>LR738713.1:98984946-99000450 GCA_902687465.1 Secale cereale | reverse complement strand
GATTATTTATTTTTCCCTATAAGCCCTTTATGTGGTGTCGCTCAAACGCCCGACTGTGGCATACATGTTATTTATTTTTCCTTATAAGCCCTTTAGGTGGTGTCGCTCAGACGCCCGACTATGGCATGATCGCTATTTATTTTATTATCACTCCCTGATTGCATATGCTTTTTCATACGAACGATCTGCTTGCAATTTGGACTATCCTATCATAATTAACATTGTGATCATCAAATATTCTCGAGCATGTTTATATTGCACCCGCGTTCATAATGTTTGCGAGTACATTCAAGTACTCACTGGCTTGTCCCTGGCTATTGTCTTGGCCAGATTTCGTGCATGGAGAGGAGCGTTGCGACGACTACCTGGATCCTAAGCAACAATGATAGCAGACTCGCGAAGATAGGAGTTAACCTGGTCAGCTGTTCCCGTGGGAAACGGAGTCCCACAAACGTCGACGTGTCACAGACCGCTTCCGCCATTAGCCACTAGAAACCTTGTGTTGTACTTAAAGACCAGAATGGTCTTGTACTACATATTTTGTATTTTTGCTTGGATTTTCTGTATCAAGTGGTGACTCATCAGCTAACAGTAATCCTAGGGCTGATGAGCACAAGGGCCACTTCTGGGGAAATTAATACCCCGAAATCCTGTCCTGACATAATAGCAGGTGTAGGTGTCGCAAATTTACTCATAACAGAGGCTGAATCAAGTGCAGAGCTAGATGGAAGTTCCGTACCTCCCCTCGTAGTTGAGGGAAAAATCATGGTTTTTTCATCTCTCAAGTTTTTCATAGCGATCAACAGATATAAAACCCAAGCGACTTAGATAATAGAGCTATGCTCCCCGGCAATGGCGCCAGTAAATAGACTTGATAACCCACACGTATAGGGGATCGCAACAGTTTTCGAGGGTAGAGTATTCAACCCAAATTTATTGATTCGACACAAGGAGAGCCAAAGAATATTCTCAAGTATTAACAGTTGAGTTGTCAATTCAACCACAACTGAAAGACTTAATATCTACAGGAAAGTATTTAGTAGAAAAGTAGTATGGAAATAACGGTAACGATGGCAAAAGTAACAGTAGCAGTTTTTGTAGCAATTGTAACAGTGGCAATGGAAAAGTAACTAAGCAAAGATCAATATCTGAAAAGCTCGTAGGCAATGGATCAATGCTGGATAATTATGTCGGATGCGATTCATCATGCAATAGTTATAACATAGGTTGTCACATAACTAGCTCCAGTTCATCAATGTAATGTAGGCATGTATTCCGAATATAGTCATACGTGCTTATGGAAAAGAACTTGCTTGACATCTTTTGTCCTACCCTCCCGTGGCAGCGGGGTCCTATTGGAAACTAAGGGACATTAAGGTCTCCTTTTAATAGAGTACCGGAACAAAGCATTAACACTTAGTGAATACTTGAACTCCACAAACTACGGTCATCACCGGGAGTGGTCCCGATTGTTGTCACTTCGGAGTTGCCGGATCATAACACATAGTAGGTGACTATTGACTTGCAAGATAGGATCAAGAACTCACATATATTCATGAAAACATAATAGGTTCAGATCTGAAATCATGGAACTCGGGCCCTAGTGACAAGCATTAAGCATAGGAAAGTCATAGCAACATCAATCTTAGAACATAATGGATACTAGGGATCAAACCCTAACAACACTAACTCGATTACATGTTAAATCTAATCCAACCCATCACCATCCAGAAAGCCTATGGTGGAATTACTCACGCACGACGGTGAGCATCATGAAATTGGTGATGGAGGATGGTTGATGATGACGATGGCGATGGATTCCACTCTCCGGAGCCCCGAACGGACTCCACATGAGCCCTCCCGAAGAAGATTAGGGTTCGGCGGCGGCTCCGTACCGTAAAATGCGATGAATCCTTCTTTCTGATTTTTCTCTCTCCGAACATGAATATATAGAGTTAGAGTTGAGGTTGGTGGAGTCCCAAGGGGCCCATGAGGCAGGGGGCAGGCGCGCCCTCCACCCCAGTGGACAGCATGTGGGCCCCCTGATGCTGATTCTTCCGCCAGTATTTTTTATTATTTCCAAAACTATTCTCCGTGGATTTTCAGGTCATTTCGAGAACTTTTATTTCTCCACAAAAATAACACCATGATAGTTCTGCTGAAAAAGCGTTAGTCCGGGTTAGTTCCATTCAAATCATGTTAGTTAGATTCCAAAACAAGGGCAAAAGTGTTTGGAAAAGTATATACATTGGAGACGTATCATTTATTCACATAAACAATATTGGCAGTCGATTATACTTTCCGGAAGCAAGGGAACATTACCAGTTGGGGCCTCCATGGATTTCTCCAGATCGGTAGTAGCGGCAGCTAGATGGTTTTTGCATTGTTTTAGCTCCCGGGATAGCATATTGTTCTTATCCGCGAGCACCTAATTATACATCAATACTTAAAATCAGTTGCTTCAACTACTTTCAAGTCTCGGGGGCTACTAATATATGGTTATTAAATCTACACAAAATGATCTTACCCGCATATCCTTTGAAGGCTGGTAAGTGGCTCCAGCAAGCCCATCCCTAGCAGCTCAGATATATGCATCCGCCGAGCTGAAGGCATTGAATGCCTCTTCAGTAAAGCAGGGATCGCGCATAACTGCTCTCCGGCGTCGATGGTTCATTGCACTCTCCACTTCGGAGTTGGTGACAGATACATTATCCGAATCATCGGAGAGAGGATAATCCGACATTGCACCTGTACCGACTCTGGCCGTGGAGGCTGGGTCCGGTGTCGGATTGGCGGACGCAAGTCCAGCTGGGTCTCCGGATGTAGTCCGGTGGATGCTCTTCCTGAATTGTGCCACATCAGAAAACATCATAGTTTGATATGTTTGCCATAGGGCATATTGAAAACCTTACCTTTTCGATGAAGGTAGGGAGTGGGAAGTGTCACCGTCCGCTCTTCTTTTCGAAGACCCGCCTTGTGTTGACATCCCCTTCCTAAGGGACGATCCCGATGCGGCATGACGAGACGAGCGCCACCCCTTTGAGGCACGAGACAGTGCAATGGGTGAGGCGTGATGGAGAAACTCTTCTGGAGGAGATGCTCCCTGGGCACTTACATGGGAAGAGGGGAGAAGGCCAGGGTAATCGGCCACAATGGCTACCTCTGTTCCATCGTAGCTCGCATGATAGAAGACCCCTTCGTTGAGCTCCACAAATATATCCGGATCCTCTTCAAAACTAGGATCTAGGTCCCGAACATGGTCCTCTGGCTGCAGAGGAGGACCGAGGATCGCCGTCGTGGCCTTCCTCCATTCCTATTAAAAATGGCCAAGTTAAACCCAGCCGGGTGCAGTTCCGGAGGAGGATTGAGTAAAGTTCTGGACTAAAAGCTTACCCAGCTAAGAGGGTTGTACATGGAAAAACCCTCTCGGCACTTGAGACGAGTGAATTCCTCTTTCTCTCCTTTATAAAGATCTGCCAACATGGCGGACAGGGCGGCGAAGTTGTCCGGACCCTTGCGACCGCAGCGGGATGCATCGTCCTCCCCGTTATAATTCCACATGAGGAATCCCCTGGATTGGAGTCGATGAACTCCCCGCGTTATGGAAATCGCCATAACCTCAACTATGGACAGTCCGGATTGGGCGAGGACTTTTATTTTGTCCATTAGCACCTTGACCTCCACACTATCCACCTCCTTGGGGCTTCGGGGACGCCAGTTGTGTCTCTTCTTTAACGTAGCATTGGAAAACTCAGGAAGGCCTCGTCGGATAGGGTCCAACAAAGCGACGTCTTCAATATAAAACCACTCCGAGGGCCACTCTTTGGACGCTTTCTTCGAAGTACCGGATAGGTATCATGTCCCGGCTATGCGCAATACTTCGGCACCACCCACCTCGAATATGGATCCCTTTGGGAGCGAGGGACAAGGCAGAAGAGTTTCTTCCATAGCTCGAAATGGGATTCACAGCCTAGGAACAACTCGCAAAGAGCGATGAATCCCACAATATGCAGGATGGAGCCCGGCGCGAGATTGTGTAGATGGAGGCCATAGTACTCTAGGAGACCTCACAGGAAGGGATGGATTGCAAATCCGATGCCTCTTAAGAGAAAGGAGACAAAGCACACTCGCTCTCCCTCTAAAGGATTCGGGAAATTCTCCGCCAAGGCTTCACCAGTGAAGGAAGTTAATCCCGCCCGAGCGGGGACTAGATCCTCAGGGGGGATGCAGACCTGCGCGTGTAGCTTGGTCAGTTGGGCCTGAGATACATAGCATCTCTCCCAATCGCCTTTTTGAGGGCCGTGGGGGCGGGAGGAAGAACTAGGAGCGCTGGCCATGGTTGCGTGGTTTCTCAAGGCAAGCTCGCAGGATCTTTTCTGGCATGGAATGAGATTTGAGATCTAATCTCCTTAAATGGACATTTTCCGTACGCTGTCGAGGGGTTATCTGTAAAAGTGTTTGGACCCTTCATATTCGTTTTTCGCGTGTAAGCTGAGGCGACGGAAGCACAGAATTTGAAGGGCATGACATTTAATGTAAAAATCGAGTTGTTCGAAGAAATCGCCTTGCCAAAGACAGAAGATGTAAGGGCCGAATATAGTCCTTCGGTTCAGATACTTTGAAGTATTCGAAGGAGGAACCCGCCTTTCAATGCCGAAGACACTCTGCGCGCCGGACACGTCGTCATGGAAGCCTGGTTCGGGGGCTACTCAGGGAGTCCTGGATTATGGGGTCCTCGGGCTCCGGGCTATGTGACGTGGGCCGTACTTATGGGCCGTGAAGATACAAGACAGAAGACTTTCTCCCTTGTCCGGATGGGACTCTCCTTGATGTAGAAGGAAAGCTAGGCGTGCGGATTTGAAGATTCCTTCCTTTGTAAACCGACTTTGTACAACCGTAGCCCCCTCCGGTGTCTATATAAACCGGAGGGTTTAGTCCGTAGAGGTATTCATAATCATACAGGCTAGACATCTAGGGTTTAGTCATTACGATCTCGAGGTAGATCAACTCTTGTAACCCCTATACTTTTTAAAGTCAATCTAGCAGGAAGTAGGGTTTTACCTCCATCAAGAGGGCCCGAACCTGGGTAAACAAAGTGTCCCCTACCTCTTGTTACCTTCGATCCTTAGACGCACAATTCGGGACCCCCTACCCGAGATCTGCCGGTTTTGACACCGACACCGTTGTCTACCACAACATACCAGGATGACTTGCAAATTGGACAATAGTTCAAGTCCGCATACTGAAGCCTAAATAAGGCACATGCTTTCTCACATGCATGTATCTTCACACAGGGCATCTTAAGGGCACGGAGGAATTTTGTCAGCGTTCTGGGAATAGGGGTACCCAGACTTGCGTGCCTGCGGCCCAGGGCGTGGCTCATTAGGCGGTTTGGTACGGCCCAACATCTTCATCGACAACTCAAGACCCTCGCGAGGGGCCAAGCCTCACAAGGCGGACGACACAAGGCAGCCCCTGGGGCGGCCTCACCAGGCCGGCTCGTGAGGATCAGAGATATGGAGGCTAGGGTCTCCTCGCGACGCCCTCGTGACGTGAGCAATGACGACCAAAGTCAGGCGGGCGTGAGCGGGTGCAGATTGCCAGTTCCCCCTTTGGTGCAAAAGAAGCAGGTGTAGACGGGGAGTCCCAAGGCGTCAGGCAAAGGTTTCCATATCGGTGCAATGATACCAAGACCAGCAGGACGGTAGGATGGTGGTTATCGCGGAGCCCACGACGGCGTCACCACCAGAGACTTAGGCAGGCGAAGACCACCTTTTGTCAGGATAGCTTGGACTAGCTGTCCCCCTTCAAATTTGGCCGTTGTGGGATCCCTTCCCGCTCAATATTTAATGAGAGGACCCAGGTCACTATAAATAGGACTAGCCACCACCACGGGGATCAGCTCATCAGAGACAGAGTTGATCTCATCGAGAGTTGAACAGATAGAAGGCCACACGCCACCAGCTCACTCGAGCCCAAGAACACCTCTCCTCAAGAGGTAGTTCATCCATGTACTAGTTCTTCATTAGCCTACAAGGCAATCCACCACACCACACTGGATTAGGGTGTTACACCACAACACTGGCCCGAAGCAGTATAAATCATGTGTCTCTTGTCCATCGGATCTGACAAGATAGGCTTAGGGCTGTTGAGTAGACGAGCTAGGGAGGAAGGAGAGATCTTCGTGCGCACCCCAGAGTTCGAACCTCAAGGGTTTTGTCGGAACCCCAGATCCGACATTTTGGCGCGCCAGGTAGGGGTGCGCTGAAACTTCCCTTCCGTCGATGAGTGCTCCGTCGTTCTAGCAGTCCATTGCCGATGCTCGCAGAGCCTGTGCTGAGAGGCGGGCTACCCGTGTTGCTCAGACTGCTCCTGCCGGCAGACCACCCCATCGGTCTCCACCGCCTGCCGCCAACGCCGCCACCGGTCCGACACGGCAAAAATAGCAGGCATCGCCCCTGCACTCCTCCATGCGGCGCGATGGACGCACCGCTACCCCATTGCTGACTCCGGCGGGCTCTTCGTCCCATGCTCGCCGCGGACCCGCGGAAGCGCAGGCTCCGTTGCTCATTGCACACGAGCTCCCACGCTACCGCCCCGTCGATGACTTCTACAAAGAATGGCTCGACCGCATCGCCGAGCTCGTCAGCGCCACTGGGGGCTCTCCGGCATCGTCCCTCTCCCTGCCTCATCCGCCTCCCCATGAGGACGATGAGGCCCAAGAAGCTCCACTACTACCCCCGCGTCAAGGCATCATCCAAGACCCAAGGCATGTGGCCCCACGTCGTGACCGCCCACGCATGCCGCCAGCACGTGAAGAAGGAAGCTGCCAAGAGATCCAGCGGCCCCAAGAGGAGCACCCGTGCTCCCTCCACCGCTGCGTCGAGACCGCGCACCCCGCCACGGCGGTGCACGAGGACCAAGACTAAGTTCCACCACCCCAGCAAGCTGCGGTGTCGACAGCAGGCTGCAAGGCCCTCGCCCCCGAGCTGCGCAATGTCAACTGGCCTGGGAAGTTCAGGCCCGACCTTCCTCCACGCTACGATAGCACGCCCGACCCTGCGGATTTCCTGCAGCTCTACGAGCTGAGCATCGAAGTGTCCGGCGGCAACGAGAAGATCATGGCGAACAGGTTCCCCATGGCCCTGAAGGATGGCGCGTACTCATGGCTCTTGAACCTGCCCGCGGGATCAATCTCCACCTGGAGTGAGATGCATGAGCGATTCATCGCCAACTTCTAGGGAACTCGAGACCGTCCCTCGGCCGCGGGTGACCTGCGGCATATCAAGCAGCAACCAGGAGAAACCCTGCAGAAGTTTATCCAACACTTCAAAAGTGTCCGCGTCAAGATCCCCAAGGTCACGGACGAGGCCATCATTTTGGCGTTCTCCGATGGTGTCAGCGACGTCAAGATGAAAGAAGAGCTCGCCATCCATGAAGATTTGTGCACGTCCTTGCAGCTGTTCAACCTCGCGACCAAGTGTGCCAGGGCCGAGGAGGGGCGCCTCTCACTTGTCGAGCTCCCCGCTGCTGAACCCGAAGACAAGAAGGCCAATAGCAAGGACGTAAAGTGCAAGGTAGCGGTAGTGTTTGCAGCCGAACCACAAATGAAGTGCGGCCACGAATACCCAGAGCCACCCAAGAACGACCGAGAATTTTGCACCTTCCACAACGTGCATAGCCACAACACTCATGACTGTCAAGAGCGGAGGGCCCTGTGCGAAGGACGCGTCATCCAATGCCCCGAGCGCGGCAACCGTGGCTACGGCTGCGGGGGAGGTCGGACCGGAGGACGCCGGGATGACCGTGGCCCCCGCCAGGAGTGGCGTGATCAGCTTCGGGAGGACCGTTGGCGTGGCCAGCCCCATGAGGACGCCTTGAGGGATCAGCCACGAGAGGACCGTCCTCAGGGTAGGGCCGGCCTACCGCCTTTGCCACCACCAAGGAGAAACGATGACCAGGACGAGGGGGCTGGGGGCTTCCAGGAGCCGCGTGCCATCGCTTGCATATTGGGCGGAGCACAGGCCCCAGCTTCTCAGCTCCTCTTCAAGTAGTTCACCCGTGAAGTAAACGCGGCTCTCCCCAAGCTCGAGGCTACTCGCCCACTTAGGTGGTCCAGGTGCCCCATCACCTTTAGTTCAGCAGACCAGCCCAAGTGCGCAGCTACGGCTGGCGCCCTCCCGATGCTTTGCTCTCCCGTCATCAGCAACGTCCAAGTTACCAAGCCCCTCATCGACGATGGTGCGGGACTCAAAGTCCTGTCCATCAAGACATTCGACAGCCTCCAAGTACCCTACGATCAACTACTGCCTAGCAAGCCCTTCTCCGGAGTGACTGATGGCTCCACCACTCCCGTGGGGCAAGTTCGCCTACCTGTAACCTTCGGCAAGTGTGACAACTACCACACTGAGCTCATCGACTTCGATGTCTCCCACATCCATCTCCCTTATAACGCCATCCTCGGGTATCCGGCATTGGCCAAGTTCTTGGCGGTAACTCACCACGGCTATAATGTTCTCAATATGCCGGGAAGCGGCGACATCATCACCATCGCCTGCGATGAGAAGGGTGCAGTGTGCTCACTCGAGCGCGCTTACCAGGCGACTGTAGTCGAGGATCCGGACAGCGACATCATCATCTACCCACCTGAGGTCGTCCCCAAGAAGAAGAAGTAGCTGCTAGCCCTGGAGCCTCATGAGGACGCAGCACAGGGCGGCAGCACCTCGGGACCTGCACCTAGGGAGGTGCCTCCTCCCTCTCTCGCATAGGAAGGCGCGCCCGGCGCCCCCCTCAGGATGGGCTCGGGGGCTCTCCTCTGGAGGGTCTCTGACCTAGCGAATGTCACGAGGGAGGCGCTCGGGCACTGATACGTCCAAAACGTATCTATAATTTATGCTTGCTCCATGCCTCTTTTGTGTGATATTGCTATGATATTTATACACTTCCATACACTTTTGATCATATTTGGACTAACCTATTAACCCAGTGCACCCCAGTGCCAGTTTCTGTTTTCTGCTATTTTTGTATTTCAGGTTTTCCCATCACGTAAACTGCCAGAAAAATCCCGGAAAAATTATATAAAAATTTAGCGTTCCTTGTGGCCAAAGTAGGGCCGGAGGGGGGCCACCAGGGCTCCAGGCGCCCTGGTGGCGCGGCCCCCCTCCTGGCCGCGCCGGAGGGCGCCTGGGCCCCCCCAGGTCTCCGCTGATGCCCCCCTTTGGCATATATTTACACCGCGTCCCGAAACCCTCGAGGGCGGAACCCTTTTTCGCGATCTCATCTCTGTTCTGCCGCCGCCGCGCTTCCAAGATCGGGAGCACCAGGAGAACTCTTCCCGGCACCCTGCCGGAGGGGAGGATCACCACCGGGAGCCTCTCCACCATCATGGACGCCTCCCGGATGAGCTGTGAGTAGTCTCCCTTGGACCATGGGTCCATGACCAGTAGCTATGTGATGTTCTCCTCCCCTCTTTGTGCTTCACTAATTAGACCTCGTGAGCTGCCCTACATGATCGAGGCACATATGTAATCCTTATGCTGTTGCTATGTTGAGTTTGCTGGGATCCGATGGATTGTGAGATTATGTTCAGATTGTGTGTGAGTAATATATTTGATTCACCTCTTTTATATTTATGTTCTTGAGTAATTCTTGCATGTTCTCCGTTGCTGTTTATTGCTTTGGCCGAGTAGTATGTAGTAACTCCAAGAGGGAACGTTATACTTGATTGTGGGTTCATGCCCCTCGATGACTAGTTTGAGTGACAGAAACATGAGTCTAGGGGATGTGCTGTTGCCACAAGGGGGAAAACAACGGTGCTTGTACTCGCGGGTGCAAGGATTGTTTACTTTACGCAAAGTTCTTTTAATGCAGTTGTCTGTTGCTTTGAGTTTACACTATGGGTGGGACTCGCAACTTAATACCAGCGAGATGTTCTGGATAGATATCTCAAGGTGGATGATTAGTAGTAGATGCAGATGGATTTTGGTCTACTTACCTTGGCGTATCGCCCATGCTTTTGAGCCTCAACCTTTCTTGCAGCATAGTTAGCATTGGTTTGCAAACATAATTCTGTCAATTGCCCAGCTGTAATTTGTTTACCTCACATAGCTGTTTTATCGTCTTTTGGGAGAGAGACATCACTAGTGAACATCATGGGACCCCGGTCCATATTACCATCACTGATCACATCCGCTATTTACTTCCTGTTTTTACTTACTAGTTGCAGCAATACCTATCACTATTATCTCTTGCGTTTGATCCTTTGTAAACGACAAGGCCGGAGGGATTGACAACCTCTCTGTACTCGTTGGGAGCAAAGTTATTTGTATCTGTGTGCAGGTCCAGTTAATTGCTAAGTATCTGGCGCCATTAGCAGTTGACACCTTCTTGTTGAACCTTGGAGTCTCAGGGGAATTCGATCCTTGGTATCTTTGCCAAGGGAAAACTTCCGCTACACTGCATCTCAAACCTTCCACTTGGGGTAACCAACGAGGGGCGAGAAGCCATCAAGCAAAGTTTTCTGGCGCCGTTGCCGCGGACTCCACTCTTCAAGATAGGGGAGTTGCACGCTATCTGTTAGCTTTGCTTTTTAGTCTTGTTAGTTTACCTTTCAGTTTTGCTTTAGTATCTTTTATCGAAAATCACAAAAATAGTTATCTTGCTTGCTTGCTGCTATGGGTTCCACCGAGAACACCAAGTTGTGTGACTTCACTAGTCATAACAACGATGACTTTATTTGCACACCTATCACTACACCTGCGACTTCAGCACCTTCTTATGAAATTAAACCTGCTTTACTGAACCTAGTTATGAAAGATCAATTCTCCAGTGCTGGAGATGATGCTGCTTTACACTTGAACAATTTTGTTGAACTCTGTGATATGCAAAAGTACCAAGAAATAGATGGTAATATTGTTAAGCTTAAGCTTTTTCCTTTATCCTTGAGAGGAGGAGCTAAAATTTGGTTTCAATCCTTGCCTAGAAATAGCATAGATTCTTGGGACAAGTGCAAGGATGCTTTTATTGGAAAATACAATCCACCTGCTAAAATTATCCAACTAAGAAGTAACATAATGAATTTTAAACAATTGGATAATGAACACGTTGCCCAAGCTTGGGAACGCATGAAATCTCTTGTCAAGAACTGCCCTACTCATTGTTTGACTACTTGGATGGTTATCCAAACTTTTTATGCAGGTTTGAACTTTACCTCGCGAAACTTGTTAGATTCAGCCGCGGGAGGAACCTTTATGTCAACTACACTTGGTGCTGCCATGAAGCTTCTCGATGATATGATGACCAATTATTCCCAATGGCACACCGAACGCGCTCCAACAGGTAGGAAGGTAAACTCTGTCGAGATTTCCTCCCTAAATGAAAAAGTTGACATGATCATGTCTCTACTTTCGAAGCAATCTTCTATTGATCCTCGTGTTGTTCCTTTAAATTCTTTGATTGCTCAAGAACAAGTAGATGTGAACTTTATCTCTAGAAACAATTTTAATAACAATGCTTATAGGAGTAATTTTGGTAGCAATCCTAGACCGTTCCCCTCTAATTCCTATGGGAACAACAATGCTTATCCTAGCACCAAGAACTCCACTTCTGAACTAGAGAGTATGCTTAAAGACTTCATCACTACCCAAAAAGCCTTTAATAAGAGTGTAGAAGAAAAACTAAACAAACTAGATAATCTCTCTTCGAAGGTAGACAATTTAGCCCATGAAGGTAGAATTGCTTAAAATTAGAACTTCTCCTCTTGAGGAGAGGAAGGTCACTCCTATGAATGCTATTCAAGTGCAAATTAATGAAAACATTAGGATGTTGGCTAAACTTTAAGAGAGATGGGCTGGAGAAAGGGAGGAAGAAGATAGAATTAAGAGCCTTCCTACCCACCACACTATTGCTACTATCCAAGTTGTTGAGGATATTCAAACTCTTAGCACCCAACGCACTCCTGGTCCCATTGGACCTATTAATGGTGATGCTATGACCATAGAAACTACCAAACAAGTGAGCCTAAAGGACACCACTACCACTTTACTTGATAGTAGTGACCTTGATTTTGAGAATTGCACCCTTACCAAAGTTATTGATTTCCTTCACAAGATGTCTAGAGATCCCCGCACTAGCACGCTTAACCTTGCCTTCACAGAGCATATCACTAATTCTCTCATCAAAGCTAGGGAGGAGAAACTTAGAGTAGAAGCCTCCATACCTAGAAAGCTAGAAGATGGTTGGGATCCTATGATTAAAATTAAGTTGAATAACTTCTCTTGCTATGCTTTATGTGTTGTTGGAGCTAGTACCTCCGTTATGCCCAAAAGAATATATGATATGCTTAAATTGAAACCTTTTGATTCTTGTTCTTTTGGTGTTCGTCTTGTTCATTCTTCCATAAAGAAACCTTTGGGGAGGATCGACGATGTTCTTATCATTGTCGATGACAACTACGTTCCCGTTGATTTTACTATTATGGATATTGAATGTGAACCTTCTTGTCCAATTATTTTGGGACGTCCTTTTCTTCGCACTGTTGGTGCCATCATTGACATGAAAGAAGGGAATATAAAATTCCAATTTCCTCTCAAGAAAGGGATGAAACACTTCCCTGGAAAGAAGATTAAGTTACCTTTTGAGTCCGTTATACATGCTAGCTATTCTTTTACTCTTGATAAGACTTGATCTCTTTGCATTATGCCTAGCTTAAAGGCATAAAAGAAAGCGCTTTTCGGAGGCAGCCCACAATGAATAAAATTTTATTTTGCTTTTGTCGTGTCTTGATGTTGTTACTACAGTAGCATCATCATTGTATCTTTACTTTTCAGCTTTGTGCCAAGTGTAGCCTCTGATTGCAAGAAAGTTCAAAAGTTGTGACGTGCTGTCCAGGAAACAGATTCTGTCCTTGGATAGAAAAATTCGTATAAAATCACCAGATCATCTTTTTGGTCTGAATTTTTTCGACAGCGTGCTCTATACAATTGTCTTTTGGCGTATGTTCTGAGTTTTTTTATTCGAGTTGCAGAAGTGCCCCGAAAAAATCATTTACTACCTGCTGGTCTGTTTTTCACATATGCTGTCCTGTTTTGCCTTTCTTTCATTTTGCAAACCTTGAGCTTGCTTTTTCTTTGGAAAAACCTTTTGGCAATCTTGAGAAACAGTAGACCTTCAAGAATATCCTTATTTCCAGCAAGGAACAATTATTTTATTATGGGTACTAACCTCGCTAATCAGATTATGATGAGTTATGTATGAAGGGAGTTTTCAAGTGTGCGAGGGAAGATGATAAAAAGATTCAGGAGTGTCAAACGCTCAAGCTTGGGGATGCCCCCATGCACCCCCAAGAAATATTCAAGAAGACTCAAGCGTCTAAGCTTGGGGATGCCCCCGTGCATCCCCTTCTCTATCAACAATTATCAGTTCGTCTTTCGTTCCACTATATTTTTATCACTTCATGTGTTATGTGCTATGCTTGGAGCGTCTTGCTTTTAGTTTCCTTTTTAGTTTTCTTTAGCTTTGCTTGCTATTCATAACGAGTTGGAACTCAGCTTTATTTGTGTGGGAGAGAAACACGCTCCACTTCAACCTAGAACATAACATATAATTTTCATGTCTATCTTTGCTGTGTGTGTTCTTGGTCTTTCAATAGCTACTATCATGTTCAGCTCTTAGTTTTCATGCTTATCTTTTTAAAGAGCTTTTCTTTTAGTTGGTCGCTGGAACTCTCTTTATTTATCATGCTTATCTTGTTAGAGAGAGTTGGCTTCTGTTGCACTGGTCGATATGTCTATGATAAAAATGCTACGTGCATAATGGTGCTTAGTAGTTCATGTTTTCTTATTGTTAGTCTCAAATAGTTGGGGGTTTCCCAATGTGTTATTGGAGTACCAACATGATTTGTTTGCCTATGATGTGGTATGGTTTAGTGATATCTTCCTTCAAGAGTTTATTTTGATTGACTTGGCGTATGCTCACGCATATTTAAGACTGTAAAGAAAGTCTGTCAAGACTTGATGATCTTTAATTTCTGAGTAGCGATATAACTTCCATGCCTGATTCAATGTTTCTTTGTCGCTCTGCATGATTATGACCGTCATTGCTCTTTTAGTTGGTCGCTCCCAGTCTTTTGCTAACCTCCACCTGTACTAAGCGGACTGACTGCTTGTGCATCCAATATCCTTTAAACTAGTTATGCCATATGAGTCCACCATACCTTCCTATACATGGTATTTACCTGCCATTCCTAACGAAGACTTTCATGTACCATCTCGAAATTATTCAAAAAAGCATTTCTCTTTTGTGCCTCTGTTTTAGTTCATGAGGAAGTAGTAGTTAATTCATGATCTTTTTAAGTTGGACAAGCTTCACCCCGGGATTGCATGTCTAATGTGCAAACCCATAATACGAGAAGGAACTGGCATAGAGTGCGCCCGGCTCATTAAAAAATAATACAACAAACAAACCCTCCTTCACGCTTTGTTCATGAGAAATCAGAAAACTTTGGCAGTGATAAACAAAGGAGATTAAGAGGATGTGATCGTCCTCATTCGGGAGCCGTTCCTCGGAACTTGTCCAGCTCAAGAAGTAATTGAGTTATATGTTAGCATTCGTTGACGAAACATGCATGTCCAAAAAAATAATTATTACCTCTATTTTTAAAAACCAAGAGCTCTGGTACATGTTTAGTTCTTTGTTTCCGACCACAGGTTTTCAACCTTGCCAACAAAAGCCATGGTTCGAGAGTCTCCATCTTCTTTAAAGCACCAACTACTGAGAGCATGATTGTCATTCTGATTGTAATGTGCATTGTCCCAAAGTAGCATTGTCTTTTGCATGATTATGATATCGTTTATTCTGAAATCATTGTATTTAGTCATCACTTAAACCTTGGAGGTGCCCCTGCATTTATGTTTTGCTTCACTAAAGGGGGCAAGCGAGATACCACTTTATCATATTTGCACACCATGGTCATTGCAAATCTATTGAGTGTTACAGTATCATATTGTAAAACTTTCAGTTCTTTGTGATTTTCTCATGAGGCAACTTAATTACTATAGATTCATTGTCTCAGTAAGCTTTTGTCATGTGACTATGAAAAGTCCTTATATGGTTAATAGCATGTCACCACAGAAATTATGCTTGTTATCATTTACCTACTCGAGGACGAGCAGGAATTAAGCTTGGGGATGTTGATACGTCCAAAACGTATCTATAATTTCTGCTTGCTCCATGCCTCTTTTGTGTGATATTGCAATGATATTTATACACTTCCATACACTTTTGATCATATTTGGACTAACCTATTAACCCAGTGCACCCCAGTGCCAGTTTCTGTTTTCTGCTATTTTTGTATTTCAGGTTTTCCCATCACGTAAACTGCTAGAAAAATCCCGGAAAAATTATATAAAAAATCAGCGTTTCGGAAGCTTCCTTGCGGCCAAAGTAGGGCCGGAGGGGAGCCACCAGGGCTCCAGGCGCCCTGGTGGCGCGGCCCCCCTCCTGGCC
>LR738713.1:98903963-98984866 GCA_902687465.1 Secale cereale | reverse complement strand
GGGGGGGGGGGGGGCGCCTGGGCCCCCTAGGTCTCCGCTGATGCCCCCCTCTGGCATATATTTACACCGCGTCCCGAAACCCTAGAGGACGGAACCCTTTTTCGTGATCTCATCTCTGTTCCACCGCCGCCGCGCTTCCAAGATCGGCAGCACCAGGAGAACTCTTCCCGGCACCCTGCCGGAGGGGAGGATCACCACCGGGAGCCTCTGCACCACCATGGACGCCTCCCGGATGAGTTGTGAGTAGTCTCCCTTGGACCATGGGTCCATGACCAGTAGCTATGTGATGTTTTCCTCCCCTCTTTCTGCTTCACTAATTAGACCTCGTGAGCTGCCCTACATGATCGAGGCACATATGTAATCCTTATGCTGTTGCTATGTTGAGTTTGCTGGGATCCGATGGATTGTGAGATTATGTTCAGATTGTGTGTGAGTAATATATTTGATTCACCTCTTTTATATTTATGTTCTTGAGTAATTCTTGCATGTTCTCCGTTGCTGTTTATTGCTTTGGCCGAGTAGTAGGTAGTAACTCCAAGAGGGAACGTTATGCTTGATTGTGGGTTCATGCCCCTCGATGACTAGTTTGAGTGACAGAAACATGAGTCTAGGGGATGTGCTGTTGCCACAAGGGGGAAACAACGGTGCTTGTACTCGCGGGTGCAAGGATTGTTTACTTTACGCAAAGTTATTTTAATGCAGTTGTCTGTTGCTTTGAGTTTACACTATGGGTGGGACTCGCAACTTAATACCAGCGAGATGTTCTGGATAGATATCTCAAGGTGAATGATTAGTAGTAGATGCAGATGGATTTCGGTCTACTTACCTTGGCGTACCGCCCATGCTTTTGAGCCTCAACCTTTCTTGCAGCATAGTTAGCATTGGTTTGCGCACATAATTCTGTCAATTGCCCAGCTGTAATTCGTTTACCTCACATAGCTGTTTTATCGTCTTTTGGGAGAGAGACATCACTAGTGAACATCATGGGACCCCGGTCCATATTACCATCACTGATCACATCCGCTATTTACTTCCTGTTTTTACTTACTAGTTGCAGCAATACCTATCACTATTATCTCTTGCGTTTGATCCTTTGTAAACGACAAGGCCGGAGGGATTGACAACCTCTCTGTACTCGTTGGGAGCAAAGTTATTTGTATCTATGTGCAGGTCCAGTTAATTGCTAAGTATCTGGCGCCATTAGCAGTTGACACCTTCTTGTTGAACCTTGGAGTCTCAGGGGAATTCGATCCTTGGTATCTTTGCCAAGGGAAAATTTCCGCTACACTGCATCTCAAACCTTCCACTTGGGGTAACCAACGAGGGGCGAGAAGCCATCAGGCACCATGTGGAAGAGTGCTTCGCTGCACACTTCCCTCCAGAGGCCTCAAGGCGTGAGGCACCAAGCGCTCAGGAGTTCATCAGCCAGACATTAAAAACCTACACGAGCCGAGAGCCATGCGGGGCGAGCGCCGCCCGCCTCCACCAAGGGCAGCTGTCGGTCCAGGCTTAGGAGACTGGCTGCGCGTCTGTGTCAACGTCCCCACACTCAACAGGATCACGTCTCAGGAGCTCTACTGGCCTTCCCAGGTGGGCTGGTGCCAGGGTCCTCCTCACAGCTACATGCGCATGCCCTTCGGCCATCCGAACCAGGCGGCCCAGCACCAGCGCCACATGTGGGAAATCCTGGAGGCTCGCGAGGCCAGGAACAAGGAGATCCATGCGGAGCTGGACTCGGCCCTCTGCGAGATCTGGGGAGCCTAAGAGCCTCGCGAGGGGCCGGAGCTAGGCAGCACATAAGGAACCGCGTCTTCGTCGAGTGCCTTCAATTACACCAACACTATGTTAGCAACTATGCCAGGTGACAT
The DNA here is from genome assembly GCA_902687465.1 of Secale cereale. Taxonomy (NCBI): domain Eukaryota; kingdom Viridiplantae; phylum Streptophyta; class Magnoliopsida; order Poales; family Poaceae; genus Secale; species Secale cereale. The sequence goes on along the minus strand of LR738713.1, from coordinate 98,982,998 downwards.
CTTCCGATTTCTGTTCTATTGGGAGCGCCCCTCGGGAAGCATCATTCCCAAGTCGCACGGGTCCGTCCCTGCGACACATCTCCTTTTGCATCTCAGATCACCTTTTGGGGGTGCCCCTCGGGCTGCATTATCCCCAGGCTGCGCAGGTTCACCCTGGTGGCATGTATCTTCCTTGCATTTTACCAAAGCTAGTGCTCCCATCTCTGTCATTTTGCATTCGGATCACTTGACTAACCTTCACCCCTCCGAGTCTCCTTAGCCACCTAACAGACTTCTGTTCATCTTGCAACGAGGTTGCATACGTTGGCATGGCACTTGTGCTCTGGTCCGTCCCTGCAACGCTGACAAACCCGAGGGACGGAGCTCTGACCGGCGGCCCGCTCCGCAAGCGTCACCTCACCAGGTCCTCGGTGCCTTCGTCTCCCCGCGGAATTATTAGAAGCCCAGCGCGGGTGCGGCCCTAAGTCGTTATGTTGCAGGCTAACCCACCGGAGTCTCAGGAGCACGGCGATAGGCAGTCCCACCGGTCTCCCCTCCTCACGTAGTTTTTTTGCGTGTTAAAGGGGGGGATCCCTGAGCATCGCGTCTCAGGGGATCTTACTGATTCTCCGGCCCTCACCCCTTGGCTTGACCACGGCATCCCGACCTGGCATACCAACAGCGGCTGAGCTTCGCTCGAGGATCGGGACCCGAGGATGCAGAGCATCAGGAAGGACGAGGGGAGGGGGAGTCGGTTCAGAGAGCTTGGGCCTGTTCGTACGTCAAGGGGGACCCTTGGGCATCGTGACCCAAGGGCCTAACTGGTCCCGTAGCCCCTCACTCCCTGGTCTTGTCCTGATTTCCGGTCAAGGCCAGCGGCGGCTGAGGTACACGCGGGGCCGGGCCCTGCCGACGCAGAACATCAAGGCCCGAGTCCACCATTCCCTTCCTTCAGGTCCGTTCGTATGTCAAGGCGGACCCTTGGGCATCGTGACCCAAGGGCCTAACTGGTCCCGTAGTCCCTCACGCCCTGGTCTTGTCCTGGTTTCCGGTCAAGGCCAACGGCGGCTGAGGTACGCGCGGGCCGGGCCCTGCCGACGCAGAACTCCAGGGCCAGCAGGAGGGAATCGCGAAATCTCAGCCTCATGAACAAACCAGGCGCGCTATTTGGGGGAACCACCCCGTTATCGTCAAGATAAGTCATTAATCCCTTGATACCCCATCCACACTCGCTCAGCGGAATTCGGTAGTTATGCTTAAGCAATGCCGCCACGCTTTCTTAGCCTCAGGAAGCCTCTTGCACGCCAAGGGGGACCTCTTGAGCATCGCGCCTCAGGAGCTCTTACCGGACCTCGGGCCGCTCACCTCCTGGCCTTGACCACCGCATCACGACCTGGCATACCAGTGAAGGATGCGGCGTGCCTTGGGACTGGGGCCTCCCGGCGTAGAGCACTATGCTACCGGAAGGATAAAAAAGGGGGGCGATATTGCTGAGACGAGGCTCGTGAGCAGAGTGCGCTGGCAAAACAGCAAGATAGAAGCAAAAGCATTACAAGTTCTTTACACATCCCCGTGGGGTTGGCTTTGAATCCTGGCAGGGAATGCCACAAAAGGCCTTCAGGGGATCCTAACTACAGTGGCCATCACCGGCGCCATCATCAACGGCGCGCCACGACGGCCCGCCTCCAACCCTAGGTGGGTCACCACCAGCGACATGCCCATCAGCCCAATGCGTTTTGGGCGCGCGTAGGTGTTGTCGCTCATCTCTGGGGACTCGGCAGACTTAGAAGAGCTGCTAGATCTCTGGAGGCCATCGCTGCCGCTGGATAAGCTGGTGGCAGAATCAACGTTTGGCGCATCGCCGGCAGCAGCATCCCCCTGGTGGCCCCCTCCAGGGGAACATTACAGGCGGCGTCCTTCCTCGTCGAACACCTTGAAGCATAGCATGGAGACGCCATCGAACTCGAAGTGGATGGCAAGGGTGCCTTCCGAGCCGCAAGCACGGGCGACCTCGCCCCACCCGCGAGTCATGAAGACCTTGCCTGGGGAGACGACCACAACCTCCGCCCTCGTCGTCGGGGCCCGGCACTCGGCGTGTCGCAACCACAGCCCGAGCGGCCCCCTCGGCGGCACCTCTGCGACAAAGAATGGTGGGACGCGAATCCAAGATCTAGGAGGCATCGCTGACCACACCATGAACTCACGGGAGGAGCCTCTGGCATGAGCTCTCGTGACAGCAACGTGCACCACAATGGCACGATCAGTATGGCCACGGCGCGGGCGGCGCTGAGCGCCAACTACCTCACCGTGGCCCGGTGCCCTCGCATAAAGGGGCGACAGATAGCCAGGGGGAGGACACTCGCGCCAAGGCCTCGTCACTTCCGGTTTCATGGCGGCGCCATGAGGACGGAGTAGCCTCTTCTTTAGGGGGAGTACCTCTAGCTCCTCGTGAGGAGTCTTCCCCTTCTCGGCGGCGGAGAATAGTCGGATCGACGCCATGAGCAGCACGACCGAGCACATGTCATGGAATAAGAGGCGAGATGAACGAAGGAAGCAGATGGGCGACAGAGACAGCACTCGTCGCCTTATTTATAGCAAGGAGAAGGCCAACCGCTGGCCTCCAAAATCACATGTAATAATGATTTGCTGTGCATGCAGGGACTTGTCAAATCACGCAGCTGCCGAGGCTACGTGGGGAAGTGGAAACACCCATGTCCCATCAAGCGCAACGCGTCGATCAAGGCCGCAGGCTTTGAGGGCCCGCGGCGCTCCTCGCTTAGCCCTTGGCTTCGCCATGAAGTGCAGCACGAGCACAACTTGGGCCCGGGGGCTACTGTCGGCATTCTGGGAATGGGGGTACCTAGACTTGCCTGCCTGCGGCCCAGGGCGTGGCTCATCAGGCAGCCTGGTACGACCCAGCATTTTCATCGACAACTCAAGACCCCCGCAAGGGGCCAAGCCTCATGAAGCGGACAACACAAGGCAGCCCCTAGGGCGGCCTCACCAGGACGGCTGTGAGGACCGGAGATATCGAGGCGAGGGTCTCATTGTGAGGCCCTCGTGACGTGAGCAGTGATAACCAAAGCCAGGTGGGCGCCAGCGGGCGTAGAGTGCCAGTTTCCCCTTTGGTGCAGAAGAACCAGGTGCAGACGGGGAGTCCCGAGGTGTCAGGCAAAGGTTTCCATGTTAGTGCAATAGGACCAAGACCAGCAGGACGGTAGGACGGAGGTCATCACGGAGCCCACGACGATGTCACCACCAGAGCCTTTGGCAGGCGAAGACCAGCTTTTGTTAGGATAGCTTGTACTAGCTGTCCCCCTTCAAATTTGGCCGTTGTGGGATCCCTTCCCGCTCAATATTTGGGGAGAGGACCCATGCCACTATAAATAGGACAAGCCACCACCACAGGGATCAGCTCATCAGAGACAGAGTTGATCTCATCGAGAGTTGAGCAGATAGAAGGCCACACGCCACTAGCTGACTCGAGCCCAAGAACGCCTCTCCTCAGGTGGCAGTTCATCCATGTATTAGTTCTTCATTAGCTTACAAGGCAATCCACCACACCACACTGGATTAGGGTGTTACACCACAACGGTGGCCCGAACCAGTATAAATCTTGTGTCTCTTGTCCATCGGATCTGACAAGAGAGGCTTAGGGCTGTTGAGTAGACAAGCTAGAGCGGGAGGAGAGATCTTCGTGCGCACCCCAGAGTTCGAACCTCAAGGGTTTTGCTGGAACCCCTGATCCGAAAATTTTGTCTGAATGGTACATGTTTGCAGGTAGTACATGGCCTTTGGGTAGAAAACGTCCAAATACTGTCATCATCGCATCGTAGCATTCTCTCCACAAGTTGAATTGAGCCTTCAGAGCCATTATTTGTGAGATGACATCTAGCTGACAGAGCTCAGTGTGCTCGTCGATAGGACATTTTGAAGACTCCAACATTTCATTAAAGGCCTTTGCAGTTTCCGCCATCTCATCGTCCGAGTCGCGACAATCATCAAAGTCTTGCACCATGTCTTCCATCTCGGTACCATGCTCATCGGTGCGACGACAAAGCACCTCAGCTCTGGCACGTTGGGCAGACTCTCCATGAAATGTCCACACTGCATAACCTGGTGTAAAACCCCTCTTATGCAGGTGTTTTCCCATTTCAACCTCTGTCCTCTTGTGCCAATTGTCGCACCCGACACAGGGGCACCAGGTTGTCTTTTGGCCATTTGCAAATGCGGATCTCAGAAACCCCTTGGTTTTTGTTAACCATTCAATGGTCATCTTCTTCTGACTAGTGTGACTGGTGTACATCCACGCACGATCACTCATCTTGCCTAGCTACTGGACACATAAGAAATATATATGTAAATCAACATGTATATATTCATCAGTTAATGGAGTTTGTCACTTTTATTACGTCCATGCAACCTAGATGCTAATAGGTAAAGATAGGTCCTAATCCCACCCCCAGTATGTGTAGATTGGATTCTCTTTCCTATACTCTGCTCCGGATCCGACGCAAAATTTTGGTAGCACCTCCCTCTTGTTCTCCTGATACACATCTTGACAATAAGCAGAGAGGATGTGTACCCGGAGAACAACAAGGAGGCACAGACAAAATTCAGCATCGAATCCGGAGTAGAGCATATAGGAAAAGGAACCCAATCTACACATACTCGGGCTGTCCATGGATAACATTGGACAATTCAAAAGAATCACAGTTATAAATATGGGCTACATATATTATATTATCCGTTTTGGATGTTTAATGGGCTTTAATATGCACGTTTATATTATTTTTGGGACTAACCTATTAACCCAGAGCCCAGTGCCAGTTTCTGTTTTTCCTTGTTTTTGAGTATCACAGAAAAGGAATACCAAGCGGAATCCAATTGACCTGAAACTGCACGGAGGTTGTTTTTGGACCAGAAGAAGCCCACGGAGTACCGGAGATGGACCAGAAGAGTCCCGAGTCCACCACGAGGGTGGGGGGCTTGCCCTACCCCCTAGGCACGCCCCCTATCTTGTGGCCGCCTCGGGGACCCCCCTGACTTGTTCCCGACTCCAACACATCTTATATATACCTAAACTTCCGGAACATAACCTAGATCGGGAGTTTGGCCGCCGCAAGCCTCTGTAGCCACTGAAAACCAATCTAGACCCGTTCCGGCACCCTGTCGGAGGGGGAATCCCTCTTCGGTGGCCATCTTCATCCTCCCGACGCTCTCCACGACGAGGAGGGAGTAGTTCACCCTCGGGGCTGAGGGTATGTACCAGCAGCTATGTGTTTGATCTCTCCCTCTCTCTCTCTCTCTCTCTCTCTCTCTCTCTCTCTCTCTCGTGTTCTTGAGATGGCACGATCTTGATGTGTCGCGAGCTTTGCTACTATAGTTGGATCTTACGATGTTTCTCCCCCTCTACCTTCTGGTAATGGATTGAGTTTTCCCTTTGAAGTTATCTTATCGGATTGAGTCTTTAAGGATTTGAGAACACTTGATGTATGTCTTGCGTGGGATACCCATGGTGACAGTGGGGTATTCTATTGATTCACTTGATGTTTGTTTGGGTGATCAACTTGCGGGTTCCGTGACCTTGGGAATATATGCATAGGGGATGGCACACGTTTTTGTCTTGACTCTGCGATAGAAACTTTGGGGCACTCTTTGAAGTTCTTTGTGTTGGTTGAATAGATTAATCTAAGAATGTGTGATGCATATCGTATAATCTTGTCCACGGATACTTGAGGTGACAATGCAGTATCTAGGTGACATTAGGGTTTTGGTTGATGTGTGTCTTAAGGTGTTATTCTAGTACGTACTCTAGGATAGATCGAACGGAAAGAATAGCTTCGTGTTATTTTACTACAGACTCTTGAATAGATCGATCAGAAAGAATAACTTTGAGGTGGTTTCGTACCCTACAATAATCTCTTCCTTTATTCTCCGCTATTAATGACTTTGGAGTGACTCTTTGTTGTTTTTTAGGGATAGTTATATGACACTGTTATGTTATGATTGTTGAGAGAACTTGCACAAGTGAAAGTATGAACCCTATGCCTTGTTTCAAAGCATTGCAATACCGTTTGTGCTCACTTTTATCATTAGTTACCTTGCTGTTTTTATATTTTCATATTACAAAAACCTATATCTACCATCCATATTGCACTTGTATCACCATCTCTTCGCCGAACTAGTGCACCTATACAATTTACCATTGTTTTGGGTGTGTTGGGGACACAAGGGACTCTTTGTTATTTTGGTTGCAGGGTTGCTTGAGAGAGACCATCTTCATCCTACGCCTCCCATGGATTGATAAACCTTAGGTCATCCACTTGAGGGAAATTTGCTACTGTCCCACAAACCTCTGCACTTGGAGTCCCAACAATGTCTACAATAAGAAGGTTGCGTAGTAGACATCAAGCTCTTTTCTGGCGCCGTTGCCGGGGAGGTGATTGCTTGTAGGTATATCTTTAGATCTTGCAATCGAATCTTTTAGTTTCTTATTTTATCACTAGTTTAGTTTATAAAAGAAAACTACAAAAAAATGGAATTGAGGTTGCCTCATATGCTTCATCTTTTTAATGTCTATCATGAAGATGATGGAAAGGAAAATTGTGCCCAAGTACTAGAAGAAGAATGCATTAAAAATTTTGGCGCTAAATACTTGAATGATGAGCATGATCGCAATGTTGTTAGTGTGAATCCTTTGAATATTCATGATGCTAATGATATGCAAAGCCACAAGCTTGGGGATGCTATGTTTGATGAAGATGATATCTTTAGCCCCCCATGTTTTGATGAGCAAACTTATTATGATGATAGCATTCCTCCTATTTATGATGATTATATTGATTAAAGTGGATTTGAAGAGGTCATGACTTTATTTAGTAATGATTCCACTATCTTTGAAGATGTTTCAATTGATTATGATGAGAACAAAGTAGCTACTTATGATGATTATTGTGATGATACTTATGTTATAAAAAGTAGTGATGATTATATTTACAAAACTTGTCATGATTATGATTAACTTTTTCTAAACATTACTCTTTTAATGTGGAAACAATTTTTAGTATTCGAGTTTCTTATGATACTCCCACTATTCCGAATGAGAAGAATTTGGCCTATGTGGAGAGTAGTAAATTTTATATGCTTGTAGATCATGAAAAGAATGCTTTATGTGATGGTTATATTGCTTAATTCATTCATGATGCTACTGAAAATTATTATGAGGGAGGAACATATGCTTGTAGGAATTGCAATAATATCAAGTTTCCTCTCTATGTGTTGAAAATTTTGAAGCTATGCTTGTTTTGCATTCCTATGCTAGTTGATTATTGTTCCCATAAGTAGTTTGCTCACAAAATACCTATGCATAGGAAGTAGAAATATGCTTGTCATGCAATTCATGACGCTCCCTTTGTGTTTCAATTCTTTACTTTCATGTGAGCATCATTGAAATCATTATGCCTAGCTAGAAAGGCATTAAATAAAAGCGCTTGTTGGGAGACAACCCAATATTTACCCTTACTGTTTTTGTCCACGTGATTAAGATACTGTATTAATCATGTTTTATAGCCTTTTTTTCAATAAAGTGCCAAGTAGAACATTTGGGAAGACTTGGGTGAAAGTCTTTGCGATCTTGCTGTAAAAAATAGAAACTTCGTGCTCATGAGATTAGCTGCAATTTTTTTACAGAAGAGTGCTTTTGAGTTGATTCTTTTTGCAGAAGATTAATAGACAAATTCCTCACGTCCACCAATTTATTTCAGTATTTTTAGAGTTACAGAAGTATTCGAAAGTTACAGATTTCTACAGACTGTTCTGTTTTTGACAAATTCTGTTTTTCATGTATTGTTTGCTTATTTTGATGAATCTATGAGTAGTATCGGAGGGTATGAACCATAGAGAAGTTGGAATACAGTAGATGTTACACCAATATGAATTTAGAATGAGTTCACAACAGTACCTAAGTGGTGGTTTTATTTTCTTATACTAACGGAGCTTACGAGTTTTCTCTTGAGTTTTGTGCTATGAAGTTTTCAAGTTTTGGGTAAAGATTCGATGGACTATGGAATAAGGAGTGGCAAGAGCCTAAGCTTGGGGATGCCCAAGTCACCCCAAGGTAATATTCAAGGACAACCAAGAGCCTAAGCTTGGGGATGCCCCGGGAAGGCATCCCCTCTTTCGTCTTCGTCTATCGGTAACTTTACATGAGACTATATTTTTATTCACCACATGATATGTGTTTTGCTTGGAGCGTCTTGTATGATTTGATTCTTTGCTTTTTAGTTTACCACAATAATCCTTGCTGTACACACCGTTTGGGAGAGACACACATGAATCGGAATTTATTAGAATACTCTATGTGCTTCACTTATATGTTTTGAGCTAGATAATTTTTCTCTAGTGCTTCACTCATATTTTTTTAGAGCACGATGGTGGATTTATTTTATAGAAATTATTGATCTCTCATGATTCACTTATATTATTTTGAGAGTTCTTTAGAACAGCATGTTAATTTGCTTTGGCTATAAAATTAGTCCTAAATTGATAGGCATCCAAGATGGGTATAATAAAAACTTTCATATAAAGTGCATTGAATGCTATGAGTAGTTTGATGCTTGATGATTGTTTTGAGATATGAGGATGATGATATTAGAGTCATGCTAGTAGAGTTGTTTTGAATTTTAGAAATACTTGTGTTGAGGTTTGCAAGTCCAATAGCATGCACGTATGGTAACCATTGTGTGACAAATTTGAAGCACGAGGTATTTCTTTGATTGTCATCCATTGTATGGAGGTCGGGATCGCGCGATGGTTAACTCCTACCAACCCTTCCCCTAGGAGCATGCATGTAGTACTTTGTTTTCATGACTTGTAGATTTTTGCAATAAGTATGTGAGTTCTTTATGACTAATGTTGAGTCCATGGATTATACGCACTCTCACCCTTCCACCATTGCTAGCATCTCTTGTACCGCGCAACTTTCGCAGGTACCATACACTGACCATATATCTTCCTCAAAAAAGCCACCATACCTACCTATTATGGCATTTCCATAGCCATTGTGAGATATATTTCCATGCAACTTTCCACCGTTCTGTCTATTATGGCACGTTTCATCATTGTCATATTGCCTTGCATGATCATGTAGTTGACATCGTATTTTTGGCAAGGCCACCATGCATAATTTTTCATACATGTCACTCTTGATTCATTGCTCAACCCGGTACACCGCCGGAGGCATTAATAAATAATCATATTTTGTTCTAGTATCGAGTTGTAATCTATGAGTTGTAAATAAATAGAAGTGTGATGATCATCATTATTAGAGCATTGTCCCGAAAAAGGCCAAAAAAAGAGAAAGGCCAAATAAAAAAGGAGGGCCCAAAAAAAGAAAAAAGAAAAGAAAAAGGGGACAATGCTACTATTTTTTCCACACTTGTGCTTCAAAGTAGCACCATGATCTTCATGATAGAGAGTCGCTTGTTTTGTCACTTTCATGTACTAGTGGGAATTTTCATTATATTATTTGGCTTGTATATTCCAACGATGGGCTTCCTCAAATGTCGTAGGTCTTCGTGAGCAAGCAATTTGGATGCACACCCACTTAGTTTCTTTTGTTGAGCTTTCATACATTTATAGCTCTAGTGCATCCGTTGCATGGCAATCCCTACTCCCTCACATTGATATCTATTGATATGCATCTTCATAGCCCATTGATACGCCTAGTTGATGTGAGACCATCTTCCTCTTTTTGTCTTCTCCACAACCACCACTCTATTCCACCTATAGTGCTGTATCCATGGCTCACGCTCATGTATTGCGTGAAAGTTGAAAAAGTTTGAAAAAATTAAAGTATGAAACAATTGCTTGGCTGAAACCGGGGTTGTGCATGATTTGGGTATTTTTTGTGACGAAGATGGAGCATAGCCAAACTATTTGATTTTGTAGGGGTGAACTTCCTTTGGCCACGTTATTTTGAGAAAACATAATTGCTTTGTTAGTATGCTTGAAGTATTATCATTTTTATGTCAATATTAAACTTTTGTCTTGAAACTTATGGATCTGAACATTCATGCCACAATAAAGAAAATTACATTGATAATTATGTTAGGTAGTATTCCACATCAAAAATTCTGTTTTTATCATTTACCTACTCGAGGACGAGCAGGAATTAAGCTTGGGGATGCTTGATACGTCTCCAACGTATCTATAATTTTTGATTGTTCCATGCTATTATATTATTTGTTTTGGATGTTTAATGGACTTTAATATGCACTTTTATATTATTTTTGGGACTAACCTATTAACCGAGAGCCCAGTGCCAGTTTCTATTTTTTCGTTGTTTTTGAGTATCAAAGAAAAGGAATGCCAAATGGAATGCAATTGACCTGAAACTGCACGGAGATTGTTTTTGGACCAGAAGAAGCTCACGGAGTACCAGAGATGGACCAGAAGAGTCCTGAGGCCACCACGAGGGTGGGGGTGTGCCCCACTATCTCGTGGCCGCCTCGGGGTCCCCCCTGACTTGTTCTCGACTCCAACACCTCTTATATATACCCACACTTCTAGAACATAAGCTATATCGGGAGTTCCATCGCCGCAAGCCTCTGTAGCCACCGAAAACCAATCTAGACCCGTTTCGGCACCCTGCTGGAGGGGGAATCCCTCTCTGGTGGCTATCTTCATCATCCGGGTGCTCTCCATGACGAGGAGGGAGTAGTTCACCCTCGGGGCTGAGGGTATTTACTAGTAGCTATGTGTTTGATCTCTCTCTCTCTCTCTCTCTCTCGTGTTCATGAGATTGCACGATCTTGATGTATCGCGAGCTTTGCTACTATAGTTGGATCTTATGATGTTTCTCCCCTCTACCTTCTTGTAATGGATTGAGTTTTCCCTTTGAAGTTATCTTATCGGATTGAGTCTTTAAGGATTTGAGAACACTTGATGTATGTCTTGTGTGGGATACCCGTGGTGACAATGGGGTGTTCTATTGATTCTCTTGATGTATGTTTTGGTGATCAACTTGCGGGTTCCGTGACCTGGGAATCTATGCATAGGGGTTGGCACACGTTTTCGTCTTGTCTCTCCGATAGAAACTTTGGGGCACTCTTTGAAGTTCTTTGTGTTGGTTGAATAGATGAATTTGAGATTGTGTGATGCATATCGTATAATCATGCCCACGGATACTTGAGCTGACAATGGAGTATCTAGGTCACATTAGGGTTTTGGTTGATGTGTGTCTTAAGGTGTTATTTTAGTACGAACAATAGGATAGATCGAACGGAAAGAATAGCTTCGTGTTATTTTACTACGGACTCTTGAATAGATTGATCAGAAAGAATTACTTTGAGGTGGTTTCATACCCTAAAATAATCTCTTCGTTTGTTCTCAGATCTTAGTGACTTTGGAGTGACTCTTTGTTGCATGTTGAGGGATAGTTATATGATCCAGTTATGTTATGATTGTTGAGAGAACTTGCACTAGTGAATGTATGAACCCTAGGCCTTGTTTCAAAGCATTGCAATACCGTTTGTGCTCACTTTTATTGTTAGTTACCTTGCTGTTTTTATATTTTCGTATTACGAAAACCTATATCTACCATCCATATTGCACTTGTATCACAATCTCTTCACCGAACTAGTGCACCTATGCAATTTACCATTGTATTGGGTGTGTTGGGGGACACAAGAGACTCTTTATTATTTTGGTTGCATGGGTTGCTTGAGAGAGACCATCTTCATCCTACGCCTCCCACAGATTGATAAACCTTAGGTCATCCACTTGAGGGAAATTTGGTACTGTCCTACAAACCTTTCCACTTGGAGGCCCAACAATGTCTACAAGAAGAAGGTTGTGTAGTAGACATCAGAGACGCACAGTGGTCACGCATACCGATGATTGAAGACAGCTATAGCTAGCAAGTTTCATCGGCACGAAGACCGGAACCGATAAAATGAAGGGGGGAGGAGGAGATGTCATTTGTGCTCACACATGAACACAATATTGTTTTTTCGTCAACCTAACTAAATATTTAAAACATGATGAATGGTTTAGGGGGTTCCTCGGCATTGATGGAACCCTAGATAGCAAGTATCATCGGTGCGAGATACATGTGGCGCTCGGCGTTGAACACTAGATACACGTCCCACAAGTGACGCCGGCACCTGACGTCCCACAACAATAGTTTTGGGGGCCGATGTCGGTCAAACACCTTCGTGAATTTGTCGGGCAGCCTCTGTGATGAGGATTAAAGACAAGTTTTGAAACTTCGAACAACCAAACCAACTTGAGACAGTTTGGGTGTTTCAAATTTTAACACTTGGCTTTTAATCGTCATCACAGAGGCTGCAAGACAAATTCGCATCGGTGTTCGACCGCCATCGACCCCTAGAACTATTGCTGTGAGACGACATATGCCGGCGTCACTTGTGGGACGAGGATGTAGTGTTCAACACTGACGGCCACATGTATCTCACACAGACTATACTTGCTATTTAGGGTTCCATCGACGTCGAGGAACACCCTAACCAGTTCATCCCCGGGCGCCCTCCGGTATGGCAACCGACGAACCACGACCCTCTTCCTTTTTTCCTTTTTCCTCTTCTTCTACTTGTTCTTTTTTTCAACTTTCTTCTTCTAATTATCTAAACCTAAACCTACCACTAACCTAAACCTATTAATAACACCTAAACCTAAACAAAAAAGAACAATAGAAAAAACAAAAAAATGCTCACCTTGGCTCCGGTCGTGGTGGAGGAGACGGTGGGGCGGTGCGGCGGTGCGCCATGGGGGGGGGCAGCTCAGGCACGGGGCGGCGGCGCGGGGTGGAGGAGGGGAGAGAGAGAGGTGGGCCGCGAGAGGGGCCGCGTTTTAGTTAGGTCACATATCTTTGCCGTATGCTAGCAGACGACAAAGAGCTCTTTGCCGTCTGCTAGCGGACGACATAAAGCCTAGCTAGTGTGTTGGGGCCGGGGGAAACGGCCGTTAGGTTGGCCACTTTCTTTGCTGTCTGCTAGCAGACGACAAAGCTTCTTTGCCGTCTCCTAGCAGACGGCAAAGAAAGTGGCCATTAGGTGGTTCTCTTTAGTGGGCCACCCTCCCTGTTCGCCGTCCGCTAGCTTCTATGTCGTCTGCTAGCTGACGACAAAGAGCTGGCCGAGGGCAAACACGATCTTTGCCGTCAGTTCTTTCTTTGCCATCAGCTTTCTGTAAGCTGATGACAAAGACCTTCTTTGCCTTCAGCTGATGGCAAAGAGCTCGCTGACGGCAAAGATGCTAATTCCAGTAGTGGTAAGTCCCTTCTTGTAATTACAACACTCTCTTTTATTTTTGAAGAAAATATGGCCCTGTTAGATCAAACACAAGAATAGACATGCGAAGTGGACACACACACGGTGGAGTTTCAGTGAGTGAACGCGAACATAGAGACAGAGATTTTGCGATGCTTAAAGTTTGTGTCTTTTCTATTTCTTCCATTTATTCCTTCCGATCCTAACAAGCCAACCTCGATCCATTTTACCCGTGACATCCTGATATGTCTCCAACGTATCTATAATTTTTGATTGTTCCATGCTATTTTATTATCCATCTTCGATGTTTTATATGCATTTATATACTATTTTATATGATTTTTGGTACTAACCAATTAACCTAGAGCCCAGTGCTAGTTTCTGTTTTTTCCTTGTTTTTGAGTATCGCAGAAAAGGAATACCAAATGGAGTCCAATTGACCTGAAACTCCACGGAGATTATTTTTGGACCATAAGAAGCCTACGAAGTACCGGAGATGGACTAGAAGAGTCCCGAGGCCACCACAAGGGTGGGGGCCGCGCCCCCCTATCTCGTGGCAGCCTCGGGGAGCCCCCCTGACTTGTTCCCGACTCCAACACCTCTTATATATACCCAAACTTCCAGAACATAACCTAGATCAGGAGTTCAACCGCCGCAATCCTCTGTAGCCACCGAAAACCAATCTAGAACCGCTCCGGCACCCTGCCGTAGAGCGGAATCCCTCTCCGGTGGCCATCTTCATCACTCCGGCGCTCTCCATGACGAGGAGGGAGTAGTTCACCCTCGGGGCTAAGGGTATGTACCAGTAGATATGTGTTTGATCTCTCTCTCTCTCACTCTCTCTCTCGTGTTCTTGAGATGGCTCGATCTTGATGTATCACGAGATTTGCTATTATAGTTGGATTTTATGATGTTTCTCCCCCTCTACCTTCTTGTAATGGATTGAGATTTCCCTTTGAAGTTATCTAATCAGATTGAGTCTTTAAGGATTTGAAAACACTTGATGTATGTCTTACGTGGGATACCCATGGTGACAACGGGTTATTCTATGTATTTACTTGATGTATGTTTTGGTGATCAACTTACGGGTTCCGTGACCTTGGGAATCTATGCATATGGGTTGGCACACATTTTCGTCTTGAATCTCCTATAGAAACTTTGGGGCACTCTTTGAAGTTCTTTGTGTTGGTTGAATAGATGAATCTGAGATTGTGTGATGCATATCCTATAATCATGCCCATGGATACTTGAGGTGACAATGGAGTATCTAGGTGACATTAGGGTTTTGGTTGATGTGTGTCTTAAGGTGTTATTCTAGTACAAACTCTAGGATAGATCGAACGGAAAGCATAGCTTCGTGTTATTTTACTACTGACTCTTGAATAGATTGATCACAAAGAATAAATTTGTGGTGGTTTCGTATCCTACAATAATATCTTCGTTTGTTCTCCGCTATTAGTGACTTTGGAGTGACTCTTTGTTGCATGTTGAGGGATAGTTATAGGGCAGCGCTGGGCGCCGGCGCGTCGGCCCAATAGTTGGGCCGGTCGGCCCCTAGCCGTTCGATGCGAGCAAGTACTACCATTCGATTGGGGCTTCTCGTGTCGTTTTCTATCCAAAAAACAAATCTGAGGAATCCATCGGGAAAAGGAGAAGCGGCATCGTCGGCGCTCGTCATGAAAGAGCGAACAACCAACCTCGAAGCCTGCATCCTCACTGGTCGCCTCCTGCCGACTTGCCTCGCCGTCGCCAGTTGCCTTTTTGAGCTGCTGATTGCATCTCCGCTGCACACTGGTAACGACTCCCCCACAATTTCTCCCCGACCTTTGCGACCGTGGGTAGCCGTCGCCGGCTACGGCACCGCTGCTCGCCGGTGACAGCTCCCGCCTGGTGGCGCCGGCCTGGTTGCAACATTGATGGAGGCGATCAAGTAACTCATGAAAACCAGTATGTATGGTTCCAGCAAAAATTTGCATTGGTTGTAGCATTTTATGTCACTGGTTGTAGCTCGCCGTGGGCCAGTCGTAGCCTCGATCTTCTCTGGTTACAACAAAAAAAATGAATGGTTGTAATTGTGGTTCCAGCAAAATCACCTAAAAGACAGTTGAAGCAAATCATAGAATGGTTCCAGCAAAAAATAACTCTGGTTCCAGCAAAACAACCCAAGCGCTGGAAATTCAGGGAAATTCTTTGAAGCAAAATTTTACCACGGTTCTAGCAAAAAAATAACATCGGTTCCAGCAAAACAACCGAAGCGCTCGAAATTTAGGGAAATTGTTTGAAGCAAAATTTTACCAGGGTTCCAGCAAAAACAAACTCTGGTTCCAGCAAAACCAAAACTGAGCATGTAGGAATCTCAGGTAAAAACATGTTTGAAGAAAAAATTTACCTGGTTGCAGCAAAAAATAACTCTAGTTCCAGCAAATATTCACGTCTCAAAATCCAACCTTGTAGCTCCCCAAACGCCAGTTGCAGCCCCGACGTGCACGATTGCAACTCCGTTGTCGAGGGGTGCAGCTGATTGGAGTCCTCCTCGCCGATGTATGCAGCTCCTGTGCTCCACGGGTTGCAGTCGCCGCCGCCCTGCATCGTTGGATGCAGCTTGACCAAATAGACAGTTGCAGCTCCGCCAAACGCCGGTTGCAGCTCGTGTGGCCCCTGATTTGTTGCTAGGTGTGGTGCCTCAAGCTGGAAGTAAAGCATGGCAGCTCGGCCATGGCCATGGTGTTGGATGCTTTGAGGTGAGATGCACTTTTGGGAGGAGGAAGAAATCACTGGAAGTGGACGGGGATAAAGGAAAGAGGATAAAAAACTGAAGCGGTGCAGCAGGGGCTCGAAGTTAAGGACGTGTGGCCCCGCCTTCTCGCGTCGCTAGCTGGGCGACCGGCCCAAGTTTCGGCCGGTGCCCCGGCTCTAAACACTTACCATAGTTATATGATCCAGTTATGTTATTATTGTTGAGAGAACTTGCACTAGTGAAAGTATGAACCCTAGGCCTTGTTTCAAAGCATTGCAATACCGTTTGTGCTCACTTTTATCATTAGTTACCTTGCTGTTTTTATATTTTCAGATTACAAAAACCTATATCTACCATGCATATTGCACTTGTATCACCATCTCTTCGCCGAACTAGTGCACCTATACAATTTACCATTGTATTGCGTGTGTTGGGGACACAAGAGACTCTTTGTTATTTGGTTGCGGGGTTGCTTGAGAGAGACCATCTTCACCTATGCCTCCCACGGATTGATAAACCTTAGGTCATCCACTTGAGGGAAATTTGCTACTGTCCTATAAACCTTTGCACTTGGAGGCCAACAACGTCTACAAGAAGAAGGTTGTGTAGTAGACATCGAGCTCTTTTCTAGCGCTGTTGCCGGTGAGGTGAGTGCTTGAAGGTATATCTTTAGATCTTGCAATCGAATCTTTTAGTTTTTGTTTTATCACTAGTTTAGTTTATAAAAGGAGACTACAAAAAATGGAATTGAGGTTGCCTCATATGCTTCATCTTTTTAATATCTTTCGTGAAAATGATGGGAAGGAATATTGTGCTCAAGTACTAGAAGAAGAATTACATAGAATGCTTGGCATAAAATATGTGAACGATGAGCATGATTGCAATGTTGTTAGTAAAAATTCTTTGAATACATATGATGCTAATGATATGCAAAGGCACAAGCTTGTGGATGCTATGATTTAAGAAGATGATATTTTTTGTCCCCCAAGTTTGATGAGCAAATTTATTATGATGAAAGCATGCCTCCTATTTATGATAATTATTGTGATGACACGTATGCTATAAAGAATGAAGATAACCATGAAACTTGTCATCGTGATTTTAATTTTCGATTGGATTATGCTTCACATGATTGTTATTTTGTTGAGTTTGCTCCCACTACTATTGATGATAAATTTGCTTATGTGGACAGTAGTAAAATTTCTATGCAAGTAGATCATGAAAAAATGCTTTATGCGCTGGTTATATGGTTTAATTCATTCATGATGCTACTGAAAATTATTATGAGAGAGGATCATATTCTTGTAGGAATTGTAATATCAAGTTTCCTCTCTATATGTTGAAAGTTTTGAAGCTATGCTTGCTTTGCCTTCCTATGCTAGTTGATTATCATTCCCATAAGTTCTTTTCTCACAAAATTCCTATGCATAGGAAGTGGCTTAGACTTAAATGTGCTGGTTATATTCTTCATGATGCTCTCTTTATGTTTCAATTCTTATCTTTTATGCGAGCATCATTGAAATCATCATGCCTAGCTAAAAGGCATCAAAGGAAAGCGCTTGTAGGGAGACAACCCAATATTTAACTCTACTGGTTTTGTGTGTTCACATGATTAAGCTACTATAGTAATCATGTTTTATAACTTTTGTTTCAATAAAGTGCCAATTAAGACCTTTGGGAAGACTTGGGTGAAAGTCTTTGCGATCTTGCTGTAAAAAACAGAAACTTTGCGCTCAGGAGATTAGCTGCAATTTTTTTACAGAAGAGTGCTTTTGAGTTGATTCTTTTTGAAAAAGATTAATAGACAAATTCCTCACGCCCATGTATTTATTTCAGAATTTTTAGAGTTACAGAAGTATTCGAAAGTTATAGATTGCTACAGACTGTTCTGTTTTTGACAGTTTCTGTTTTTCGTGTGTTGTTTGCTTATTTTGATGAATCTATGAGTAGTATTGGAGGGTATGAACCATAGAGAAGTTGGAATACAGTAGATATTACACGAATATGAAGTTAGAATGAGTTCACAACAGTACCTAAGTGGTTGTTTTATTTTCTTATATTAACGGAGCTTACGAGTTTTCTGTTGAGTTTTGTGTTGTGAAGTTTTCAAGTTTTGGGTAAAGATTCGATGGACTATGGAATAAGGAGTGGCAAGAGCGTAAGCTTGGGGATGCCCAAGGCACCCCAAGGTAATATTCAAGGACAACCAAGAGCCTAAGCTTGGGGATGCCCCGGGAAGGCATCCCCTCTTTCGTCTTCGTCTATCGATAACTTTACTTAAGGCTATATTTTTATTCACCACATGATATGTGTTTTGCTTGGAGCGTCAATTTTTTTATTTTGTTTTGCTTGCTGTTTCCATAATATCGCAAGATCTTAAATTCTTAAATGTTAGAGAGTCTTCACATAGTTACATAATTATTCAACTACGCATTGATCTTCACTTATATCTTTTGGAGTAGTTTGTCGTTTGCTCTAGTACTTCACTTATATCTTTTTAGAGCATGGTGGTGGTTTTATTTTACAGAAATAGATGAACTCTCTTGCATCACGTATATTATTTTGAGAGTGTTTTAGAACAGCATGGTAATTTTCTTAGGTTATGAATTTAGTCCTAATATGATGGGCAACCAAGATGGGTAGAATACAAACTTCCATATAGAGTGCTTTGAATACTATGAGAAGTTTGACGCCTGATGATTGTTTTGAGATATGAGGACGGTGATATTAGAGTCATGCTAGTAGAGTAATTGTGAATTTGAGAAATACTTGTGATGAGGTTTGCAAGTCCCGTGGCATGCACGTATGGTAACCATTGTGCAACAAATTTGAAGCCTGAGGTATTTCTTTGATTGTCTTCCTTTGTGTGGAGGTCAGGATCGCGTGATGGTTAACTCCTACCAACCCTTCCCCTAGGAGCATGCGTGTAGTACTTTGTTTTGATGACTTGTACATTTTTGCAATAAGTATGTGAGTTATTTATGACTAATGTTTAGTCCATGGATTATACGCACTCTCACCCTTCCGCCATTGCTAGCCTCTCTTGTACCGCGCAACTTTTGTCGGTACCATACACCCACCATATACCTTCCTCAAAACATCCACCATACATACATATCATGGCATTCCCATAGCCATTCCGAGAGATATTGCCATGCAACTTTCCACCGTTCTGTTTATTGTGACACGCTTCATCATTGTCATATTGCCATGCATGATCATGTAGTTGATATCGTATTTGTGGCAAGGCCACCCTGCATAATTTTTCATACATGTCACCCTTGATTCATTGCACATCCCGGTACACCGTCGGAGGCATTCATATAGAGTCATATTTTGTTCTAGTATCGAGTTGTAATCCTTGAGTTGTAAATAAATAGAAGAGTGATGATCATCATTATTAGAGCATTGTCCTGAAAAAAAGGCCAAATAAAAAAAAAGAAAAAAAAGACCAAAATAAAAAGAAAAGCAAAAAAAAGGTAGCCACAAAAAAAGAAAAAAAGAAAAAAGGGGACAATGCTACTATATTTTTTCCACATTGTGCTTCAAAGTAGCACCACGGTCTTCATGATAGAGAGTCTCTTGTTTTGTCACTTTCATATACTAGTGGGAATTTTCAATATAGAACTTGGCTTGTATATTCCAACGATGGTCTTCCTCAAAATGCCCTAGGTCTTCGTGAGCAAGCAAGTTGGATGCACACCCACTTAGTTTCTTTTGTTGAGCTTTCATACATTTATATCTCTAGTGCATCCGTTGCATGGCAGTCCCTACTCACTCACATTGATATCTATTGATGGGCATCTCCATAGCCCATTAATACGCCTAGTTGATGTGAGACCATCTTCCTCCTTTTGTCTTCTCCACAACCACCACTCTGTTCCACCTATAGTGCTATATCCATGGCTCACGCTCATGTATTGCATGAAAGTTGAAAAAGTTTGAATAATTCGAAGTATGGAACAATTGCTTGGCGAACCGGGGTTGTGCATGATTAGGGTATTTTCTGTGACGAAGATGAAGCATAACCAAACTATATGATTTTGCAGGGATGAACTTTCTTTGGCCATGTTATTTTGAGAAGACATGATTACTTTGTTGTATGCTTGAAGTATTATTATTCTTATGTCAATATTAAACTTGTGTCTTGAATCTTTCGTATCTGAACATTCATGCCACAACAAAGAGAATCACATTGAAAATTATGTTAGGTAGCATTCCACATCAAAAATTCTGTTTTTATCATTTACCTACTCGAGGACGAGCAGGAATTAAACTTGGGGATGCTTGATACGTCTCCAACGTATCTATAACTTTTTATTGTTCCATGCTATTATATTATCCATCTTGGATGTTTTATATGCATTTATATGCTAGTTTATATGATTTTTTGGGACTAACCTATTAACCTAGAGCTAGTGCCAGTTTCTATTTTTTTTCTTGTTTTTGAGTATCACAGAAAAGGAATACCAAACGGAGTCCAATTGACCTGAAACTCCACAGAGATTGTTTTTGGACCAGAAAAAGCCCACGGAGTACCGGAGATGGACCAGAAGAGTCCCGAGGCCACCACGAAGGTGGGGGGCGCGCCCTACCCCCCTAGGCGCCCCAATCTCGTGGCTGCCTCGGGGACCCCCCTGACTTGTTCCCGACTCCATACCCTCTTATATATACCCAAACTTCCAGAACATAACCTAGATCGGGAGTTCCGCCGCCGCAAGCCTCTGTAGCAACCGAAAACCAATCTAGACCCGCTCCGGCACCCTGCCGGAGGGGGGAATCCCTCTCCGGTGGCCATCTTCATCATCCCGGCGCTCTCCATGACGAGGAGGGAGTATTTCACCATCGGGGCCGAGGGTATGTACCAGTAGCTATGTGTTTGATCTCTCTCTCTCTCTCTCTCTCTCTCTCTCTCTCTCTCTCTCTCTCTTGTTCTTGAGATGGCACGATCGTGATGTATCGCGAGCTTTGCTATTATAGTAGGATTTTATAATGTTTCCCCCCTCTACCTTCTTGTAATGGATTGAGTTTTCCCTTTGAAGTTATCTTATCGGATTGAGTCTTTAAGGATTTGAGAACATTTGATGTAGTCTTGCGTGGGATACCCGTGGTGATACTGGGGTATTCTATTGATTCACTTGATGTATGTTTTGGTTATCAAGTTGCGGGTTCCGTGACCTTGAGAATCTATGCATAGGGGTTAGCACATGTTTTCTTCTTGAAACTCCGATAGAAACTTTGGGGCACTCTTTGAAGTTCTTTGTGTTGGTTGAATAGATGAATCTGAGATTGTGTGATGCATATCGTATAATCACGCCCATGGATACTTGAGGTGACAATGGAGTATCTAGGCGACATTAGGGTTTTGGTTCATGTGTTTCTTAAGGTGTTATTCTAGTACGAACTCTAGGATAGATCGAACGAAAGAATAGCTTTGTGTTATTTTACTACGGACTCTTGAATAGACCGATCAGAAAGAATAACTCTGAGGTGGTTTCGTACCCTACAATAATCTCTTCGTTCGTTCTCCACTATGTTGAGGGATAGTTATATGATCCAGTTATGTTATTATTGTTGCGAGAACTTGGACTAGTGAAAGTATGTACCCTAGGCCTTGTTTCAAAGCATTGTAGTACCGTTTGTGCTCAATTTTATCATTAGTTACCTTGTTGTTTTTATATTTTCAGATTACAAAAACCTATATCTACCATCCATATTGCACTTGTATCACCATCTCTTCGCCGAACTAGTGCACTTATACAATTTACCATTGTATTGGGTGTGTTGGAGACACAAGAGACTCTTTGTTATTTGGTTGCGGGGTTGCTTGAGAGAGACCTTCTTCATCCTACGCCTCCCATGGATTGATAAACCTTAGGTCATCCACTTGAGGGAAATTTGCTACTGTCCTACAAACATCTGCTCTTGGAGGCCCAACAACATCTACAAGAAGAAGTTTGCGTAGTATACATCACATCCCACATATGAGATCGTGTCCAACGATTACACGATTCACATGAAAGGTAAATACTATCCCTACTCAGCCGCAACATGAACATAGCATGCCTCTGGCGTTATATTCAGAAAGTTCAAGAAACAAAACACTAGCGTGGCTGGTCCAGGTTCAGTAAGATTAACACAACACTTCACCTCCTTAAGCTTGATAACCTGAGCCCCCCACCTGCATGCCGATCTTCCCTTTTAGTGCCTAAAAACGAAGCCTAGCCAATGGCCTCGTCGGGAAGTCTGCATGCCGCTCATCAGTTCTGACATGCTCCACTTCTATCTTGCCCTCTTCACCGTATTTTCTAACAAAATTCCAACACACGTCAATGTCTTTGATCCTCTCATGAAACACACGATTCTTGCATAACTGGATTGCTGACTGGTTATCTATATAGATTGTGAACTTGTCACCATCACAACCCAACAATTCCTCAATTAGACTTGGCAACCATACCCCTTGACAGGCTACCGCGGCAGTAGCCACATACTCTGTTTAGCATGAAGATTGTGCCACAACTTTCTGCTATTGTGAGGTCCAGGACATAGGGAAGTGACCAAATTAGTACAACACTCAAGTGGTACTTTTACGATCATCAACATCACCAACATGATCACTGTCATAGTATCCTAACAACTCTCTTGCTTGTGACCCTTTTATAGCTGCAACCAAGATTAACTATCCCTTTCACATACCTAAGGATGTGTTTCACTGCTGTCATATGTTCCCTGGTAGGTCTCTCCATAAACCTGCTGACATAGCCGGCAGAGAAGCTAAGATCAGGCCTTGTGTGTAGCAGGTACCTCAAGCCTCCAACCATGCTTCGCTATTCAGTTGGATAAACTTACTCGGCCTTACTTTATTTGCTTAGTTTTAGCCTAGATTCCATTGGAGTGTGTGTTGGACTATAGTTTGACATCCACATTCTATCAAGTATACGGGTAGCATAACCAGATTGGCAAAGGGTGATCCCTTCCTCTCCTTGTTTGACCTCAATGCCGAGATAGTAAGACAATAGCTTGAGATCAGACATGCGAAATTTCAACGTCATTTGATTTTTGAAATCCATAATAGCTTGACTGCTGCCACCGGTTATAACCAAATCATCCACATATACTACAACGATAAAAACCAAATCCCTTTCCTTTTTCATGTACATACCAGATTCAGAAGGGCACTTCTCAAACCTCAATTCTAGCAGGGTTGAGTTCAACTTGGAGTTCCAAGCCCTAGGAGCTTGTCGAAGACCATACAATGCTTTTGTCAGGCTATAGACCTTGCTGCTCTTTCCTTCTATCTCATGGCCTGTAGGTTGACTGACATACACCTCGTCACTCAAATCCTCGTTGAGGAACGCAGATTTAACATCCATTTGGTGAATCTTCCAACTGAATTGGGCTGCAAGTGCAATGAGCAATCGAACAAACTCAAGGCGGGAAACAGGGGCAAAAACTTCATCGAAATCAATGCCCTACCACTGCACATACTTTTTTGCAACTCGCCTCGCCTTGTGTTTGACAATCTCCCCACTTGGGTCCCTTATGATCATGTACACCCACTTCTATCCAATCGGTCGGTGTCCACTTGGCAAGTCAACTAGTTCCCAAGTTCTGTTCTCCTCAATCGATGTCAGCTCTTCTTTCATTGCCTTCTACCAACATGAATCTCTTGTTGCCTCAATGTGGTTCATGGGTTCCTCCAAGCCGAACAGACACAAACTAGCCTCGACCTCCTTGATCTCCATGGTTTCTTCGTAGACCTTTTCGAGCAGGCACTTCTCTTGTGGTCCCCACGATGGCTCACTGTATGGTGTGACAAGTGCTGCAGAACTTGGACCAGGTGTCGCCAGAGAGTCCTCTAGGTCACATGGGGTAATCACCCCATCATTTGCCTGTCGAGTTCTGCCGCCTTACCGAGCTTCTGCCATGGCAGCGGAATTCAATGCCTTGAAAGTCATTTTTGTGCCATGGTAGGTGTTTTGCTGGGTGTGTTCTCTGCCATGGCAACATTTCTTCCCGCATCTCTGCTATGACAGCGGAATCCTGGTCCTTGGCAACACATTCTGCTATGCTTTCTGTTTCCACTCGACCTTGCTGCTGTGGATAGTACAGTACATAGGGACCTCAGTCATCATCTTCTAGTAACCCCAAGGTGTTCCAATCACAAGGTCTGTTTTCTTCAAACACAACATCCCGAGACACCATCAGTTTTTCGTTCTCTGGATCATACAAGAGGTACGCCTTTGATCTTGACTCATATACGATAAAAACCATCTGAGTAATCCTATCTGTTGGGCTCGTGGGACTAGGGTACCCAGGCCCACCTGCCTACGGCCCAGTGTGCTGCGTCTGTGAGGAACACCAAAGCTGGCCCACCACTAGGACTTCACAAGAAGACCCTCACGAGGCCCTTTCCTTGCGAGGCACACGTCGGCAGGCGCCACCAGGAGTCTCGCGAGGTCCTCTCGCGTGGCAGCTTCCCGAGGCTGCCTCCCAAGGCCCCTCGCGGAGGCGTACAAGTCAAGAGCAGGTCAGTAGAGTCGCGTGGCCCCATGCCTTCACTTGGGGGATGCACGCGGCAACGAGCAAGGCCAGAGGAGCACCAACAGGCGCATATGAGGAGGCTTTCCTCTTTTGTGCTAAGGGAGCAAGGCCATCCACCAGTTCCCGTGGCAATCCCCAAAGGATTTCAGTTTGGTGTAAGAAGAGCGGGACGACGGGCACGCTAGGGCAAAGGTCACCACCGATCCCACCGACGAATCATGGGCGGTAGCTTTATAGGTGAAGACCGCCTTTAGTCAGGATAAGCCACGCCCCTATCCCCATTCAATATGGATGTTGTGGCAACCCTTCCCGCCAAGTGTTTTCAGGGGAAGAGGACCAAGGCTAGTACTAAAGAGGGTAGGGTGCCCCACAACTCCATCACCCCACAACTCTTGTACTCGCATCGCCCCTCGTGAGTGCAATCGAACCACAAAGCATGAGTAGGGTTTTACACCGCAAGGTTGCCCAAACCTGGGTAAATTGCCGCGTCTACTGTTCTTCTTATCTAGTTCTTGCTCGCCGGGCATCGCCATGAGGTGGTGAGGCAGAGTAAGGCGGAAGCAGCAAGCGCACTCGAAAGTTCAAACCTCCTGGGTCCCCGAAGCCTCGATTCTACATTTGGTGCGCAAGGTAGGTGTTGGGGATGTAGCCCCATGATATAACCCACCGTATAAACGCCGGGTCATGTTACTGGCAACTCTTCAAACCAGACTTCAGATGGGCCAGAAGCGATGAGAAGGCACGCAGGACCGGAAGGGAGGCTCGCAAGATGGGCCAGCTTAGGGCCTGAAGATAGAAGGCGGCAGGCGGCCCGAAGGTGTAAACCAAAGTATGGTGTCTTATCATAGATGGCAAGTTGACTTACAGTTAGGCTCGGTCATGAACCGTGACCCGACCTGGAGTCTTGTAAGCTGGAGTCGTTGACATGTATAAAGGCGAGTCTCCAACACAGATAGGATAGGTAACAATCATTTGATAGCTAGGTCAAGCGAATCCACTCCCTTCTAATCGATACTCGAGCAATAAGCAGAAAAGCAGGAGTATGCTTTTACCTCCACCGTTAGGGGCCGGTCCTAGGTAAACCGTGTCTCTCATCCCGCTCAACCCCAACAAGCTAATCACCGTAGCGACAGACTCAAGTCTAAGTCCTCACACTAGGACATCTGCGGTGACAGAACCACGACATTTGGCGCCCACCGTGGGGCAAGTGCACGGTGGTTCCGAGTTCTTGGAGGGAACTTTCTCAGGGCTCGAGGGATACATTGTGGGCAGGATAACCAAGAGTCGCCGTGACAAGCTATACATGAACGACGCCGGTTGGGGCCCCGAGGCCAACTCAATCGAGTACGGGTACCATGTCCCCTTTGGCAAAATCCATGTCTTCATCGGCAAGATCGGCAGATCTGAACCTGAGCCGGACTTCTACACCGATCTCGTCGAGCCGGCTCGGCACGCGCAACCCACCCGGTCTCAAGCCGGATGGAAGCACATCTTCGTTGGGCTCACACAGGGTGTGGAACTCCCAGAGAATTCCGAGTATGGAGGAGAGACTCTCAGCTACACAGATGATGAGTCCTCAACTAGGGAAATGGAATCGATTTATTGACTTCATGATGGCGGGCTTGGGGGCTGTTCCGATGGCGATAGTATTCCGGAACCCTACGAGCCACATGGCAGGAACGATGTTGGCTAACAATTCAATGATGATGGGAGCGGAGGTCATGACTAACCTGACAGCGTCGGCTCCTGGAGGATCCGGCTCAGCAAAGCTGCCGACTCAAACCTTGGTTGAGCTGATGAATGCTCTTACAACCTTGCTGGCGACTGAGGTCAATGCGGAGAATCAAGCAGAGCATAATGTGGAGATCACAAAGCTTCATGAGCATATGACTAAGGCTCAGGAGGAGATTAACCTAGAAAACACCTGGATAGCCGAGTTACAGGCTCAGGTTAACAAAGAAAGGGAACGCTTACAAGCTGAGGCTTGGTGGTTAAACCTCAAACAGCATGCTTCTGAGGCGGTTCTTAGAAGGCGGCATCAGAGCCATTTATATCCTGGTTATCAGCCCACACACTTTTTTAACACGCCAGGAGCTTGCACAATTAACCAGGGAGCACCGGTTATACCTCAATTAACCATGAATGCACCCGGAAGCGGGGCGATGACTCAGTCTGCCAGCCGAAAGCCGCCCGGAGGTAGGACAGGGTCCCAAGCCCTAACTCGGTCTGGGCACAACAGTTTTTGACTCCATCATGTCAGTCTCCAACCTAGTCGATAACATGGTAGCGTCGGCAACCCGTCAGGCCGTGATTCCTGTCGTTGGTAACATGCAAGCTCCGATTGAGACTAATACGTCTAGAACATATCTATAATTTTTTATTGTTCCATGCTATTATATTATCTGTTTTGGATGTTTAATATGCATTAATATGCTATTTAATATTATTTCTGGGACTAACTTATTAACCTAGAGCCCAGTGCTAGTTTATGTTTTTTCCTTGTTTTTGAGTTTCGCAGAAAAGGCATATCAAACGGAGTCCAAACGGAATGAAATTTGACGATGATTTTTCTTGGACCAGAAGACACCCTGGAGACTTGAGAACCAAGTCAGAAGAGCCATGAGGCGTCGACAAGGGGGAGGGCACGCCCCCACCCTTGTGGGCCCCTCTTGACTCCACTGACCTATTTCTTCCTCCTATATATTCACATATATTCCAGAAACCCTAGAGGAGGCATCGAAACCACTTTTCCACCGCTGTAACCTTCTGTATCCGCGAGATTCCATCTGAAGGCCTTTTCTGGTACGCTACCGGAGGGGGATTCAACCACAGAGGGCATCTACATCAACACCATTGCCCTTCCGATGAGGTGTGAATAGTTTACCACAAACCTACGTGTCCATAGCTAGTAGCTAGATGGCTTCTTCTATCTCTTTGATTCTCAATACCATGTTCTCCTCGAAGTTCTTAGAGATCTATCTGATGTAATCTTCTTTTGCGGTGTGTTTGTTGAGATCTGAGGAATTATGGATTTATGATCAGCTTATATATGAATATTGTTTGAATCTTCTCTGAATTCTTATATGCATGATTTGATATCTTAGTAATTCTCTTTGAACTATTGGTTTGGTTTGGCCAACTAGATTGGTTTTTCTTGCAATGGTAGAAGTGCTTTGCTTTGGGTTCAATCTTGCGATGTCGTCACCCAGTGACAGAAGGGGTAGCGAGGCACATATTGTATTGTTTCCATCGAGGATAAAAAGATGGGGTTTTGATTATATTACTTGAGTTAATTCCTCTACATCATGTCATCTTACTTAAAGAGTTACTCTGTTCTTCATGAACTTAATACTCTAGATGCAAAATTGTTTCTATCAGTGTGTGGATTAATAGTAGTAGATGCAAGCATGAGTCGGTCTACTTGTCCCGGACATGATGCCTATATTGCATAATCACTGCCTTAGATATCTTCATAACTTTGCACTTTTCTATCAATTTCTCAAAGTAATTTGTTCACCCACCGTATTATTTGCCTTCAAGAGAGAAGCCTCTAGTGAAACCTATGGCCCCCAGGTCTATTTTCCATCATATTAGTTTCCGATCTACTATTTTGCAATCTTTTACTTTCCAATCTATAAACCAAAAACCCAAAAATATTTTACCTTTTGTTTATCTATCTCTACCATATCTCACTTTCGCAAGTAACCGTGAAGGTATTTACAACCCCTTTATCGCGTTGGGTGAAAGTTGTTTGATTGTTTGTGGAGGTATTGGTGATTTGTGCATTGTCTCCTGGTGGATTGATACCTTGGTTCTCAAAACTGAGGAAAATACTTATGTCTACTTTGCTGCATCACCCTTTCCTCTTCAAGGGAAAAACCAACTCAAGCTCAAGAAGTAGCAGAGACCCAGAACGCCATTGGGCTTCTTGAGATGGCGATGGCTCATCATGCCAAATATTCTTACAGCTAGCATCGTGTGCATTCAACTCTGTTGCCAAGCCATAGTTACAGCCGGCACGCTGAGTCGCCAGCCATGTCCAGCAGCGAGCGGCACTGTAACCCGCTCCAGGATAACCTTCCCCATAATACGCGCGCTGATGCTCAAGTTATGATTGATGAAGCAAGAGCGCGTCGTGAGACGGAGGCAACGAACCATGGGGCTCATCAGCCATCCCTAGTGACTCCTTCGGCCTCTTTGGAGCCGGATCAAATTCTAGGACCATTGGAGTGCCATGTCTAGCACCGGCTTTGCGTAACGAGTGTATGCCCAAGGATTTTAAGGGACCTCGGAAAGTACCCAACTAGATGGCGGATCTTGAGCCAATAGCTTGGATTGAGAGCTACAAGTTAGCCATGGACATGTTGGAAGTCAGTGATGCGTTATGCGCCAAGTATTTTACTATGATGTTGGAGGGGACGGCTCGTACATGGTTAAAGAACCTTCCCCCAACTCCATCGACACCTGGGGGGAGTTGAACGAGAGCTTTATCAAGAACTTTCAAGGAACTTGCAAACAACCAATGACAATCGTGGATTTGGAGCACTGCGTCCAGCGTGAAGATGAGTCGACCCATCATTGGGCTTGTCGGGTTGCAACCATCATACACTCTTCAGACAACATCGAGGCGGATCAAGCTGTATTGATGTTGGGGAAGAACTTTCACTTTGAACCGCTTAAGCAAAAGCTTGGACGGCTTAATAGTAAGTGCACGAACATGGGCAAGCTCATGGATGTACTTACCAGATATGCCGACTCTGATAGTACAAAGGATCCTGGCTCTGATGAGGATAAATCTAATAAAGGCAAGAAAATTGATGGTGGTAAGGGCCAGCAACAGAATGCCTCAGGTCACAATGCTAATCATAATGGCCAAGGCAATGGAGGAAAGCGTAAATGCCCAGATAGCGAGTCAGATTTTGTGGCAAACACAAATGTCGGGTTTAAGAATCAACGTTGTAATGGTAATGTCAAGCTGCCTTTCAGTGGAGGCAATCCTATAAACCTTGAGGCAATGCTTAATGACCCTTGTCCAAAACATAATTATCCTTACAAACCATCTACTCACATTTGGAAAGATTGTTATATCATGCGGGAGTTTAAAAATCAGCATCTTCAACAACATCATCGCAATGGTAATGTGCCACCGGGTGGGTCTGGCTCTGGGTCACAAGGTTCCGTCTTGGTTCATGGCGGCTCAAGTTCTGGATTTCAGGATCAAGGTAATCATGGTGGTCATAATCAACCCTCTGGTCATAATAATCAGCAGCAAAACAACCAGTCAGGGTATCAGAGTAATCCGAAGCAATTGAAAAGTCACTAATGCAGGATGCTGCTAACGTGACACTACGATTAGAGACCCTTCGATGAAACTGTGTGCGATGCAATAATCGCAAATGATGGTGTAAAAACCCGTCAAAAAAAGTGCAAAACGTTTGCGATGACGGATGCATCAAACACAGTTCAGATTTTAGTTGCGTGTGCGAAGCAGGGCATACGGTTGATCCAAACGCATTGTTTGCGATTAGACAGAACAACAGAAACAGGCATCCATATCAATGTGTGTGCGACATACGGCATACAGTTCCCTCCGATGAACTGTTTGCTATTAGGGAAAGCAACAGAAACGGTCAGCCAGATAAAGGTGTGTGTGATATACAGCATACAGTTCAGCCTAATGAACTGGTTTCGATTGGGGAAGATAACATAAATGGTTCAACTTAACAAGATGTTTGTGATACGTGGCAAAAGGCCCGGAGGTTAATTCGAGAACAAGTACACAGAGGTTAATTTGACATATATGACTTATAAGTTTCACAGAAATCATATCACTCTTTTGGAAAAAAATTAATTGTGTTGAATGTATATAGTGCTCCGTCCTATTAGTTGAATTAACCTCGAGGTCCATGTTTTGGAAACATGTCATAAAGTAAGAGGATAAACCTTCATTCAAGCCAATCAACATGTGTTCAAAAAACAAAAATTATCAAAAAGTAAAGAGATAGACCTTATTCAAGCCAATCAATAGGTGTACACAAAACAAAAAATGTCAAAAAATTACAAAACAAGGACCTCGAGGTTAATTCAACTAATATGATGGAGCACTATATACATTCAACACAATTAAATGTTTACAGTGACCTATCACATCAGTTAATTTAACAACGAGGCCACTTCCCATCCGATCACCCATCTGATGACTACTCAAGCCTCATCACACTTAACTTGGGAGTTCTGTTAGATGAGCTATCGGTAGGGAAGCTAGTCTTTGCTGCTGTAGGATCACTCTTTGCATCCTTTATTGGGCACCCGGATGACCGACTATTGACACCCAATGGTCGATGCCACATCCCCCGCGAATGTGCCCGGCACGACCGATGGTGTACTCGATGTCGAAGCCGACCACTTGGTACTTGTCCTCGGCAAGCAACTGCTCCATAGTTTGGATGGAGCTCTCCACCGAGACCATATCGTTCATGTACACCACCAAGAGGTCCTTCCCCCTCACGTGGGTATCCACTATGTGATGCATGGTGAACTACCCACCATTGTCATCGTCGGCCGCTGGAAGCACCATTGGAGCCACAGGGATCGCCATTGGAACCGATGGATGTCCTCTCTGTATGTGTCGTCGTGGGTGTGCTTATTATGTCGTGTGACGCGAGAGATGAAGGTAAATGGCCGCAAGAATAAATGGGGGCCGGGCGGCCTGGATTCTCAGCACATCCGCATGGCAGTTTTTGCAGCGGGTAACTGCATCGTCGCACCGCGCCCGGCGCAACCGCATGCGCACGAACGTGCGTGATCGTGCGCCGGCCCCAAACATTGGCATCATAACTTATAAATTGACGGATGGAGTACTAGTTATAGTGATGCATATAATTAAGCAAAGGGATCACACATGTCTGTATTGAATGGAACGAGAATGCCATAGCACAATAAGAATTAAGGCCACGATGATGTGATCGTAGTGGTGGTTACAGGAGGGAACAAGAAAGATGCATCCATCAATGTACGACCTCCTCCTCCTCAACTCAGTGCGCCGGGACACCGACCGGTGGCTAAGGAGCAGCGTGTAGCGACCACGATCCGAATGGACCGAAGTCTCTGTGTTCCGTGTCATCCCTGGATCGGTAATGCTGACAGACACAGTACTTGAAGGATTTGTAACAGAGTGGCAATCACACACTTATTACATCGAATGTCTCAAAAGAGAACTTATTACAAAAGTATATGGCATAAGGCCATCTAACAAAATAACAGCGGAAGGCTCGGAAGGTAAGTGAGTCCATCAACTCCAATGGCATAGCTGAGTGCATGACAAACGACCTATCGCGTCTTACTCCTCTTCTGAAAAGTCTGCAACGTAACATGTTGCAGCCCGAAACGGGTCAGCACATGGAATATGCTGGCAAGATAACACAGTAGAGCAAGTAACAGAAATAAAAGCTAACACTATATGCATATTTGGCTGGTGGAGGCTCTAAGGTTAAAGTTTTTGCGGAAAGCCAATTTTTCCCTACAACAAAGGAATAACTTTTAGTTTAACTATCTTGGTAGTTGAAGCATCATTGAGAAGGTACCTCCAACTCAATCCCAATTAATGTAGTCATCATTAACCCAACAAATTAATTTTAGAGTGATGAGATCAACCAATTATTCAAGTACCAGATACTCAAGATAGTCTTTAACCGGGGACACGGCTAATCATGATTAGTTTGTACACTCTGCAGAGGTTTGCGCACTTTTCCCCACAAGGCTCGATCTCCTCCGTTAGATTTCTCGCACTGCATGGTGTTTGAGAAACGGATGACCGAGACACAGTCTTTCGGAAGGATTTACTCTTTACCCCGGGTGGACCCGTACACCTACTTTCCCCTACATCAGCTAGTCCACCACTGAAAGAGCTCAGACAACTTACTCAGACTATGCCAGAGCACATAATGGCATTGTGGCTGCACACAGAAGTTTCTAGCATGAATATTTTTATGATCCCTTTGAGCCTGGGTGGCATTCCATAGGATAATCACACGGTACCCCCGGGATTTCCTAGGACAACACTGGATTATCCAGGTGCCCTGCAACCAAGCCACCCAGATGTGTATTCAAGTAGCCACCTTAAGTTGAACCATTAATTAACAACTCACATCTGTCATGGATACACTCAAACCCAATCCACGTCTACGAGCATAGCATGTCAACCTAAGCATAACGTAGAAGTAACTCCCAAGGGTTTGAAAATAATGCAGGTAATAGGTTCTACCTCAATCTACTTCCCAGACCCACAAGTTAAGAGATCCTACTAATGCTTTGTGTGAGGGTGTAATGCCCAGTTTGAGATTATACCTCCTACGTGTCGAGGCACGACTTAAAGGTATAAGATCATACTAGAATGATCTCAAGTATGGTATCTTTGCACGACTCATGTAAAAGAGGGATGAAATTGCAAAAGAGTAGTTGGCTTACACTCTCCACGTCACACAATACATTACATAAGCAAACATCATCCAAATAACATGACAGTCGGACTACGGACGAAGATCCAAATGAAAGATACCAAATAAATAAAGCCACAAGGTCCGAATCGCCCCTAGTAGAAGCCACTACTGATCATCAGGATAATACACGTAGTATCGCGCACGTTCTTCATCAAACTCCCAGTACAGCTCTGTGCCGTCACCTGTGTAGTTCACCATAGTACCTGCATCTGGTATTGTGTAGAATCTATGAGCCACGGAGGACTCAGCAATCCCGTTCTCGGGTAGCAAAAATATCTAAGCCTTGGGTGTGGAACAAGGCTGAAGAACAAAGGTTGTAGCTGCACTAGCACTAGCTTACGTGTTTAGAGCGAGAAGAGAAGTGCCACGAGCGTCAAAGTGATCACGAAGTGATCCTATCTAAGCACGTCAATCATAACCCCACAGTGTTCACTTCCCGAACCCCTTCGGAAAATGACCGTCACGATTACTCACGCTGGTAGTGTATTCTGAACATGGTGTCCAGTTTTCTACAACCGGATATTAACAAATTCCCATCTGCCACATAACCACGGGCACGGCTTTCGAAAGATCAAACCCTGCAGGGGTGTCCCAACTTAGCCCATCACAAGCTCACGATCTGCGGATTTGCAACTCCAAGGTGGGAAGACCCGAGTATTCTCAGAATCCCGTGCTCAAGATAACCCGGCTAAGGTAAAACTAATCCAGCAAATCCTCCCGGCGTGCCGACACCCTGATAGTAGCCGTGTGTATCTCGTCTCAGAACACGACCGGATGGGACATCCTACGGGTTTTTACCAGCCCTTGAGTTTCCTCGAGGTGGCCCCGCAGCCTACCTAGTTTGGACCAACACTCATGTGGAGCACTGGCCCAGGTTGTTGATTAAGAAGAGGGTTTATAACTCCCTATGCAAGTTTTAGTTGTTAGGCAAATGTAGAACCAATGTTGGGACTTGCTGGAAAAGCTTTAGCGTTAAGCGGGTTATCGAGGGGGGGGGGGCATAAACTCCAACCGTGTTAGGGACGCATAATCAAGGAACATAACACCGGTTTAAACGTTTCCTAGGGAGGCATGATTGGAACAAAACACCAAGCAAGAGGCTTAGCCTTCCACCCATTACCAATATATAGATGGTTTAGTTTAAGAATTTATATAGTGTGAAATCCCAACAATAACTTCAACATGAAGCAAGAATCTTCAAATCTTCTCCTGCAACTAGCAATGCTATAAGAGGGGCTGAGCGGAGCTTACGTAGCCAAACAAAGGTTTGCTAGGTTGGGTGGTTAGACAGATTCATGTTTACAATAGGAGGCTGACAAACAAACATGGGCATCGAGGCAATGAGCTAAAGAGGGAGACATCTAGCAATAGGCAAAGATAGCAATGATATCTGGGTCAGGTCATCTTGCGTATCGAGTCGTCGATGGGATCGTAAGATGTCTCCTCGTACTCAACCTCGGTAGGAACCTCGTACTCGGTCTCGGCTCCCGGCTCTACTCAACACAAGAACACAACATGGCACAACATCAAACAAGGTGCAATGCACAATCAACATGATGCAAGTATGACGATGCATATGCATGGCAAGGGATGAAGCACGCAAGAACAACACAAAACCACAAGTTAAATGAGGCCGAGATCAACATATAGCAAATCCGGTAAGTCCTCATATGCATATTTTGAAATTGGTCCAGATCTGAACGAACCTTAAGTTAAAGTTGTTAAACAGCAAGTTAACATGCACCATGATGATCTACATGAAATTCTAGTCAAGTTTCATATAAAGTTTGTTTAATTCGGAGCTACGGTCTAGAAGATATGAGCAAAACAAGACAAGCAAGGCAACTGTGCAAGATGCATTCAAACATCAAGCAAACACACTCCAAACATGTAAACAACATGATATTATGATTCTACATGCAAAATCACACAAGTTTCATATAGGGCACGCTCAAAACAGAGCAACGGTTCAACACATACACATGAAACAAGATACAACGCAAAGCTGAAGTTAACAGCCACATAGCAACTTTGGAGCAAGAGATATATACTCTACATCACCCAAACATGATGACAAGAAACATGGACATTTAGTAGACATGTTCTACAGCAAACAACTCCATTGGAGCAACTCCATAGGAGGCATAGATCAATAGCTACAAGCTACACCAAATTGATCATGTTGTTAAAAATTCGACAGGCATAATTTATAGAAACTTGAGAGCAAGAAATAAATAAGCTAAAGCAAGCCATGTGTGCAAGTAAGGGAATGGATGTATATACAAAAACATGGACAACAAGGAATGATCATTCGCCACTCCAAAACAAGCATGGACTTGAGTGGGGCACCAAGCAAACAAAGCATCAGGTTAAAACAGATTCCAGACTTAGCAGTTTTTTCACTAAGTATAAAACAGTGACATTGGCATGGCATGTTTACAAGCTTGTTTAAGTCACCTCAAGACATATCATGGAAAGTGATTTGCACCACAGCAAAGACCATATGATGGTGATTCGAAAACATATTGACATGTGACATGGGGACAAACACATCAATAGCAAAGAGCATCTCAAAACAGCATCTCATAACAAGTTTCAGCACTTAACAGCCACATGCACTTTTGCAACATAGATTAACATGGCAATATGACACCTAACTTGAATGCTACAACAACCATCATGTAGAGCCTTTCACAATGAATATTTTGACATATCATTTACTCCATTTGGATAAACATGCACCAAGTTATCACATCTCAAACATGGCATAAAAATAACAAGTAACAGCAGTTTATAACAAGTAGCACTCTTGTCACAAAGATTAAGTCATCTAGATGAACTCAAACAAGCATGCCACAATGGAACAAAATGTAGAGCACATCACCACGATCATTTTGACATATCACACGCCCAAAACGGATCTACGAGCACAAAGTTACAGCCATGCAAAGATGGCAACAAAATGTTGCAGATCTGGGACTTAGTGGTTTATACCTCACAAAAAAAACAACCCGGGACGGGGATGTCCCGGGACGGAGTGGATCCGGGCGCGGGGACGCGTTTGGTTCGGGGAACCGGTGGATCTCGTCTAGATCCACCGGATCCGGACGGGACGAGGAGAACGGCGGCGGCTCCGACGAGGCTCACCGACGGGAGGTGCACCGGCGCGGCCGGCCGGCGGCGGGAGCGGCCGGGGCGGCGACGGCCGGCTGCGGTTCGGCGGCGGACCACGGGACCGGGCGGCGGCGGCCCTCGGGTGCCGGCGGGGAAGTGGGCGCGCCGGTGCATCCAATGGAGGACTACCACGTGGCGGCGGTGGAGGAGGCTAGACACGTCCGGCCGTGGTTGGACTTGTCCGACGGCTGCGGGAGGAGGTTGCTAGGGTTTTTGCCCGAAAAATGGACGTGGGGGACTAGTTTATAGGCATAGGGAGCTAGGAGACTCCAAATGGGGTGCGGTTTTCCGCCACGCGATCACGATTTGACGAACGAGATGATGGGAAGGGTTGTGCTGGGTTTGTCGGCTGTTGTGGAGGGGGTCTTGGGCCTTAAAGTAGAGGTTCTTTTAGCCCACTAGGTTAACTGTTGGAGTACCAAACGAACTCCAAACACGACGAAACTTGACAGGCGGCCTACACGTACCAAAACAACAACGCACGACAAGTCTCACCTCATTCCGGAAATGTTACACGGCCACACACGAAAGAAGGACTCGGGGGTGCCATGGGCACGTGTGTGAGTGTCGGAACTCAAAACGGACAATGGGAAGAGGCGAGTGGGACCGGGTACAAGCGACAACACGAATGCAATGCTATGCACATGACAACGTGACATGGATGAAATGCACACATGTACACGACAAAACGAAGAAACCCGAAATGAAAGAAGAGCCCAGAATGGAATTGATGAAGTCAAAGTTTCATATATTACCATAATTGGAAAGTGTTACATCTAGGGCATTACAAACTCTCCTCTACTAAGAAAAGATCTCGTCCCGAGATCTAGGACTGGAAGAAGGAAGGATACTCAGAACGAAGGTGATCTTCTCGTTCCCACATAGCTTCTCGATCGGTATGGTGTGACCACTTAACTTTCAAGAAATTGATTGACTTGTTGCGGGTCTTGTGCTCGGTTTCTTCAAGAATAGCAACAGGGTTCTCACGGTAAGACAAGTCTTATTGAAGATCAATCTCCTTGAACGAAATGGTGCGTTTAGGTGTCTTGAAGCACTTGCGTAGTTGAGACACGTGAAACACATCATGAACATTATCAAAGTTGGAGGGGAGCTCAAGTTGATAGGCTAGATCGCCTCTTCTACCAAGAATCTTGAAAGGGCCCACGTATCTAGGAGCAAGCTTTCCTTTGATACCGAATCTTTGGGTGCCTTTCTTAGGAGAAACACGAAGATAGACATGATCCCCAATGTCGAAAGCCAAATCACGATGCTTGCCGTCATAGTAGCTCTTTTGCCGCGACTGAGCGGCCTTGAGATTCTCACGTATGACTTTGCATATTTCTTCGGCTTCAGAGATCAAGTCATTGCCAAGAAGTTGACGTTCACCTGTCTCGGACCAGTTGAGAGGAGTAAAGCACTTTCTACCATAGAGGATTTCAAAAGGAGCTTTGACGGCACTTGCTTGGAAGCTATTGTTGTAAGAGAACTCGGCAAACGGGAGATAATATTCCCACTTCATGCCAAAAGAGATGACACAAGCTCTGAGCATGTCTTTGAGGATCTGGTTGACTCTTTCAACCTGACCACTAGTCTGAGGGTGAAACGCAGTGCTGAAACGAATATTAGTGCCCATGGCTGCCTGAAAAGAGTCCCAGAACTTGGATGTGAACAAACTTCCACGGTCTGAGGAGATAACTTGAGGAATGCCATGTAACGACACAATTCTGGAAGTGTACAACTCTGCCAGCTGAGCTGCATTGATGGATTCTTTGACGGGAAGGAAGTGAGCTACTTTGGTTAGCTTGTCAATCACAACAAAGATAACATCTTTCCCCTTCTTGGACTTAGGAAACCCAGTGACGAAATCCATTTCTATGTGGTCGAATTTCCACTCGGGAATAGGAAGAGGTTGGAGGAGACCGGCTGGACGTTGATGCTCTGCCTTCACTCTTTTGCAGACATCACATTCATTCACGAATTGGGCAATCTCCCGTTTCCCACCAGTAAGATTGCTTGAGGTCTTGGTACATCTTGGAACTTCCGGTATGAATCGAGAGGAGGGAGTCATGTGCTTCGTTCATTATGAGCTTCCTGAGATCACCCTTGAGAACCACAAGTCTGTCCTCAAAGAACAAGGTGCCTGTCTCATCAACACGATAGCACTTGTATTTGGGAGTACCCTTAGCAATACCATGTTTCACTTTCTGCACCATAGCATCACTGAGTTGGGCCTCACGGATCTGATCTTCCAAGGTAGGAGCAACTTGAAGATTTGCAAGAAAGCCTTGCGGAACAACTTGGAGGTTGAGCTTCGTGAATGATTCATAAAGCTCAGGCTGAAACAGCTTGAGAAGGAGACTGTTGCAATATGCATTTCTGCTCAAGGCATCTGCAATGACATTGGCCTTGCCAGGTGTGTACTCAATGCTTGGATCATACTCTTGGATCATCTCAACCCAATGAGTCTGGCGAAGGTTCAGGTTCGGATGTGTGAAGATGTACTTCAAGCTCTTGTGATCGGTGAAGATGTCCACTTTTCTGCCCAACACAAGGTGTCTCCACGTGATCAAGGCATGTACCACTGCTGCTAGCTCGAGATCATGTGTGAGGTAGTTCCTCTCATTTGGATTCAATTGACGAGAAGTGTATGCCACAATCTTCTTGTCTTGCATTAGAACACCACCAAGTCCTTGAAGAGAAGCATCACAGAATACTTCGTAGGGCTTGGACTCATCCAGAGGAGTAAGAAGCGGAGCAGAAATGAGCTTTTCTTTGAGTGTTTTGAATGCCACATCACAATCCGGAGTCCAGTTGTACTTGACATTCTTCTGCAGCAAGTTTGGGAGAGGCTTGGCAATCTTGGAGAAGTTCTCAACGAACCTTCTGCAATAGCTAGCGAGACCAAGGAAGCTTCGGAGTTGCTTGACGTTCTGCGGGGGTTCCCAGTTGACAATCGCTTCAACTTTCTCGGGGTTGACAGAAATACCCTCAGCAGAGATGATATGACCAAGATACAAGACCTTATCTAGCCAGAATTCACATTTGGAGAACTGTGCATAGAACTTGTGTTCACAGAGCCTGTCCAGAACCAAACGGAGGTGCTTGGCATGGTCTTCTTCCTTCTTCGAGAATACCAAGATGTCGTGCAGATAGACGAGAACAAATTCATTGGTGTAGGGGTTGAATATGTAGTGCATCATCCTCGAGAAAGTGGGTGGAGCATTTGCGAGGCCAAAAGACATGACCGTGTATTCATAGAAGCCGTAGCTCGTTCTGAATGCGGTCTTGTGAATATCTTCTTCACGGATACGGATCTGGTGATAACCCATCCGGACATCGAGCTTTGAGAACACTTTTGCTCCTTTGAGCTGCTCGAACAATTCATTGATGTTGGGTAGCGGATACTTGTTCTTTATTGTCTTCTTGTTCAATGGCCGGTAATCAACGCAAAGGCGCTCCGTGCCATCCTTCTTCTTGACAAATAGAACACCACAGCCCCAAGGAGAAGTGTTAGGCGTGATTAGGCCCATATGCTCTTGCTCATCGGGTTGTCTCATCAGCTCCTTCAACTCTTCAGGGGAAAGCTTGTACGGACGCCAACATGCTGGCTCGGTACCGGGCTCGAGTTCAATGACGAATTCAACTTGACGATGCGGAGGCATGCCTGGAAGCTCTTCAGGAAAAACATCTTCATATTCATTGACCACCGGAATCTGAGAGATGGCATTAATCTCGCCCTTGTCATTGAGAGAGAATAGCATGATTGTCTTATCTCGAGAGGCGAAGATAATCACGTCTTCGTCAGGATGAGTAAGCTTGACTTACTTATTTGCACAATCAATGTGAGCATCATGCTTGGAGAGCCAATCCATCCCAAGAATAAGATCAATGTCGGAGTTGCCAAGAATAACCGGAGAAACCAGAAAATTGTAATCGCCCAAGTGAATAGATATATTCGGAGCATACAAGCTAGAATACATTAACTTCCCGGAGAAGTAACTTGCAACGTTTGAGGTAATGGAACTGTGCCCACATTGTGCTTGAATGCAAATGGATATGACATGAAAGAACATGATGCACCTGAATCAAACAAAACTTTGGCAGGTTTAAGATTGACTGGAAGGTTACCAAGTATCACATTTGAAGAATTCTCTGCTTGAGCTGCATTCATCAGATTCACTCTTGCTTGCTTTGGATTGTGCTTGACAATAGCAGTGCTGACAGGTGGAGGAGGTGGAAGGCGCCTTGGGTTGGGACACTTGTTAGCATAATGACCCTTCTGAGTGCACTTGTTGCAAACCACTTCTGAGAGAGGACGGTGATAAGGAGCACTTGACTTCGAAGCTTGAAAGTGATTCCTAGACTGATTGCTTGGGTTGGGTGGGTGGGAGAAACCATGGCCACCAGAATGCTTGTTGTTGTTGTTGGGAGGGCGGAGCACTGGAGGAGGTGGAAGCCAAAACTTCTGCTGCTTTGCGACCACTTGGGAAGAAGAGGAGGAGTTGACAGCATCTCTGATTCGCTTTTTGGAAGCTTCAACCTTGAGCTGGGCTGCCTCTTGCTTAAGTGCCATGTTATAGAATTGATCAAATTTTTCCGGCTCAAACAAGGTGAGAGCTAGCTGGAGTTCATCCTTCAGACCACCACAAAACTGATAAATATTGCTCTTGGCATCTGGGATGTCTTGCTTGGCATAGCGGGCAAGGTTCTGGAACTTGACATTGTATTGATAAACGGACATGGTGCCTTGCTTCAGGTTGCGGAATTGCTCACGCATACCTTCGATGACACTAGATGGAATGTGGTGGGAGCGGAAATCCATGCAGAAGTCAGTCCATGAGATTTCACGTCCTTCTCTGGAATCTTTGTACTGCTGCCACCAATTAGCGGCTTGATCCTTGAGTTGGAATGTGGCAAACTTGACATAATTCTCAGGTCTCACGTTACTGCATTCAAAGTGCTTCTTGATGTCTGTTATCCAGTCTTCAGCATCTAGCAGGTCCACACAGTAACTGAATGCCTTCGGTTGGTTTGCCAGGAACTGGTTGAGTGTAGCAAAGTGAGGTTGGTTGAACAAATTGCCTTGGCCTTGGTTGCCATGACCACCTTGATTTGCTTGAAAGTTCTGCATCATTTGCATTAGCATCTGGGTGTTCTGGTTCGTCGCTTGCATAATTGCTCTCCAGGCCTCAAACGGAGGAGGAGGGGAAGGAGGACGATCAGGAACTTCTTCTCCGTCTGGGTTAGCATTGGGAACCTTCTTAGGAGCCATCCTGAATGAGATGCCAACTATTAGCCATTGATTGAAAAGCTAGAAATTGCAACATAAGTCTTCACAAGAACATTCGAACAACATGAACGAATGTAATCCATAGTTTAATGGTACAACAATCTTCTTGAGAAGCCACTTGGGAGAACAAGAGGTAAATAAAAACAACAAGGAGCAGATAGAGCAAATACAAGATAGAAGCTTCGTTCGACATATTCGTCCTGAAAGCTTATGGAACGTGTTACCAAAGGGTTTTGCAATCCCCGGATTAGCATAGCCAAGGACGCTTTAAGATGCAACTCCCGATCGGAACAACGCCCATAAAACCACTTCACTCAATGTAGAACCCCGAACTCCATATCATGCATTCGTTGGAAGAATGCCTACGAGCTACTAGATGAACCCACCTATTAATTTCCGAAAGTTTCCAGTTATGCAGTCAGGTGTTGGGGATACAAGGGATGCATCGCGCACTCAACTCTAATCCTACATCCAGCTGTATCCATCCTTCAACACATAACTAGTTATTTCCGGAAACCATTTACCTTGGACCTTCGAAACGCATCTGGTATACAAGCTATGGCAATACTCCCGAACTACCTCCCCAGTATTGGGTGATGTCGGGGTTATCTTGCCACTAACTACATAGGAGAGTTTTCGATTTTGGACGTCTTAAGTATTCCAGAACTGCTGCGATATATTTTTGACGACAACACCTCGGAGCTCAACTCCCTGGGACACTGCCACAACCCCTAAATGACAGGAGGCATCGAGAACAATGTTCTCGTCACAAAGACATCGGAACAATCCAAACAATACTCGCGTGATCCTAAATTTTTTTTTTGTGAAATTTTGAGAGTAGAAGAGATAAGTAATCGTCAGGAGTCCTCACCAGAGTGAAAAGAGATGAGGAGCAAAAGAAATCCTACTCTCCGATATATATATATAGGACTCAAAACATTTTCTGAGTGTGTGCCTAGACACAACCGTCAACGATTCGATCAATAAGTGGGGGCTTCTAGGTCGGAGAAGGCTCAGATTACCAACTTGTAATGCCCAGTATGAGATTATACCTCCTACGTGTCGAGGCACGACTTAAAGGTATAAGCTCATACTAGAATGATCTCAAGTATGGTATCTTTGCACGACTCATGTAAAAGAGGGATGAAATTGCAAAAGAGTAGTTGGCTTACACTCGCCATGTCACACAATACATTACATAAGCAAACATCATCCAAATAACATCACAGTCCGACTACGGACGAAGATCCAAATAAAAGATACCAAATAAATGAAGCCACAAGGTCCGAATCGCTCCTAGTAGAAGCCACTACTGATCATCGGGATAGTACACGTAGTATCGCCCACGTTCTTCATCGAACTCCCAGTACAACTCTGTGCCGTCACCTGTGTAGTTCACCATAGTACCTGCATCTGGTGTTGTGTAGAATCTGTGAGCCACGGAGGACTCGGCAATCCCGTTCCCGGGTAGCAAAACTATCTAAGCCTTGGGTGTGGAACAAGGCTGAAGAACAAAGGTTGCAGCTGCAATAGCACTAGCTTACGTGTTTAGAGCGAGAAGAAAAGTGCCACGAGCGTCAAAGTGATCACGAAGTGATCCTATATAAGCACGTCAATCATAACCCCACCGTGTTCACTTCCCGAACCCCTTCGGAAAATGACCGTCATAGTTACTCACGCTGGTAGTGTATTCTAAACATGGTGTCAAGTTTTCTACAACCAGATATTAACAAATTCCCATCTGCCACATAACCGCGGGCACAACTTTCGAAAGATCAAACCCTGCAGGGGTGTCCCAACTTAGCCCATGACAAGCTCACGATCTGTGGAGTCGCAACTCCAAGGTGGGAAGACCCGAGTATTCTCGGAACCCCATGCTCAAGATATCCCGGCTAAGGTAAAACTAATCCAGCAAATCCTCCCGGCGTGCCGACCCCCTAATAGTAGCCGCGCGTATCTCGTCTCAGGCCACGACCGGATGGAACATCCTACGGGTTTTTACCAGCCCTTGAGTTTAATGA
Source organism: Secale cereale (assembly GCA_902687465.1). NCBI lineage: Eukaryota > Viridiplantae > Streptophyta > Magnoliopsida > Poales > Poaceae > Secale > Secale cereale. Next base: position 98,939,460 of record LR738713.1, on the reverse strand, counting down.
GGTGGCCCCACAGCCTGCCCAGTTTGGACCAACACTCAGGTGGAGCACTGGCCCGGGTTGTTGATTAAGAAGAGGGTTCATAACTCCCTATGCAAGTTTTAGTTGTTAGGCAAATATAGAACCAATGTTGGGACTTGCTGGAAAAGCTTTAGCGCTAAGCGGGTTATCGAGGGGAGCCCATAAACCCCAACCGTGTTAGGGACGCATAATCAAGGAACTTAACACCGGTTTAAACGGTTCCTAGGTAGACATGAGTGGAACAAAACACCAATCAAGAGGCTTAGCCTTCCACCCATTACCAATATATAGATGGTTTAGTTTAATAATTTATATAGTGTGATATCCCAACAATAACTTCAACATGTAGCAAGAATCTTCAAATCTTCTCTTGCAACTAGCAATGCTATAAGAGGGGTTGAGTGGAGCTTACGTAGCCAAACAAAGGTTTGCTAGGTTGGGTGGTTAGACATATTCATGGTTACAATAGGAGGCTTACAAACAAACATGGGCATCGAGGCCATGGGCTAAAGAGTGAGACATCTAGCAATAGGCAAAGATAGTAATGATATCTGGGTCAGGTCATCTTGCGTGTCGAGTTGTCGATGGGATCGTAAGACGGCTCCTCGTACTCAACCTTGGTAGGAACCTCGTACTCGGTCTCGGCTCCCGGCTCTACTCAACAGAAGAACACAACATGGCACAACATCAAAAAAGGTGCAATGCACAATCAATATGATGCAAGTATGACGATGCGTATGCATGGAAAGGGATGAAGCACACAAGAACACGACAAAACCACAAGTTAAATGAGGCCGAGATCAACATATAGCAAATCCGGTAAGTCCTCATATGCATATTTTGAAATTGGCCCAGATCTGAACAAACCTTAAGTTAAAGTTGTTAAACAGCAAGTAACATGCACCATAATGATCTACACGAAATTCTAGTCAAGTTTCATATAAATTTTGTTTAATTCGGAGCTACGGTCTAGAAGATATGAGAAAAACAAGACAAGCAAGGCAACCCTGCAAGATGCATCCAAACATCAAGCAAACACACTCCAAACATGTAAACAACATGATATTATGATTCTACATGCAAAATCACACAAGTTTCATATAGGGCACGCTCAGAATGGAGCAACGGTTCAACACATACACACGAAACAAGATACAACGCAAAGCTGAAGTTAACAGCCACATAGCAACTTTGGAGCAAGAGATATATACTCTACAACACCCAAACATGATGACAAGAAACATGGACATGAAGTAGACATGTTCTACAGCAAACAACTCCATTGGAGCAACTCCATAGGAGGCATAGATCAATAGCTACAAGCTACACCAAATTGATCATGCTGTTAAAAATCCGACAGGCATAATTTATAGAAACTTGAGAGCAGGAAATAAATAAGCTAAAGCAAGCCATATGTGCAAGTGAGGGAATGGATGGATAGACAAAAACATGGACAACAAGTAATGATCATTGGCCACTCAAAAACAAGCATGGACTTGAGTGGGGCACCAAGCAAACATAGCATCAGGTTAAAACAGATTCTAGACTTAGCAGTTTTTTCACTAAGTATAAAACAGTGATATTGGCATGGCATGTTTACAAGATTGTTTAAGTCACCTCAAGACATATCATGGAAAGTGGTTTGCACCACAGCAAATACCATATGATGGTGATTCTAAAACATATTGACATGTGACATGGGGACAAACACATCAATAGCAAAGAACATCTCAAAACAGCATCTCATAACAAGTTTCAGCACTTAATAGCCACATGCACTTTTGCAACAGAGATTAACAGGACAATATGACACCTAACATGAATGCTACAGCAACCATCATGTAGAGCATTTCACAATGAATATTTTGACATATCATTTGCTCCATTTGGATAAACATGCACCAAGTTATCACATCTCAAACATGGCATAAAAATAACAAGTAACAGCAGTTTATAACAAGTAGCACTCTTGTCACGAAGATTAAGTCATCTAGATGAACTCAAACGAGCATGCCACAATGGAACAAAATGTAGAGCACATCACCACGATCATTTTGACATATCACACGCCCAAAACGGATCTACGAGCACGAAGTTACAACCATGCAAAGGAGGCAACAAAATGTTGCAGATCTGGGACTTAGTGGTTTATACCTCACAAAAAAAAAACCCGGGACGGGGATGTCTCGGGACGGAGTGGATCCGGGTGCGGGGACACGTTTGGTTCGGGGAACCGGTGGATCTCGTCCAGATCCACCAGATCCGGACGGGACGAGGACAACGACGGCGGCTCCGGCGAGGCTTGCCGGCGGGAGGCGCGCAGACGAGGCCGGGTGGCCGCGGCGCGGCTGGGGCGGCGGCGGCCGGCTGCGGTTCGGCGGCGGACCACGGGACCGGGTGGCGGCGGCCCTCTATTTACGAATCCCCTTGAGATGTATGAATGCAATGCACCAGTATTGAAAAGAACTACTGCGGTAAATGACTTAACCAAAAACTTACCGATAACTGCATCTGGTTGCTCTTCAACCTCCTCCACGGTCACGTGGTTCACTTGTCCTTTATTGAACGGGTTGGGCTTCTTCCCGGCGCTTCCATTGCCGTTCCCATTCTTAGCTTCAGGGTAGTCCGTGGCATAATGTCCATTCTTCCCGCACTTGAAACAGGTAACATGGCTTAAATCTCTCTTGGCGGGTGTGGATGGAGTCGAGCGGTTCTGATTATTGCTTGCTCCATTCCCATTCCCATCCTTGGAGCCATTGTGGTTGTGAGAACTTCCTCCATTATGGGTGTGGCCACCATGGTTATGGGTGTATCCTCTCGAGTTCGGGGTGAAACGGGGCTTCTGCTGGGCTCCAGAATTATTCCTTCCTTTTCCATACATCCTCTTGCAGCTCTCAATATGCTGTTGCTTCCCTTCAATCATAATAGCTTTATCTACCAACTCCTGGTAGTTGTTGAAGGTTGCCACCATCAACTGTATGCTCATCTCATCATTCAGCCCTTCCATAAACTTCTCCTGCTTTGCGGCATCTGTGGCCATATCATCCGTGGCATAACGAGATAGAGTACTAAACTCATCTACGTACTGAGCCACAGTATGATTTCCTTGGCGCAAGTTGCAAAACTCTTGCTTTTTCATGCTCATGGCTCTAGTTGAGACATGGGCAGTGCGAAAAGATTGCTGAAACTGATCCCAAGTGACATTGGCTATAGGGAAAATGGCTGTGTAATTCTCCCACCATGCGACTGCGGGTCCATCCAACTGATGTGCGGCAAAACGCACCTTCTCAGCATCCGTGCAGTTGGCGGTGGTCAATTCCCTTCCAATCTTGCGCAACCAGTCATTAGCAACTATTGGTTCAATGCTGCTAGAAAAAACCGGTGGTTGCAACCTTAAAAATGTGTCAGGTTGTCCACAGGTGGTGGTGGTGGAGGGTTGTTGTTGTTGTTCTGATTGTTCCGATTGTTCTAGACAAGAAGTTGCATCAAAGTGTTCTGCTGCTGGATCAACTGAGTGAGCTCAGGGGGAAACTGAAATCGGAGCTCACGTCTCGGAGGCATCTGATGGGTGTAGAGGGAAGAGATTAGAGTAGAAATGAGGTCTAAGGGAAATTCACTACCCATATGCACATGAGACAAACACAATCATATCACACCAATCAATTTCAAGCAAGGGCATACAAAGATCTAACTAACGTTACAAAAGTGCTCTAAATTCTACTTTATGGGGAAAAACAACTAGTCATAGGGTGGTCATCTAGAAATTTTTATCGGCAAAAGATTCCATGATGTCTACTCCAGCTTCATCTTCATAGTCTTCATCACTATCATCGGGGTTTGAGTCTGTGTCATCGATGATGATGTAGTCCTGATAACGAATCTCCTTGGGTTCTTCTTCTTCTTCTTTTCCTCCTGGTGCTGGATCTCCCATGAATACTCCTAGCTTCCTTGTCAAGTGGCCATTCTACTCCACAAGTATTGTCATCTCCTCCTCGTATCCGTCGCGTGTAGACTTGAGTTCCTCTTCTAGCTACAAGTTCCTGGTTAGCGCCTTCTTCAAATCTATCATCCTTGCGCACATCTGGTGCTCTTGTCGTCGAATGTGCTGATTTAACTCCTGGATGAATGCGGCAATGGACCTGTCCTTCTGGGTGTTGATCATGTCCCATTGCTCGTCTCGGCGTCCACATATCTGGTAGATAGTGTCCTTCAGCTCTTGCTTGTAGACTTCTCCAATACGTCCCATGGTAATGTGGGCTGCCATACTATTACCTAGGCTCCAGGTTGGTACATCAAAAGAAAACTCTATTGGCTCAGTGGATGGTCCGAAGGTCCTCCCGGGAATTTGAACTTTAATACTCCATCGCTCCTCTTCAGGTAAAGTGGCGGTGTAGGTCCCGGTGAAGCTTGGTATTCCGATGTTCAGGTACGTAGCGACTTCCTTCAAGTGCCATCCAAAATGTGTGTCTTCATCTGGTTGAGTGAACTTGTTCCTTCGGTCCACCATCCTAAAGAGTAGAAAATGGAGAGGAGTCAAAAATGAGTAGAGAAGAGTGACATAGGGTTCATCTTGGTGGTCGTGTCCTACAGTCAGCGTGTGCTTTGATACCATCTTGTAACGACCATGATCCGAATGGAATGAAGTCTCTGTGTTTTGTGTCATCCCTGGATCGGTAATGCTGACACACACAGTACTTGAAGGATTTATAACAGAGTGGCAATCACACACTTATTACATCGAATGTATCAAAAGAGAACTTATTACAAAAGTCTATGTCATAAGGCCATCTAACAAAATAACAGCGGAAGGCTTGGAAGGTAAGTGAGTCCATCAACTCCAATGGCATAGCTGAGTGCATGACAAACGACCTATCGCGTCTTACTCCTCATCTGAAAAGTCTGCAACGTAACATGTTGCAGCCCGAAACGGGTCAGCACATGGAATATGCTGGCAAGATAACACAGTAGAGCAAGTAACAGAAATAAAAGCTAACACTATATGCATATTTGGCTGGTGGAGGTTCTAAGGTTAAAGTTTTTGCGTAAAGCCAATTTTTCCCTACAACAAAGGAATAACTTTTATTTTAACTATCATGGTAGTTGAAACATCATTGAGAAGGTACCTCCAACTCAATCCCAATTAAAGTAGTCATCATTAACCGAACGAATTAATTTTAGAGTGATGAGATCAACCAATAATTCAAGTACCTGATACTCAAGATTGTCCTTAACCGGGGACACAGCTAATCATGATTAGTTTGTACACTCTGCAGAGTTTTGCGCACTTTTCCCCACAAGACTCGATCTCCTCCATTAGATTTCTTGCACTGCATGGTGTTTGAGAAACGGATGACCGAGACACAGTCTTTCGGAAGCATTTACTCTTTACCCCGGGTGGACCCGTACACCTACTTTCCCCTACATCAGCTAGTCCACCACTGAAAGAGCTCACACAACTTACTCATATTATGCGAGAGCCCATAATGGCATTGTGGCTGCACACAGAAGTTTCTAGCATGAATAGTTTTATGATCCCTTTGAGCCTGGGTGGCATTCCATATGATAATCACACGGTACCCCCGGGATTTACTAGGACAACACTGGATTCTCCAGGAGCCCTGCAACCAATCCACCCAGATGTGTATTCAAGTATCCACCTTAAGTTGAAACATTAATTAACAACTCACATCTATCATGGATACACTCAAACCCAATCCACGTCTACGAGCATAGCATGACAAGCTAAGCATAACGTAGAAGTAACTCCCAAGGGTTTGAAAATAATGCAGGTAATAGGTTCTACCTCAATCTACTTCCCACAAGTTAAGAGATCCTACTCATGCAATGTGTGAGGGTTTGATCTAATGCATAAAATCTAGGTAATAAAAGGGTATGATCAAAGTGTTACATGCCTTGCTGATGATTCGCAAAACCTAGGGACTCGTAGTAGCACGCTTCACACTCCGGGAATTCTATCGCAAGGAAACAATAGCATACATAAGCAAACAAGCAAAGATGCACAGATAAAACTCCAAATAAGAAGATCTAACTAGAAAGTTCAACTTAAGAACTCCGGTTTGCAAAAAGAATCAAATCAAACGAAGCAACGAAACTCAAACTGCGAAAGAAACAAGATCCGTTTACTAGATTGATCTAAAGTCAAATTTTACAGTAGCAAAACCTTGTTCAAGTTGGTTAAATGGAAAGAGGGCTTCGAGGCGAATATCTAGGCGCTTGAATCGCTTGATTCCGACTCTCGAGCGAAAAGAAAAACTAAAAACAAGATCAGGGCAGAAATCGCGATCGAAAATAATCACGGAAAAAGCCTTGAAAAGGAAAACTAACGAACAGGCTAACGAACGAACGTTCGTTGTCCGCGACTAACGGGCAAACAACGTTCGTTAAAAATAACATACGGACGAACGTCCGCTAAACAACTAAACCAAAAAAAAATGAACCGATCTATTAAAAAAAGATCTTGGGTTTCTAAAAAAACCGAAAGGGTTTTAAAAAAACCGGCGGCGGCTCGGGACGGCGTATACCTCGATGGCGGCGGGCTCCGGTGGAGGGGCTCCGGCGACGAGGCGGCGGCGGGGCGGCGACGTGCGGAGAGCTCTGACGCGGCGGCGGTGGCTGCGGCGGTGGTGGCGGCGAAAGAGGGGGGCGCCTTATAAACGGCATGGGGGCTGGCTTGGGGGAGAGGAAAGGTGGCGACGGGGTGGCCGACTCGGCCACGGCAGCCGGCGTGGTCGGGGTGGACTCCGAGTCGGAGTCGGGGGCGGTGGTGGCGCTGGGCCACCTCGGCTTCGGCCCAGTCGGTCCAACCCACATTTTTTTAAATATCCTGACGCAGAAAAACTCAAAAATAAAATACTAAACGGAGATGAAAAATTCCGAAATAAATTTTCACCATCCTCTAATAATATTTAGGACAAAGTGAACATTTTTCCCGGACCTAAATGCAATTTTGAAAAAAACGTGCATTTTCCTATGTAAATAAAATCGCAAATAAATCCGAATAAAATTCCAAAAGTGATTTTAATATTTTTCCTCCAACATTTCTTTTATTTTGGAGAAGTCATATTATCTCTGCTCTTTTATTTTACTAAGAAATATTTTTAGGAGAGAAAAACAATTAAAACAAAAGTGATCCCCGTACCGGTATTTGAGAAAACTCAAATACGAAAATGGTAAAATTCCCAACTCTCTCCATAGGTCCTTGAGTTGCTTAGAATTTTCGAGGATCGCAACGCACAAATGCAATATAATATGAAATGCAATATGATCTATGTATAACATTCCAAATTGAAAATTTGGGATGTTACAACGGCTTTTGTGGCGAGGTCAAGGTGCTTCTGAGCAAAGGCATCCAAGGCTTCCAGCCGGGTGAGGAAGGCCAACGTCGTAGCATCCTCACTGGCCTTGTAGATACCTATTTACACAATTTTCTCGTACACGTGGATGTGTAGGTCGAAGAATTCTTGCAGGGCAAGGCGCCTCGCGGCGAGCGTGACCTCCAGGTGGACATTCTTCGTGGCACCGGCGAGCAGTCGCAGGGCCACCAGCGCTTAAAAGAGGTTCCGACCATGGAGGCCGATTAGGGTGGCAGGCAATGAGGAGCCCGGGCGTCCGGGCTGGAGGAGTACGGCGATGTTGTCCGCGAGCTTCTTGACAACAGTGAACTTTTTGGTGGTGGCAAGGATCATCTGGTCCAACTAAGAGTTATAGTTGGCGTCGACGACGGTCATCCACCAGCCGGACCGTCTGGAGACGACCCTCGGTGCCATGCTATAGGCCGGCGTCATGGACTCTGTGGCACAACTGCTGGCCGCTCGCGCGCATCGCCGCCATGGGTCTGGAGTGAGCACTTTTGCGCTTAGTGTAGGTGCTTAGGCAAATGGTTAGGTGCGTACGATGTGGTAGATGCATTGGAATGGAGGGGCGCCTTTATATGAGTGCAAACTACGTTGCATTCGCATCGTGCTGCCTCTTTTCCCGTCCCTTCTCCCGATACTTCCCTCATGCATTCACGATGCTAATTGAAGGAGGATGCATTATTGGCCGTTCAACATTTCGGGAACCGCTACCCTCTCCCTCGTCTGCATTAAAGCCGTATCGGGAACTACGCCGCCCGCTGCATGCCCGGCTGAACACTCCTCCTAGCCTCCATCTATGCTTAATTAGTGAATTTTAGTTGCAAAAATTAGATACCACTAGTGATTTTTAGCTTCATATTTTGACAAATCATAGTGTTAGAAGGTTGACAAATGGCAATGTTACTAGATCAAAAAATGTCAATCTTTCCAGTTTGACAAATGGCAACATACCCAATATGATAGATGCAAATCTTACCAAATTGTTTGTAAGTGGTTGCACACGGGTCATCCAAAAGTTCCGTTTGCATTGAAGAGATGCACAAATCCTTCTTTCACTTTGCATACGGGTGTTCTATCTAACGTTTCTGATCAAGAGTTGCACAAATCCTACTCGGCACATTTTCCCTTAGCATCCTGGGGAAGCTGTTAGCTTCCATACGGGTGTTCTAACTAAAATGTTTGCGATGACTATTTTATATTTAAAAACCATTGACATTTTTTCAAAGAAAATCGCCAATGGCACCGAGCCGTCGTTGTCGTCGTTGTCCTCCGGGACGCCGTTGTGGAAGTCTTCAATGCAACACATAATGTTTTTCACTTGTAAATCAAACATCATGTCATCGCGTGATTAGCGGGCGTGGCGCGGGAGGACGGCAGCTGCGGCGCTAAGAGGTAGTGGTCAACGGAGGCGTCCCATGCCACGGAGGGGGGCGCGCGCACATGCACTGGCGGGGTGGGTGCAGCCAAACGCACAGGGACCGGCACCGCGGTGGGTGGAGGCGAACAGTAAGGCCGCCCGTATTAAACAGAGGCTCGGGCACCATTAATGGAGAGGAAGGTGGGTGGCCATTGAAGTCAAAGGGCTCGCTTCCCAGTGAGCCCGCGCAGCGTACAGCTCGCACGCTTCCCAGTGAGCCTACGCATTCGAGGACAACTTGCACGCTCTCGGTCAGCCTGCGCACCAGACGCTGCTCGCACACCTCCCGTTCAGTCAAGGTCAAGCAGCTGTCCACACGGCACCTCCTATAGCCATTAAAAGAAAGACACATGGCGTCACGTGAATGGTTAACGTAACGCACACGATTTGAATTATACAAACGTTTGAGATATTAAAGTGGGAGATATTTTTTCAAAATGCCTTTGTTGGCTATTATTCGAGTGTGCCTTCTCCCAAAATGGACACAAAAAATACCACAGCATGTCAGGTGCCATTCCATGATAGCATGCCAAGTTTCATGAATTTCAGACGAGTTTTGGATTTACTAGAATTTAAAAACAAAGTATCTCAATGTTTTACTGGCAATCAATAGTGCCCTAGTGTTTGAAATTCATTCCCGTTTCTTGCATGGGAGCTAAGCATATACCCCAAGGACACATATTTGATTTGTCAGCCAATCTATATGCATTAGAGCATGTTCATGTAGTTCAAATTTGAATTATGCACATAAATGCATTGAAAACTCAATTAATACATAAAAATGTCTAAACAAACCCTGAAACATCCCAACAATTGACACAACACTCCTGTTGTTCTATGTTGACATGAGAAATTTTTTGAAAGCAATAAGAGGCAATGGATATCGTTTCGTCCCCAAAGGTGGGACGTTCCCTACCGAAACCATCAAGCTTGTTGTGAGAAGCTCTAGTTTGTGAGTAGCATATCCCCAAATCTGCCCCAAATGGGAAAAAAAAATTACCACGGCATGTTGATGCCGCTCCATGATAGCATGCCAAGTTTCATGAATTTCAGACGAGCTTTGGATTTACTAGAATTTAAAAACCAGGTATCTCAATGTTTGCGGCCGAGTGACTGTGGCAGGGTGTTTGAAATACATTCCCATTTCTTGCATGGGACCTAAGAATGCACCCAAGGACACATATTTGATTTTCCAGCCAATCTATATGCATTAGAGCACGTGCATGTAGTTCAAATTTGAATCATGCACATAAATGCATTGCAAAACGCAATTAATGCATAAAAATATCCAAATGAGCCCCGAAAAATCACAAAAATTGACACAACACTCACGTTGTTCTTTGTTGACACGAGATTTTTTTTTGAAATCAATAAGAGGCAATGGATATCGCTTCATCCCCAAAGGTGGGACGTTCCCTACCGAAACCATCAGGCTTGTTGTGAGAAGCTCTCGTTTGTGAGAAGCATATCCCCAAACCTGCCCCAAATGGGACAAAAAAATTACCACGACATGCTGATGCCGCTCCATGATAGAATGCCAAGTTTCATGAATGTCCGACGAGCTTTGGATTTAACATAATTTAAAAACCAGGTATCTCAATGTTTGCGGCCGAGTGACCATGGCAGGGTGTTTGACATTCATTCCCATTTCTTGCATGGGACCTAAGCATGCAACCAAGGGCACAAATTTGAATTTTCAACCAATTTATATGCATTAGAGCATGTGCAAGTAGTTTAAATTTGAATTATACACATAAATGCATTGAACACTCAATTAATTCATAAAAGTCGAAACGAACCCCGAAGAATCCCAAAAATTGACACAACACTCCTGTTGTTCTATGTTGACACGAGAAATTTTTGGAAAGCAATAAGAGGCAACATATATCGTTTCGTCCCCCAAGGTGGGACGTTCCCTACCGAAACCAGCAGGCTTGTTGTGAGAAGCTCTGGTTTGTGAGAAGCATGTCCCCATATCTTCCCCAAATGGGACAAAAAATTTACCGCGACATGTTGATGCTGCTCCATAATAGCATGCCAAGTTGCATGAATTTCAGACGAGCTTTGGATTTACTAGAATTTAAAAACCATGTATCTCAATGTGTGCGGCCGAGTGACCATGGTAGGGTGTTTGACATTCATTCCCATTTCTTGCATGGGACCTAAGCATGCAACCAAGGGCACAAATTTGAATTTTCAACCAATTTATATGCATTAGAGAATGTGCATGTAGTTCAAGTATGAATTATTCACATAAATGCATTGAAAACTCAATTAATGCATAAAAATGTCCAAACGAACCCCCAAAAATACCAAAAATTGACACAACACTCCTGTTGTTCTATGTTGACACGAGAATTTTTTTGAAAGCAATAAGAGGCAACATATATCGTTTCGTCCCCCAAGGTGGCACGTACCCTACCAAAGCCATCAGGCTTGTTGTGAGAGAAGGTCTAGTTTGTGAGAAGCTTATACCACAACCTGCCCCAAATGGTACAATATTTTTACCCCAGCATGTTGATGCCATTCCATGATAGCATGCCAAAGTTCATGAATGTTAGACGGGTTTTGGATTTACTAGAATTGCAAAAGCAAGTACCTCAACATTTGCCGGATAGCCACGGTGCCATGGTGTTCGAAATTCATGCCCATTTCTTGCATGGGACATAAGCATAAACCCATGGATACATATATGATTTTACAACCCATGTTGGTGCACTGGGCCATGTGCATGTGCTTTAATTTCGAATTGTGCACCTGAAATGGCTAGAAAACCAATTTAATGTATAAAATTTCCAAACGAACACTGAATAATTCCAAAAAAATTTACGCAACACATATAATTGCATGTTCACAGCAGATAAAAGGTCTAGCAATTCAAACACCGTCCATTGCCGCTCTAACCCCATTATGTAATACAAATCAAGACAAACAATCAAGTAGATCCCACACAGTTTATGATCACCAACCGTGTGAGATGCAGCAAAAAATATCTTGGAGCACCGTTGGATTATAGTACGCATACGGCTTACGCGAGAAGGTGCGACGACTACAGTCCACAGCCCGCTCTGAATAACGGACCGTGTCTCAAATCACTTTGTGCGCCAGTTTTTTCGCTAAAGCGATTCCAAATTTTCGGCTTCTGTGGAAACATCTACCACCCAGCCCCCTCCCCCTTACCAAAAGCCACATTTCCCCTGTTTCCTCCTTCCTTTCCAAGTTAAAACCTTCACTCCTTGATTGCAGCGCCGCCTCCTTGCCGACGACCCTCCTTCATGCTGCTTGGCCTCGCCTATCTAGGCAGGTAATCCACACCCGACCCCATCCACCTCCTCCTTCCACATCCCACATGCCCCGACCACCGGCGTGAGCGCGACACCTTCAAGCCAAATCACCGACCCCTCCACCAAATAAGCCTTGCCCTAAGCCATGGTGCACGCAGTATAGCCAGGATCTTGAGGAGCATTTGGCAGTGGAGAACCATATCGCGGCCGAACGCGCGGATGAAGTGTTTTCGACAAAGACTATGAGGTGTTTTCTCAGCATCCACATGCTTACCTCATCTCGAGAGCCAGCAGGTTGGTGCCCGGAGCGGCTCAGGAAACTCACCGCTATGATGAGGGCACCCACTGTAATACCCAGTATGCGGCTATGTCCCCCACGTGTCGATGCACGACTTAAGGACATAAACGCATACTAGAATGATATCAAGTATGGTATCTTTGCACATCTCATGTAAATTTCAGGATGAAATTGTAAAATGATAATTGGCTTACACTCGCCACGTCACACAATGAATACAATAGCATACATCATCCAAAGAACATCAGGGTCCGACTACACACGAAATCCAAACGAGAAAGATACCATAAATAACACAAGCCCGGATCCTCCTAGTAAGAACCACTACTGATCGTCGGGATAAGACACATAGTAACGTCCACACTCTTCATCGAACTCCCAGTGAAGTTCCGAACCATCTCCTGCATAGTTCTCAACGGTACCAGCATCTGGTGTGTGTTGGATTTGTGAGCCATAGAGGACTCAGCAATCCTGTTCCCGGGTATCAAAACTACCAAAACCTTAGGTGTGGAAAGGCCATAATCAAGGGTTGCAGCAAGCACTAAGCACTAGCTTACGAGTTTAGAGTGAGAAGAGAACAAGTGCCAACGATCGCCAAGTTGATCAAGAAGTGATCCTAGCTACTTACGATCAAACATAACCCCACCGTGTTCACTTCCCGAAGCCCTTCGGAAAGAGACCATCACGGTTACTCACGCAGGTAGTGTATTCAAGAATAAGGTGTCAAGTTCTCTACAACCGGATATTAACAAATTCCCATCTGCCACATAACCGCGGGCACGGCTTTCAAAATATCAAACACTACAGGGGAACTTAGCCCATCACAAGCCCCCGATCTGCAGAGTCGCAACTCCAAAGTGGGAAGACCCGAGTATTCTCGGAATCCCGTGCTCAAGATATTTCGACAAAGGTAAAACTAATCCAGAAAGACCTCCCGGCATGACGACACCCTGATAGTAGCCGCGCATATCTCGTCTCAGGCCACGACCGGATGGGCGATGCTATAGGTTTTTACCAGCCCTCGGGTTTCCCCAAGGTGGCCCTGCATGACCCCCAGTTTGGACCAACACTCATGAGGAGCACTGGCCCGGGTTGTTAATTAAGAACTCGGGTTTGGAACGCCCTATTCAAATTTTAGTTATTGGGCAAATGTAAAACCAATGTTGGGCCTTGCTGGAAAATCTTTAAACAAAGCGAATTATCAAGGGGGGCCCATAAACCCCAACCATGTTAGGAACGCAAAAAGAAGGAACATAACACCGGTTTATCGGTTCCTAGGGTGGCATGAGTGGAACAAAACACCAAGCAGAAAGGCTTAGGCTTCCACCCATTACCAATATATAGGTGCATTAGATTAACAGGTATTTTATATTGTGTTATCCCAACAATAACTTCATCATGGAGCAATCTTCAAAAACTTCACCTGCAACTAACAACGCTATAAGATGGGCTGAGCAATGCGTACTTAGCCAAACAACGGTTTGCTAGGAAGGTGGTTAGAGAGTTTCATCGCAACAATAGGAGGGCTGACAAACAGGAATAGGCATCGAGGCAATAACTAAAGAACGAGACATCTAGCATAGGCAAAGTTAGGAGTGATATCTGGGAATGGTCATCTTGCCTGTTGATTCCACAGAGGGATCGTAACCTTGCTCCTCAAACTCAGCCTCAAAAGGAACCTCGAACACCGAATCATCACCGGTCTCTAACCAACACAATAGTGTATCACTTTATACCCATTAACGACACATGGTGAAACTAGCCCGTAATGAACAGTGTATCACTTTATACCCATTAACGGCCCATTATTCCGTTGGGCCCATTCCAGCCCATGTTATCTTTCTACCTTCTCGGGGCCCATTTATTCTTGGGATCATTTCCTCATTCGTTTACTTACGGCCCTTAAATGTCATTTTCCGCTCGTGGGCCAAATTCAGCCCGTGGTTACAGTCGGCCCGTTTGTGGCCCGTTAGTACGTTGGACTGTTTTCATAGCGTCATCAAAATACGGCCGATTAACGACGGCCCGTTATGGTCGGCCCATGAACGGACGATTTCAACTCTAGCCCATTTACAACCATAATGTTGTCTGTTATTGGCCCATGTTTGGCCAACCGATCATACGGCCCGTAGAAGGCCCATTGATGATATGGCCCATAGAAGGCCCATTGTGTCTACAACTCGTATAAGTCCCATTGATTCTACGCCACGTAGAAGGCCCATTGTTTTTTTTTTGAAAGTAAGAAGGCCCATTGTTTCTACGGCCCTTAGAAGACCCATTGTTTCTATGGCCCGTAGGAGGCCCATGTTGACTATAGCTGGTGGGCATCAAAGTTCGCCACAAGTGCAAATATAGGGAACACCCTACACTATACAAAAATGGCTTGCTGTTTTCTTCAGTCGGTGGTTGCACGTTAAGAACAAATTTTGTACCGCACCAAAACAAATTACAACTATAAAACAAAAGGAAGGTTGGTATAAAAGTTAACAGTCTAGCAGATAAATGCACCACCAGAAGTTCAGAAGCTCAGTTCATTTGACCTGACTGTTACATTTTCATGATGTATTGTCCGATGGAGCACCATAACCTTCGCCTTCAGTTCTCCTATGCTCCAGAACAACATAGCAAATGTCTGATAGTCTGGTTTCAAAACCATGCATATCTTGACAACATCGAACAATGTCTCTCCTTGTTTCACAAAGTGTCTCTGTTAGGGAATGGACTTGTGTCTGGAGCGCAGATACAACATTGTTTTGAGCTTGCATATCTTGATCATGAGGCAGTTTGGACGAGATTGCCTTAACAACCAAGCCAGTATTACGCAGGAACATGCTTTTGGCACTGTTAGTGGACAGGTACTGACCCACTGCAGCAAGAGTTGACATTGCGGTTATAGTTGCCTCGCCACCTTCAGAAGGTGGCGGTTCCACCATTTTTTCCATAGCTCACTGAAAAGTTGAGGTTTTACATTAGTAGTACCAAAACATAAGATATTAAGGAGGCAACAAAATCGAACAAAATAGCTTTGGTCTATATACAGAACTTATTCTGGGGAACCCATGTAAAATAATACTTGTATTTTATTGCAAAGTACATAATAAAACCGGGTTCCAAACATATGACCATGTACCATCGCTAATGTATTGTCTAATTCTTCACATTGTATTGAGGGCTAAGGATAAAGAGACAAAGTTTATAATATGGTAAGCATAGTATGACATCATTCATATCACAAAACAACTAAGAACAGACAAACATGCAATTGTAACATTGTGTGGGCAAGTCCAGCACGGAACTAGATTACAGGTCAAGATCAAAGGAACATCACTCCTCTGTTTTAAACTTGTAAGGTGCAATGATACGCTAAGACAATTGTGTATAAAATGGAAAAGAGTAATAGACATGAGTTAGTAGAATTTAGAAGGCATGAGGATTAAGGACTTACAACAGTGGCATTAACTGGTGTAGTCATGCCCTTCTTCTTGCTGGTGTGACAGTCCTTGAAGATTTCCACAGCATTTGGTTCAGGTACTTTTTGGTCCTTGTGGGCTTTCCTCTGCATTTGGAACAAGTCAATATAGATCTGATAATATGGTACATTGAAAAGAGTGAAACAACAGCTAATTACAAGAGCCTCGCAGTGTGCAATATAGCTACGGTCTGTTGGAATTTCACTTTCGTATGGTTGGCCTTGTTCTTTGAACAGTTCACCTACAAGAAGATAGATTTGTGTGGCACATGCGTAAATAGGACTTCAACATGTGATCTGATCACATATATATAATGTACCTGATACTTCGGATCGAACCAGTGTTTATCAAGGCCTCTCCAGTCTTCATCAGATATATTTTCCACTGTAGATGTTTGGGCAAGTTCACTGTTAGCCTTGCCTTCAAAGTGAGTTTTCCTCAAGTTATACCGATACCGTCGCTGAGCAGACTTGAAAACATGGGTGCAAGCTTGTCTGGTTGCATCATCTTGGCTATCCAACTTGAACCTCATATGTTGAAAATTATGGGAGTCTCAATATCAGCAACCTAGAAAGTATTGGACAGAGCAAGATGATATTACTGGTTTCCATACATAACCATACTTACAGATAAATGGTCGAGGAAGGTGTTGAACTGGGTTTCGTCTTTGTCATTCCTATACTGAATCCATGTTGGGAGGATACGTACATGACACCTAACAGCAACCGCTGCCTCTGATACTAACTTGGCTGACTCTGTAGCATCATGTGGCCTTTTTAAACCTGCCTCAAAACGGATCTCCATTCTTCCTCCTCTAGATTTAGTTAACCTATCGAGCATTATCCCTGATGTTTGTTTCCTGTTGCGCCTACGTGCTTGTCCAACTACAAAAATAGGAAGTGTTAGTGTACATGAGACTGTGAGACTACATATAAAGAAGCATGCAACTATAACTTGACTCCAGCAACTACCTTCTTGCTGTTGAAGCTCACAAAGTTCGTCTGATCTTGCCAACTCATCTTGTGTCAAGAGTGCTTTGGAAGTAGTGTCAGGTGGCAAGGGAGCTTGGGAACGTGCTGCTAGCTGAGTTGACTGACGAGTAAATCGTGCAGCTGGTGGTACTATGGAAGGTGTTGCAACAACTAGGGTTGTCTCTGCTTGTTTGGTGGCAGGTATTTGTTTCTGTTTGGCTTGTTCTGCAGCTCGTGTAGCACGGGATACCCTGTTGGTACAAATTTCCGCTGGACTTTGACCTTCTATTGCACCATCAGTACCAACAGAATCTGCAGGATTGTTCTGCTTCCGTTTCCCTGTCATTCTGTCTTGCTTCCTCTTTCTCTGTGCCATGTTAAGTCAAGCCGACAAGAAAAACAAATATCAATTTAGTTCTTCAGAACAAATGAACTTTGATGTAAGAACATTGTGTGATAGACAGTATAATGTGTAAAGTAAGAAGATGAAATTCAATAAAATTAGAAGCAATACAAGCTAGACATCATACATAACATGCAACCACATATAACAGTGCCAAGTTAGAGGGAGCAACTGTGATGGTGCACTAGGGGAGACGTGCTCATCACCAACACAGCTACGTTGAGTGTCTATACATGTGTTGTCTTGGAAATCATCTTGGGGGATGGAGGAGTAGAATCTGTAGAGGCCCTCCATTTGGAAGGAGCACCTTCATCCGCTGCATTACTAACTTCCTTCCGCTTTATTGATTTTGAATTGTCAAGTAAAACCAACAAGAAAAAGCAATAAAATTCACTCTTCAGAACTCATTCGTGCATGATACTGACAATCACTTTGATGTAAGGCAAACACATGATTCCAGGATGGAATAATACGAAAAACAGGACGACATGGCATATTCACAACTGTTTGTGTAAACTAAGCAGAAACCATTTCACCAAATAAGAAGCAATGCAAGCTAGACACCACGTGAAAGCTGCAACCAATATGACTCTGCCAAGTTAAAAGTTTCCTATCATAAATGGCATTTCAACAAATTAGAAGCAACGCATACTATAAATCATATCAAACATGCAACTAATATCACACTACATGTACTGAAGGTGTCTCGTCATATTGATTTATGCGGGATATAAAAAAACAATAGTTTTATGTGAAGACATGCATAATAGACAGATGTACTATGTACTAAATACAGGAAGGCATGTCACATTAACATGTATAATGTACAAGCTAAGAAGAATAGCACATGCAGTTTAACCAGATTGGAAAAATTACAATCTAGACACCATATGCAACATGCAACCACATATCACGCTGTCAAGTTAGAGCAAGCACCTCCGATGCTAGTGTAGGGGAAATGCGGTAATCAACTACAGAGCTACGTTCACTATCTTCATCTAGCCTTGCTGTTTCTTGACAATCATGTCGGGAGGCTCACGCTGCATTCTTTAAATGAGGAGTAATCGACTTGCCTGAC
Organism: Secale cereale; assembly: GCA_902687465.1. NCBI lineage: Eukaryota > Viridiplantae > Streptophyta > Magnoliopsida > Poales > Poaceae > Secale > Secale cereale. The sequence goes on along the minus strand of LR738713.1, from coordinate 98,921,145 downwards.
TACCTCATCATAAGTGATTGTTGAGGGATACACAAGAATATTAGTTTGATGTAAGAACATGGTTAATACACAGATGTACTAGTATGTACCAAAAACAGAAAGGCATGTCATATTTAAAGGTATAATGTGTAAGCTAAGCAGATGCGATTTAACCAAATTGGAAGCAATACAAGCTAGACATCCGGCTAGAGTGGTGAGCATGATCATCTAGGACCTGAAAGCCTGGTGGGAGGCGGGCTGCTTCGCCACCATCGAGGCTTTTTAGTTGGCTTCCAGGTGATGCCTCTCTTTGCTGGGATTGTCACTGGCTCGGCCCGTGCCCTGACTAGCTATTTGTCTTCTGGTGCTCATGGGATGGTGGTTCATGTAAAAAATATCTTTCCTTATCTTAATAAAGACCGACTTCAGCCCTTCGAATACAAGCTAGACACCATATGGAACATGCAACCACATATGACACCGCGAAGTTAGTGCAAGCACCTGGGATGGTGGTTCATTGCGAGCGAGGTCATCAACTTCAGAGCTACGTTTACCGTCTCCATCTGTTGACACTGCACATTTTATATGTCTCAAACGTGTATGGCATATCCACCTAGTATGCTGGAGCGACTTCTCGCTTTTCTTTTTTGCTTCTCCCATAGCAGCATAGTCTGAAATACCCTTGCATAAAAACACAATAGTGAGAGTATGGGTGAAGTGTGTGCAAAACTAGTGCACTGTAAAAGTAGCAGATAGCAGATGACTGAAAAATAAATGATAGGAGACATATGATAGCTCTACAACATTGCATGGCAAACAAAATTAGATTCTACTCCGTATGATTTTGTAATATATGAGCACATGAAATGCAGGTACTCCTCCAGCACACCACCACATGTGGTCATATCAAGATAACAGTCAACTGATAATAAATAGGTCAGTCAATTTTTTAATGAACCGTCCGATCTATAAGGAATGGACAGATGGCCTTCGTCTACCTCCCGCCAGTAACTGTTGACGATCTTTCTCGAACCGCCAGCGACCACCGACCCAGACCCCTACCTCGGCCACCCCGCCCTCCCCTCGACCTCACACCACCGCCGTGCTTGGTAGGCCCCCCAGGCCATCCCTTTAATCCCGGCCGACCTCCAGATCGAGCGCCAGTAGCTCTAGGCCCCACACGCCCCTAAGATAAACACCGAGGCGCTGCTTCCCCGGCGTAATAGGCGGACTAGCACCTGTTACGCTGGGGAATGCTTCCGTCAATTGGGAATCAACTGACCAGGAATTGAAATTTAGGGGGGCGACGGACCTCTAGCTAAGGTGAAATAGTATATGAGGAGAAACCTTGTGCATCACGAGTTACTAGGAACATCTAGAATCAAGAAGAAGCGGTCAACTAGTGTCTTCTATGGGATGAATACCGTGCAAGCAGACACGTAAGATTTGCACGAATAAGGGAAGAGGAGTACCATTTTCGGTTGACGGTGTGGTCGCCTGCACATGTCGCGCCGATCTTCTTCTTTCTTCCAAGGAAACCGATGTTCTAGAGGAGGGTGCAGGCTTGGATGAACCCATGGCGAAATTGTTGACTGTGTTGCTGTGGCCGTATGTCGGCGAAAGGGAAGCAGATCCGAGGCGGCAAAGGATGGCGTAGCAGGAACATATCCGGTGCGGTGGAGGGTGGCGAAGTTGGAGGGCGTTGCGGTTGAGGTTGCAGTGGACGACGACGTCGGGGAATCGGCTCCGACGTGATGGAGGAGGACAGCAGTTGATGGGTGGAATGGGGTGGCGGACGGAGGACGCCGGGGATTTGCGGTTGGTGGAGAGTTAGTTTTCCCGCCCACGGAGTACGAATGGGGAATCGGACGGGTGGGCGGGGGGGAGGGGGGAGAAGCATGTTTCGGTTCTGGGACGCGCTTCTTTTTGGCTTTTTTGAACAGAAGATGGGACGCGGTTGTTTGAAATTTGGGGAAAGTACAAACTTTGCCTCCCTCTTAAATTTCGGACCTACTACAGGTCGGGGGTAGGATTGTAATCCCAGGTGTCCCAAATAGTGGGCGGGAGAGATTTCTGCCGTGCACATGTGTGCTTAGGCGGCCATTGTGTATGAATGTTTTTCGGAGGCGGGTGCGTGGCGTCTAGATGAATCTACGAACCTACCCCGGTTTAGACCTTTGGACGTCGGGCCGATAGGTTTCACGGGTCGGAGTTATTAGAAGAGTAATTTCCTTGTACTACCAAACATTGGTCTCACACGATTTCGGGCAAGTACAAGATCTGTTGGCGCTTCGTTCGAAATTTTGAAACACAAGCATTCACGTTTAGAGTACTCTTGAACTTTGAGGATTGACCTAAATAGACAACGTTAAATTTGACCTTGTATGTTTGAAAACCTCATTAATTATCCACTTCTTTTTGAAATTTTGACACTTGAAAATCCTATAACTACGATTATTTTGGAATGGATGAGCTAAATTAGAATCTATTTTGTACACGACTACATATGCTATTATGTACAAAATCAGAGCAAAGATTGGTCACCCCATAATTTAGGTATGATTTACAAATGCCATGATATCAAATTCAAATAATTGAATGGACTGCATGTTGAATTTGATTTTTTAAACCACCTTAAGTTGAATTCAAATGTATGCTAGTCCATAGGTACCTATTTATAATGTCATTGTGTAGCTTTCGTATGTATAATGTGCTTTACACACACAACATGAACTATACTCACGTTTATATTCGATTGCTAAAGCGGTGAATTCTCTGGAGTTCAAAATACTAACTATGTGGATCAATTGTGTCGAATAATAACATAGACATGCTCAAATTCGATAGAATCTAGATGTCTGATGGATCAATGACCGTTCCTTACGCGAATTGCAAATATCATGATCCCATCCTAATATTTGGATACAATTTATATCTTTAATCAATGTGTACAACAGTCTTGTACGTGTAGTTTCACTCTCCATCGCTGGTCTCTCACACATGCTCACACACTCTCTCCTGAGGTGTCTTTCTCGCACAGATGCTCTCGATATAATCCTCCCTCCCTCTTGTAACCATTTACGACTGTTTTCACTAACCTTTATCACAAGAACTCGCCCTCTCGCAAGCATACACACACACACAATCCCCATCGACCCTGTCTATATACATAGACCTGCCTACGTGTCTCTTGTATGCACATTATCTCTAGGCCTATCTCTCACTCATTGTCTCACACCTCTCTTCCTAATCGACGAGTATGATTCTACAGAGCATTCTGTAGGATGCCCCTTAACGTTAGGTTGGATGAATAGTAATATCAAAGATAAAGGGGTTACCTTAGTCCGAGAACCTAGGGTTACAAAACCTAGCCGGCTTTGTTAGTGGACATAGAGTCCATCACAATTATGCTATCTTTCTCTTGTACGACTAGTCATCCATGGTTCTCCCTAAATGCGTCACGGGCCAACCAATGTGGCGGGGGACGGAACCAAACGAAGGGCCTCACCTCAACCCACTGGACCTCACGCGGTGACACACCCTCTGCCCCCACGTCTTGTTATCTTCTCACACCCACACATACCAACACAGACACCACACACACAAAAAATATGCTCCTGGTGCCATTATCCACTCCCCCCTTGCATATACACACTCAAGGGAATCTCTCACCGTGACGTATATTCATCTCTCTCTCTAGACCACTCTCATTTCTCGTGCTATCTCTCCCACGCCCCCCTGCCGGCCCCTCTATCCATGCCTCTCGCGAATACGTAATACACACACATACCTCTCTAGGCCCTGCCAAATGCATCAACTTCACATTCACACATGTTACATCACATACCCCATTGATCTAAAAATCCCTCTCTTCACGTCTATTTCGCATACAACATTCCTTTTGAATAAAGTGTGGTGAAAACAATATTTTAGAATTTCTACATATATACAACATTACAAAGTTGTATCGAGGAGTATGAACGCTTGCATTGCATGGTGCCCACAATGATATTTATTCCGCACTGTGAATTTGTATATTTTTACACTATATATAAAGTTAGTCATAGTAAAGAGAAATGAAGAGCATCTCTCTCTCCATCGCATACCCCCCCCCTCTACGCCCCTTTCACATACGCACACAAACTGTCTCCAGGTCCTCTAAAAGTAAGCCCCCAACACATTCACGCATGTTTCATCTTTCTCTCACGATATATACAATGACGATCATTGTATTTGAAGCGAAAGCACGATACGTACATTGGACTTCAGAATCTACTCATTACGGTCACCATTTACGTTTTTTTGCTTATTATACAGTCACGGGCTCACCTTACAACTCTGTATTTGCTCAAGACACGACTAGTTGACCAGTTAAATGCTCCACGTGGCACCTCTAGTGTTGCATCACATTATCTCACTACCATCCGGCCCACCTGTTGGCTTGTACCTACTCTACATCTACACTCTTATAAAATACTAGTAAGATTCGCATGCGTTGCACGGAACATCAAGATGCATTTGTATGAGTAGTTTATCTTGTGGGAGAAAAGGATGAACAAGGGAAGGCCTTATTTGCAAGTGTGGAGAGGGGTGTGGGTATATTTTTGCAAAATTGCCATAGTTTCCTTCGTATCCGTCAGATATAGATCGGACGGCCTATATTGTAGGATGGCAGGCACACGATCATCACCGACTATGCTTTTCATAAGAGTAGGGATAAAATACACTCTTATATAAAACAGAGTTGGTTATGATGGTGTGCCTGCCATCCTGCAATATAGGCCGTCCGATTTATCTGACGGATAGGAAAGAAACTATGACAATTTTGCAAAAAGGTACCCACACACATCTCCACATTTGCAAATAAGGCCTTCCCTCGTTCATCCTTTTCTCTCACAAGATAAACTAGTCATACAAATGCATCTTTATGTTACGTGAAACGCACGGGCATCTTGCTAGTAAGAATGAAAACAAACGACAACAAAATATTGGACGGTGGTTCCAAGTCATGAGCACGGGCACAGCGGACAAGGTGGCCTTGTATTGGTATGCTGAGCCGTCTGTTTTAACACACATGAGCTCGTGTGGTGATTATACACACACGCACACATGCACACGAACTGCATGCACGCAACACTCACACGAACACATGCACCCACGCACGCACGCAACACTCACACGTACACACGCAGCCTCGCACACACGCAACACTCACACGCACACACGCACGCATGCATGCACACACCAGTACACCACACGACCAACACGCACTCTCACGCTCAAGTGCTCAACCTACACGTGCATGCGCACACATCAGGCCGTGACAGACAAATACACAACCAGGTGATTCCCGCGCACGGGGTAGATCTTGTCGCGCCTGCATAAATTTGTGTTTATCTGACCTTTTCCCTATGCGAACTGACAGGTGGGACCCACTAGGAACGTGTTCAATTTAACTAGTCAACATGGTGCCACGCAGACTATTTGGCCGGTCAACGGAGTGCAATCCGATGCCGAAGCGTGAGCAAGTGACCGTATAATCACCGCGAAACGTATATAGTGACCGTAATCAGCTTATTCTGAAGTTCGGTGAACGTATTATGCTTTTCTTGTTGGGGAACGTAGTATTTTAAAAATTTCCTATGATCACGCAAGATCTATCTACCAGATGCATAGCAACGAGAGGGGAGAGTGAGTCTACGTACCCTCGTAGACCGAAAGCGGAAGCGTTAGAACAACGCGGTTGATGTAGTCGTACGTCTTCATGGCCCGACCGATCAAGCACCGAAACTACGGCACCTCCGAGTTCTAGCACACGTTCAGCTCGATGATGTCCCTCGAACTCCGATCCAGCCGAGTGTCGAGGGAGAGTTCCGTCAGCACGACGGCGTGGTGACGATCTTGATGTTCTACCGTCGCAGGGCTTCGCCTAAGCACCGCTACAATATTTATCGAGGAGAACTATGGTGGAGGGGGGCACCGCACACGGCTAAGAGATCAAGAGATCAATTGTTGTGTCTAGAGGTGCCCCCTGCCCCCGTATATAAAGGAGGGAGGGAGAGGCCGGCCCTAAAGGGGGCGCACCAAGTGTGGGGAGTCCTACTAGGACTCCCAAGTCCTAGTAGGATTCCCCCTTCCTTTCCGGAGTAGGAGAGAAGGAAAGAGGGGGAGAGGGAGAAGGAAAAGGGGGCTGCACCCCTTGTCCAATTCGGACCAGAAGGGGGGTGCACGCCTCTTTCCTTTTGGCCTCTCTCCTCTATTCCCGTAACTCCCCGGTACTCCGAAAATACCCGAATCACTCGGAACATTTCCGATGTCCGAATATAGTCGTCCAATATATCGATTTTTACGTCTCGACCATTTTGAGACTCCTCGTCATGTCCCCGATCTCATCCGGGACTCCGAACTCCTTCGGTACATCAAAACTCATAAACTCATAATAAAACTATCATCGAAACCTTAAGCGTGCGGACCCTACGGGTTCGAGAACTATGTAGACATGACCGAGACACGTCTCCAGTCAATAACCAATAGCGGAACCTGGATGCTCATATTGGCTCCCACATATTCTACGAAGATCTTTATCGGTCAAACCGCATAACAACATACATTGTTCCCTTTGTCATCGGTATGTTACATGCCCGAGATTCGATCGTCGGTATCTCAATACCTAGTTCAATCTCGTTACCAACAAGTCTCTTTACTCATTCCGTAATACATCATCCCGCAACTAACTCATTAGCTACAATTATTGCAAGGCTTATAGTGATGTGCATTACCGAGTGGGCCCAGAGATACCTCTCCGACAATCGGAGTGACAAATCCTAATCTCGAAATACGCCAACCCAACAAGTACCTTCGGAGACACCTGTAGAGTACCTTTATAATCATCCAGTTACGTTGTGACGTTTGTTAGCACACAAAGTGTTCCTCCGGTATTCGGGAGTTGCATAATCTCATAGTCATAGGAACATGTATAAGTCATGAAGAAAGCAATAGCAGTAAAACTTAAACGATCATAGTGCTAAGCTAACGGATGGGTCTTGTCCATTAGATCATTCTCCTAATGATGTGATCCCGTTGATCAAATGACAACTCATGTCTATGGCTAGGAAACATAACCATCTTTGATCAATGAGCTAGTCTAGTAGAGGCATACTAGGGACACTCTGTTTTGTCTATGTATTCACACATGTATTAAGTTTCCGGTTAATACAATTCTAGCATGAATAATAAACATTTATCATGATATAAGGAAATAAATAATAACTTTATTATTGCCTCTAGGGCATATTTCCTTCATTTCTCTCTTTAGGCCCTCCAAAACTACATCTCTACACGTTCTTGCATGCTACATCTAACAACTATGCAATACAGCACCACTACTACACTCTAACACAATAAATCATATGTGTTTTTAGTTTTACTAGATATCATATTGTTACTTAATTATTCAGTTTGCATACATTAAAATTGCCTTTAAAATGTATGGCCAGTATCTTGTTTAATCGGGTTTGTATCGATGGATCGTGCAAAACAGCAAAACTATAGTACTATATACAGTACAAGTGACAGTTCACTGGGCCGTCGTGTCGTGTACTCCTCAGTCGTAAGAGTGGAGCGCTCGCTTTCATAAATATTCTAGTCCCTTTTGCCGACATGTGGGGCATCAAGATACCGGGTCCACGTGCCATACCGGAATACAGTGCAGAGCAGCCAGGGTGAAGCACCCAATCATGGAGCTGGCGTAGTAATGAGCAATGAGGCGTCAAATCACAAAGCTGCACCTTTCCTGTAGTTAAGTTGAAGGGACGAAAGTAATAATGCTAGAAAAGAAGAAGTTGGAGGGACGAAGCAGCCATCATTTCACTCGTTGCTGAATCCGCTTCTCCCTCATCTTCTTCAAGTTAACCACGTGTTGCTTCTGCTGTTGTTCTGCCTCATGTGGGAAGCCGATCGGCTTGGTGAAGCACTGACACGTGGGACCGCATGTTAGCAAACCGAAAGGACAACGTCCTCTAAAAATAAGAAACCTCCCCCGCCATCCACGTGGCAAAATCACCTCCTTTTACTAATCTTGATTCTATAATTTTTTAGATCAATATAATTGAGATTTGTATAGATAGCACACATGAGCAAAACCAAGTGGTACGGTTAAGGGCATCCACAATGTGTAGCCAAATGTGAAAATAATTTTTGGCATCGTGGGAACCATTGTGGACGGTGTTGCCAAAGCCAAAAGGATGGAACCGAAGCTCCCTGATTGATTGATTGAGGAATAGAAAAATGCAACGTCTCTCCTCTTTCTCCCGTGCTTGGACGCATGTATAGTATAGAGGATAGAGTCTACTCCCCTGTCCCTTCTATCACAAACCACAAAGCAGTGAGACGTCAAATCACAAAGCACAGATGAAGCAACCATCATTTCACCCTTCGCTGACTCCGCTTCTCCATCGTCTTCTTCGAGAAACCATCTCACCGCACTAAGCTGGACGGATGACGCTATTGTGTACGAGTAGTACTGGTACGTTTACGCGTCCTTTGGTTCAACGGACTTCCTGGATGCAAATAAGGCGGTTGTCTCAGCTGGCAGGCAACACTTACGAACGACTTACCGTGGTATCCCTCAATTGTGTTCTCCGTCGAACGCACTTTGCCAAACAACAACGTTCGAGATATCGTCGACGTCACCGCAATGGGGAAGGAAGTCAAATATAGTTACTACCTCCATTTTTTTTGTACACAAGGCCAGTATATCAAAATTACAATTTGCAAAAGACCACTAACACTAATTGAGGCAAAATTGATGGGGTTTGCCTCGTACTAGCAACCAAGGACATTAATATCCCCTGCATGCATGCGGAAGTGAGAAGATTGGTTTGCATGGGGCTACATTATTCAAGCGATGAGGAGTGAGATGGTTAGCTCTTTCGGCTTTGGTGAAAAAAATACGCATTAATTGACACGTGAAATGGGGATTTGTATCGATTAATCCCGCGAAGGAAAACTCGGCCTTTCTTTTTTAACACTAGTACTCCTAGTACGTAGGACTACCTCCGCCTTGGTTTATTAGTCTTCATCGTATTTTGTGCCAAATTTTAACCATAAATTTAACTAACAAAATGTTCCTGCATGTCACAAAAAAAATATCATTGGAAACTATGTTCAAATACAAATCTAACGATACAATTTTTGTTAACATGCATTAATATTTTGTTAGTTAAATATTTAGCCATCTTGTTTGGGTCTAGGACCAATAAACCAGGAAGGAGGTAGTACTAAGTACTTATCCTGTTTGGGTCTAGGCCTTGCATTGCCATACTTTGCCACATATTTTTGCCAAGATTGCCTAAAGTTTTCAAAATGAAAAGGAGGTACACTTGCGCACGGCTGTCGCGGTCGCACCGCACCCTCACACGTTCGCTCCTACACGCCGCGCTCGCACCGCACGCTCACTTGCACAGTCACTCCTGCACGCCGCAAACCCAACCAACGGAACGCACCCTCACTGACACTTGCTGTCGCATGTGAACAAACCAAACTCAGCCATCCTACCGCTGACACATAATTTTCGTTCATAGAGTATGCTTATCCAACCGCATGTTGGGGAGTATCCGTACGGCCCGTGCGATGGTCTGTTGGGGAAGAAGAAGAGGTGAAGAAGAAGGGTTAGGAGACGTAGCATATTCATCCAACCGCCTGAAATGGTAGACTGGCCCAAGTCAGGTGACATGCATAACAATATATGTTTTTACACAACAAAAGATCCATAAAACAACAACATAAAGAAAAACTATCACTGCTCGCGGAACGAGACGACCTCGTCGTCTTTGGCTGCCGGCACGTACCAGCCGTAGCTGCCGACGTGTGTCTCCGCACCGTGGTTGTCCTCGGCCTCCAGCTACTCATTCACGCGGAGCGTGCGGGCGCTCTGCACGCATGAGAGCACCGCCCAGTTCAAGTCGAGGACCTCCGGTTTCGCCTGCAGGAGGGCCTCGATGGCAAGGGCATCCGTGCGCTCCGCGTCGAGTCAAGCCTCCACCGTCCGGTTCAAGTCCAGGACGTCCGGTTCCGCCTGCAGGAGGGCCTCGATGAGAGAGGCATCTACGTGCTCCGCGTCAAGTTGAGCCTCTGTATCCCGGTTCAAGTCTAGGTCGTCCGATTCCGCCTGCAGGAAGGCCTCGATGGCAGCGGCATCCGCGCGCTCCGCCTCAAGTTGAGCCTCCGCCGCCCGGTTCACATCCACGACATCGGGTTCCGCCTATAGGAGAGCCTCGACGGCAGTGGCATGCGCGCGCTCCGTGTCGAGTTGAGCCTTTGCCTCCCGATCCTCCTTTAGTATTGCCAGGTTGAACCGCTGGTCGACCTGCACCATGGCGGACTCGGACGTCGGCACGAAGTCGACGTCCATTGTCTCATACCCATCGGGCGCCTTATGCGCCGCGACCTCCGCCATGAACATTGGATCGGCTTCCTCCTCCTCGTAGCTTGGCTCCAGAGAATTCGAGGATTGGCCCGCCGCCAAGCGAGCTTGGGAACGGAGGTGGCTAGCGCCGACCGCCGCCGCGATTTTTGCGTGGCGATCCATGGCTTTCCGGCAAACTAGGGGACGCTTGATGCGGGTTAGGGGATTGAAAGGTGGGGGAAGGGGCTGGAGTAGGCCGAGCAGTGAAGGTTCAGGTGTGAATAGTGGTTCCGGTGACGACCAATAGATCGGTTTTGACTGTACATCGCTCTTGTCGTGTTCGTGTTGCAGCCCGGCACACTGGACCCTCCACGTCGCTCACCGAATGGAATGCGCTTTGTCTTGCGTTTTCACTCGCTTGTGGGACCGCAGTTGAGAGCAAACCGACGTCCCTCCCCCTCCACCGCCCGTGTCATTTTATGAGGAGTAAATAAAAACAAAGGGAGTATACTACGGATGAGGATCCCCTGACGTGGCCAAACCAATTGAGTAACTGACATTCAGGGCCTAGCTAGCATGGGGTCCGCCAGTAAGTGACCGAAAGGGAGGGTAAGCCAGGGAAAGGTATGTGAAAGGAGGTTCCAATGATATAATTTTCACATTATACATCTCATGTACTATTAATCTTGTCAATAGAGCATGGTTAATAATATAGCCAGTCGATGGCTATAAGGAACTGACATGTCATCTATCGATCTCGTCAACATGAACCGAATGGGATGTCAAAACTAAGATGCGAAGCAGCACGTAGTGGAGGCAAAGTGAAACTTCAAACGAACTGTTTATTTGTATGCATGTCGGACAACTTACAAATAAACATTGGAAATACAAGCATGGTCTAGGCCCACATGCGAATGATACTCGACGGAATGTTCAAATGTGGCATGCGGGAGGATGGACTCGACCGGAGGGCGACATGATCGATGCAGAGGAATGAGAAATAAGCAAACGCCACATGATTATACTTGAACGGCTCAAATAAACAATAAGTTGTCTCGCTTGGCCTACATAGTGAAAGGCCAAATGCGCAACGCGGAGCACTGACGCTCGAATATGGCCGGGAAAACAGGGAAACCGACATGTGGGGCACACCTGTCGGGACGACGTAGCGCAAACTAGTCCAATGGAGGAGCTAGCCCACGACCTCCTCGCCACCGGCAACCGTTCATGTGGGTCGTGTTGTCCAACAACGTGGCGCAGCACCAGCACCCCCTCTGGACAGGGCAACCGCGGTGAGCGACACGCTCATCGTCGCTAGACACGGTCGGTTTCTGTGTGCCGAGGGTGGCGTTAGTGATGTGGCACGACCAACAGTATGTTTGGTTTGTGCCCAAGGTTGCCCCATCAAAGCATTGGGTAGCCAAAATTTTGGTTGAGGTTTTGGTTGCCCATGATTTGGCCGACATCGGCAAGAAAAATGAATTAGAGTTGGCTAGAGTTCATTGGCATGCCAAAAATAATGGCAACCATCCAAACAAAGACACATCTTTGGGTCATGACCAAAATTTTGGTAAGGTGTACTTTGGCCACAATCCAAACACACGCCAACACCCGGCTCATCGAGGATGCACGGGGCGCCAGGACTCGTCCGCGGAGTGGTGTAGGACGGCCAACTACATCCTTAGGACTTGAGACCATGCCGGGTTGTCTTGCTTTTTTAATGACATCCGTCAATCGCATGTGAGCAAAGGGCATATCCAACGTTGCCACTACCGCAGCTGACTACCCTGGCACACCAAAAATCCTCGTCCCTTGCACCGTCGCGCGGTGCGTTCCCAGCCGGCGCCAGCTGCCCGCATTCATGCCGTCCGTCTGTATGACGTCGTTAAGAGGCTCGGTGCCCGAGGAACCAACTCCGGTGACTTAATGATGCACCAGGATGCTTGGGCTCACTGGAATGCGCTATTTAAAGTGGCAACGCCCAGCTAACCTCCACACCATAGCGCATCGTCCTCCTACCTGGCACCACATCCGCCATGACCGCAAGCGCGAACGCTCTACCGGAGAGCTTGTCTTCGGGGATGGAGCTCGAGGTCGCCGCCCTAGCTTAAGTCACCGCACAAGCGGTGGCCACGCTAGCGGCCAACGACGGGAGGTCCGTCAGCCACGCGTCCTACTTGATGCCGTCCAACGTCCAACACCGCCGAGGTCGGGGACTCCTCTGACGATGAGTAGGGCATGGGAGGCGGCAGGGCATGGTGTGCTAACTGGCCGGTCCGGCTCCCGTGTTCTACTTTTCCTCGCCAGAGACCGCACCTTCACTTCACGGGTCTTGAACCCCGCCCCCATACATGGAGATCGCAGATGGAGGACGTCGGTCGCCGCCGTAGAATAGGTTTAGGGTCGGGTTTCTTTTATTTTGCTATCCTATAAAAGTTCGAAATGTTATGAAAATCTGTCGTGTTTGCATTAATCTCAGCCGGTGTGTATGAACTTTCACAATAATATAGTATATTGTGGGAGTACTAGCAAGATGCCCGTGCGTTGCATGGAAGATCAAGATCTTGTGGGAGAAAAGGATGAACGAGGGAAGGCCTTATCTTCAAATGCACATTCACGCATTTCACATCTACGGGAACCTACGAAAGGGTTAACGTAAATTTCCTCTCTCTCTCCTCCCCTGATTTTCATGGTGGTGGGCCCCTCCCCCCAATATACAATCAACAACTCACACATTTCACATTATGTTAATTACGTAACTGGGACTACGTAGGTGTAGCATTACTCGTCCTAAAAAACAGAACTTAGCCAACCTCCTAGCATATTGTGCGGGAAAAGACCCGTCCGCGCCATTTTAGTCGGGATTACCAGATTACTACTAGTAGTAATGATGGATCGCGCGAAGCAACAAGTTTTTTTTTGAGGGGGCGAAGCACCTAGTTTAAAAGGAAAAAAGGCGGTACACTCACAGCACCTGTCGGATTACGGGCTCCGCAAACCCAAGAAGTTCGCACACAGGGGCGTGAACGAAGATCTCTCCCACTCGCGTCTACCTAGCGCCACGCCCTCGCCCGGTGGTGAGGTTCAAGCATGCAACAAGTAAAAGCACAAACGAGTTTACCCAGGTTGAGGCCACCTTGCGGTGTAAAACCCTACGTCCTACTTGAGTAGATTAGCCTCGGGAGGGCCTGAGTATGAGCGAGTATAGTGGTTCTTGAGCTCAGTAGGAGAGCTCAAGAGGGTCAGGAGTCAAGTGTTCTTGCTCCTGGATGTGAAGGCGGGGTGTTCAAGATGAGGTCGACCCCCCTCCACAGTGGGAATCCTAGCTACTTATATAGACGGCTAGGGTCCTCTTCCCCCGAAATGTTTAGGCGGGAAGGGATCCCACAACGGCCATTTTGAGCGGGAACACAATGATGCTCCTATCCTGAGAAAAGCGGTCTTCGCCTGCAAAGGGATCAGACGATGACGCAGTGGTGGGCTCGGTGGTGACGTCCTCTCTGTCGTCCTTGTGGCCCTCGGGAACATGCGCCTGCGCTGTCTCCTTTGCACCAAAACGGCAACTGTGCCGCTGGTATGCGCTAGCACCCGCTGGCTTGGTGCGTCACTGCTCGCGTCACTGCCTCCTCCTGAGGCAGGCTTAGCCTTGGGTTCTCCGCCCCTCCGGAGCAGCCTAGCTGAGGACGCTCCTGAGGGGGTCTTGGTGTCGTTTTCCTCTCGAGGGTCTTGAGCAGCTGGTCGATCAACTTGGCCGTACCAGGCTGTAGTATGAGCACGTCGCGGTCCGCAGGCATGCAAGTCTGGGTACCCTGGTTCCCAGGACGCCGAAAGTAGCCCCTGGGCCCAAGGTGCGCGCAGAGTTGGCCTCGGGGCGAAGCCTTAGTCGAGGACGAAGCGCCGCGGGCCCCGAAAGACTGCGGGCCAGGCTGGCGCGTGACGGTTGGATGGGACGTGGCGCTCCGCTTCCCCCGTAGCCTTGGCAACTGTGTGACTTGACAACTCCCCGGCGTGGATGACGGGGTCATTATGGCTGTGGCGCCAGTGACTGGCGGTTGGGCTCTTCCGCCCTATAAATGGGACTAAGGGGCGGAGCCCCCAAGCCAGCTCCACCTGCTTTCTTTTTCGCTCCCTATTCTTCCTCTCCCTGCGAGCTTTCCATGGCGCCACTGAGGAAGTTGTCCGCCACGGAGAAAGGGAAGGCCTCGAAGGAGCTGGCCTCGCCGTCGTCGAAGAGGGGCCGTGGCCGCCCCCCGCAAGTATGCTGCTACGCCCGCGGCGGCTCCGCGAGGAAGCAGGCGCGGCCTTCTGGGGCCCGATACGGTCACCGGCGGGAGGCGTGACGCCTCTTCTTGCAGTGGAGGTGGTCGTGGCTGTGGTGGGCGAGGAGGCGCGAGACAGCATCTGGTGGTTGTGCGTCCTCCGCGCCCACAGCCCCATTCCTTCGATGTGTCATCGGAGTTCGTGGTGTGAGCGAAGAAGCCTGGCGGCTTGTTGGTCCGGCTCTCCCGCTCGTTCGGCAACGTGCTGCCAGCCGGAGGCCCCGGCGGCCTGTGGCCACAGACCGACGGCTGCTACAATGGTCCTTCCTAGGTGGAGGTCGACGTTGCCCCCTCAGGCGGCGTGTTCCTGGAGTGCGGCTGGCAGTCGTTTGCGCGCGCGCACCGGCTGCAGGGGAGGTGCACGCTCCACTTCAGGTACGACGGTGTCTCAACGCTGTTCGTAAGGGTCTTCTCGGAGGAAGGGAGGCGCCTTGGGTGCTGTCATGAGGCTGATGACGACGAGGAGGGTGGCGGCGGCGTCCAGAGGAGCAGCTCTTCCTCTGGAGACGAGCTTGGCCTTGGTGGGTGCCGCAGGTCCACCTCTGTGGAAGCAGCAGCTACTCCAGCAGCGGCGGCTACACCGAGCCATCGCGCCGCCGAGCTCGCTTCGGCGAGGGGGGAGAGTTCTCGCGCCGCTATGCCCCGGTTAAGCGAGAGGAGCTGGAAGAGTCCGACTGAGTGGGGGCAACGGTGCCGAGCTGCGTCTCAGCGGGTCAACTTATGTTTCTTCTTTTTCTTCATTTCCTTCCTGCATCGAAATTTCAGGTTGCCTCGAGAAGGCGTGTGATGAACTATGGCATATGTATGAAACGAGAACTTGCTGTCGGCGTATTGGATCGACACCTATGGGATCACAAGAATCCCTACTACGGTTGCGGGGCGCGGGGTTGAGAGAAGAGCGGATCAAACGGGTAGCACATGGTTCCTTTACCCAGGTTTGGGCCGCGAGGATGCGTAAAACCCTACTGCTGCTTTGGTGGATTGTATATCTGTGTTCTTCAGCTAGCTATGGGGTGCGGGGTGCACCAAAAAGCTGAATCCTCCTCCTGGTCGCCTCGGGCCTCATTTTATAGGGAAAAAGGGGTCACCACAGTGGCACACAGGAGGTGGAAAGGGTACAGTGATGTGAGGTTGTCCCTCGCATTACATGACAAGGCGCATTTAATGCGTCTGGCTTAGGTGTCCTTACTTTATCAGGGAAGTGGGAGATATCCGTCTTGTCCGTCGCTGCTCCTTCTTGTGTCGACTCGCGCCCTGGCCAGCGATGCCTGAGATGCCATGTAGGCAGGCAAGCAGCTGAGGTGGCGCAATGGTGGGTCTTCACGATGATCTGCATGTCACCACGCAGGTGCCTGCCCAGCTGGTTGGGTAGGCAGCTGCATAGGGCGGTGGAAGCTTAGTTGGCGTGGGCCTGATGGTGGCCCTGCGGATGTCCTCGGCAAGGGCCTTGCCGGGGCCCCGGCAAGGGTTTTGCCGCGACGCCTGCTGTCATCCCCTGCAAGGTGCTTGCCAGAGGTCTTGTGGTCTTCCTTGGCTGGGATCCTGCCAAGGGTCATCGTCTTCATACGTGTCTGATCTTGAATGTCTTCACAAAGATCTGCATGCCACTACGGGGATGTCTCCCGAATCCTTGCCCCATGGGGGCAGCGGACTCAAGGGTGATTCGCTCCATGGGCGTGGGGCGAGTTGCCGCGGCAAGGGTCTTGCCGGGACTGCTAAAGCCGGCCCCGGCAAGGATCTTGTCGGGGCTGCTGAAACTGGCTCCCGGCAAGGATCATGCCGGGGGAATCTGCTTCGTCCCCTTGCTCTTTGTGGTCTTGGCTTTGGGCTTCAGTTCAATCGAGCTTCGGTCTTACCCTGGCTCACCTCTCTTGCCATGCTTGGTGTGGTGGTGCCCGTGGCTCAGACTGCCCGTGCACAGTCATAGGGGTACAAAAAGTGTACCCCTCTTTTTGTACACTGACAGGAGTCCCCGGGCCTGGGACACACATAAGCGCGACGCGTTGTTGGGCTAGGCCCAGAACGGTGCGCGGGCAGGCGGGATGGTTTTTACCGTGGTAAGATTTTCCGCGCGCTTCACCTCCCACGACCCGGGCGCGCGGCGCGGCGTGGAGGGGTGTGCGTGACGTGGGCGGCATGCGCGGGGCGGTTTCGGCAGGCATGCATCACGTCGCAGCTAATGCGAAAGGAGGCGGCCCGCGTTCCCCCCCATAAGAAAGAATAACCGCGGGCGCGCTACTCACTTCCTCCGTTTTCCTCGCGCCTCTTCCAATCTCAGAGCCGCCGTTTCCTCCCTTCCTTCCTTCCGAAGCATCCGCTGTCGCCTAAGGGCAAGGGGGTGGCCAAGGGCGTCGAGGCAGTGGAGCCGTCGGAGAGCGCGCTATTGGGGGACCGGACGAAGTCCGCCTTCTTCTTCCCGTGGACGGTCGACGTCCACGAGCTGCGGGCTGCCTTCAAGCCTCTTTGGGGGGTGAAGACG
>LR738713.1:98885640-98895717 GCA_902687465.1 Secale cereale | reverse complement strand
ACCCCCGCCCCCTCCACTCCATTCGCTCCGCCAAAGCCGCCCTCGTCGCCACGCCGATATGTCGGCACCGCGGTTCGTCGAGGGGACGCACGGTGATCCTCTCGCTCCCACAGTACGCTCTCGTAGACTGCCGTCATCTAGCCGTGCCGCCACCACTGGCGACGTTCTTGTGGAGGCGCACGGCGGTCAGTGCCACCACCGCAGGCGACGTACGTGTGGATACGCACGTCGGTCAGCTTCTCCCTATGCGCATTCTAGACTGAGGCCCCGTGCATGTCGGTGTAGCGCTGAATGTTAGCTGATAGACGCTGTCAATCTCACTGTTTGCCGAAGTAGTTTACAGTCAATATGCTCTACTTAAGAAGCTTCCTTGCCCTGTTCTGCACTCAATCTGTTTAGCTGAGATGGCATGCCAAGGCCGATTAGTTGCTAAAATATCCTGCCATATATTTACTGTGACGTAGATTGCCATGGTCTAGTAGCCAATCTGTTAGGTGAAATAGCTCTACACCGTTTTATACTCGATCTTTGTTGCTGCGATGGCCTTCGATAGTTTGATGGCTGTGTGCTCTGTTGGAAATACATAATCCATCATGCTCGGCCTCATTGATTGCTGAAACAGCCTGTCATAATTTAGCACTCAAATCTGTTTGCTGAATTAGCTTTACATATATTTTGTTACTTAGATCTACTCGTCCAAATATCTTGCCGTAGCTTTAGACATCGACCTAGGTTTTTTCTTCTGGACTTCATAAAAAAGCATATATGTTTTTCCTGTAATATCTAGTAGAAGAACTAATTTGTATGTCTAACAGATGGACAGGACTTGGATAACTTCTGCTCGAAGATTCTCCGCTGCATATGTCGAGGCGGTTGAAAACTTCATGAACTTTATCAGAGCTGAGTATAGTGGTCCGAAATCAGATGTGCTCTGCCCGTGTAGCAGCTGTATAAATTCAGTTACAAGATCCCAGTCAATTGTGCAAAATCATCTACACTTGTATGGGATGTCGGTCACACATACTAGGTGGGTTCATCATGGTTAAGCTATGAATTTCAATGCTATTGACTACATGGAAGCAGCAGATCACCATCTTGATCTGCCTGATGCTCAGGTGGAAGAGGAGGAGGAGGAGGTAGTGGTGGAGCCAGTGAGTTTTACCAGCATTGAAACAATGCTACGAAATGCTCGTGCATTCCGTGAACTTTCACCTACAGAAGAAAAACGGTGGGCCCGCATGTTGGAACAATGCAACGTGGCCGTCACCCCAGGAAATAAGCTGTCAATATTCTCAGCCATGGTCACCTTTCTTCAGGTGAAGACATCTGAGCGGATGACCAACTAATCATTCGATGAGATGTTGGCTGCTTTCCGCAAAGCTTTCCCAGATGCGTCTGAGCTGCCACACACCTATAGTAAAATGAAGAATTTCCTTCGTGCAGTTGGAATTGGATATGATATGATCCATGTTTGTAAGAATAATTGTGTTCTTTTCCGGAAGGATTATGCCAACTTAAGTGAATGCCCGAAATGCAAATCATCAAGATGGAAAGATGGCGATGCTGTGAAGAGGATTCCTCATAATGTTCTGAGACATTTTCCAATTACACCAAGATTGCCGAGGTTGTTTCATGATGCTGAAACAAGAGAGGATGTAATGTGGCATTCTAGGAACCAGGAGTACAGAGATCAGAATGTAATGAGCCATCCATCACATGGTAGTGAGTGTAAAAGCTTCAATCAGAAGCATGAAAAGTTTGCTGCTAACCCGAGAAACATTAGACTTGGCTTAGCTTCAGATGGATTTAACCCATTTGGCCACCAGAGCGCCACATATAGCATGTGGCCAGTGCTTGTTATCCCTTACAACATGCCTCCAAATGTCTGCACCAAAGAATCAAACTAGATGATGGCCATGCACATCCCAGGTCCAAAAAGTCCTGGAAAGGATTTTGATTTGTTCATGGAGCCTCTTGTGGAGGAACTTCAATAGCTTTGGAGGGGTGTTCTCACTCGATACCTATATAGCAGCCCACCAACTGTTTTCTTTCTGCGTGCTGTTATAATTTGGTGCATCCATGATTATCCGGCTTTGGGCACTATGTCAGGGCGAACGGCACATGGTTACAATGCATGTGTTCGCTGTGACAAGAATTTGCTGTCATACGCAATACTTAGCAAGATATGTTACATTGGACACTGCCGTTTCCTTGCCAAGGACAAGCCACATCCTAGAAAATACCAAAGACATGTGTTCAATGCAAAGCATGAAAACTGTGATGCGCCAAAGAGGCTCACCGCCAATGAGTTGCAAGTGGAAATAGAGAAGGTCAGACATATTACACCAGGAAACCATCCTGATAATGGTAGCGGTAAAAGGAAGCGTGACAGGGCAGAAGAGAGATTATTGTTTACCCGTAGGTCCACTTTGTTGGACTTGAAATATTGGAAAGATTTGGATCTGCGGCATAATCTTGATGTGATGCACATCGAGAAAAATATATGTGACAGCATTATCGGCACACTTCTTAACATTGAAGGCAAGACGAAAGATACCTTAAAATCTAGGATTGCTTTGATACACCTGGGTATCAGAGAGGATTTGCAGGTGCAAGATGAAGGTAAACCACGGGATATGGCACCAGCTGTGTACGTCTTGGACAAGGTAAAAATAAAAGAATTCCGCGAGGTCATGTCACGTGTGAGATTCCCACATGGATTTGCTTCCAATCCTGAAAGGAGAGTCAGTGCATATGGAAACAAGGTACAAGGGTTGAAAACTCATGACTACCACATCCTACTTTAATGGGTTTTACCTGTTATCCTTAGAGGATTGGGCCGCCCTGACTTATACAGAGCAGTTGCAGAGTTGGGACAATTCTTCAGGGGACTCTGTAGTACAAATATCAGGATAGATGCTTTGGAGCGTCTTAGAGACAAAATGCCAACTCACTTATGCGACCTTGAGAAGATATATCCTCCAGCCTTCTTTGATGTGATGGTGCATTTGGTTGTTCATCTACCTGATGAGGCACTACTTAGAGGTCCAGTACATTATGGCTGGATGTACCCTATTGAAAGGTGCCTAGGCACTTTCAAGGGCTATGTTAGGAACAGAGCTAGACCCGAGGGTTCCATTGTAGAGGCCTACATTGCTACAGAAGCGTTGACATTCTGCTCAAAATACATTGAAACAATTGATCATCTTAGCAAAGAGGTGTATGAAGACAATCCCGGGCTCAATGTTTTCGATTATTCTGTTTGAGTTACAGGGAAGAGTCGACAAGAGGACAAACCTAAAGATTTGGACAAAATGGTTTGGTATGTGTTGAATAACTGTCCTGAGATACTACCTTATATCAAGTAAGTGCTAAGTACCGCAGCTTATACATCATAATCTACTAAACTTGCAGCACATTCTTATATATTTAGATGTTTGACGCGATCACTATGTTGTGCAGCATCTACAAAAATGAGTTACTGTCGCAAAATCCAAGAAACATTGGCAAATTGGTTATGGCAAGATTTGTGAAATGGTTCAAGAGCCATGTAAGCTTTTGAATTGCACTATCAGTTTTTAATATGTTGAGTACATAAGATGATCAGCTTGTCTATTTTCTAACCATAGGTTAAGAATATGCGGGAGGATGGGCAGGCAGTTGATGATGGGTCCTGATACTCGGGTAAGACATTATGAATCTTGCGTTGTTGGAGATGTGCTCTACAACACCCTTGCACGAGACGAAGGCAGGAAGACACAAAACAGTGCCATCATGAGCACGGATACGTATGACAAAGAGACAACTGAAATGTATGCTAACATAACAGACATTGTTCAGTTGCAGTATATCTCCAGTTTCAAGGATCATCGGTGTGTGGTTTGTTGTGCTATCGTAGGTATAAGTTGTTTTCCAGGATCGCAAAACCCAGAGCTGATGATTATTTGAAATTCATCAATGTCAAGGCGGCGTACCAGACCAACGAGCCTATTATTTTGGCAAATCAAGCAACACAGATATTTTTCATGGAAGACACATTTGCATGTAGCGATGACTCGAGAGTATTGCAAAGGTTTGAGCAGAGGAATTCGTTTAATGAAGTTGCACAACAAGATGATGCTTACACTGCTCCTGATGTACAAGATAACACATATGTTCCTAATATCTTTGAGAACCACCACGTCAATGACGCCGGCAAAAATATTGCCTGTCGTGCTGTGGACATACAAGAGTTGATCAAGAAGAACCCAGCGTTCGAGGACGTTGAGGACGAAGAAGAAGATGACACTGTGGGGAATTACGATTCAGACTGATACACATGGCGAAGATGTTGACGCTGCTACTGCGGATGATGATTACATTGCTTTTGTCATATTTCCCTGTCAGAAGACGTTTTTTTATCTATTATGTGAAATTGTGTTTGCTACGACAACTGAAACCCGATGAACATGTTGTTTAGTATTTTCCTGTGAGAACATTACTTGTTATGTATGCTGATTTGTGTTTGGTGATTGTATGGTGACTAAAACATGATGACATTGTTGTTTAGTTGTACTCATATTTGGCTGTGAAACTTGAATTTGATGACATAGTTTGATGTTGGACTGCAATTTGCTCGACGTCTTCGAATGAGAACAAAGCTGACCCGACAGGGCCTCTGCTAATTTATTTATTTATTACCAAAAGGGCCTCTGCTATTTATTTATTTATGAGCAAAAGGGGATACCCCTGATTTCCGTTAAAAGAAATCATTAGATGTTCACAACACTACACCCAGCCTGCTACACATGTTTCATTCATTACAAGTTTCAGCTAAGTGCTCATGTCATAGCCACTGAATACATCACGAGTGCTACATACACTGCAAATAAAGATACAATCATCCTACAGAGCACATCGATTTTGCCCATTATCTTCACAAGATCTTTCATCTCCTCATTGTTGTCAAGGCCGTTCACCAGCTGTTGCTTGGCCATGATCAGAGGAATGGCATCTTTAACCTTCTGCTCTGCATCATCCTCTTCTGCCATTCCTTCAATTACTTGTCCAACACCCCAACCTGCTGGTATTGGGATTCCTTGGCTAACCAAATAATCAGTGTAGTTGCACTCCCCCACATCAGCAACTTCCCAGAAATACAAATCACACGAATCTTCCCTTTTCTGCACGAATCAAATTGGAAGATCATCAACCAAACTATTAAAAAAATCAGCAACTGAAAGTAGCAGAACAACACTTAAACATATTATTACCCCATGATTCAGGCATTTGTAGAAGACTCGACCAGGGTTGAAGCTTGTGGTTGAGACGCGACACATGACTTTGCATGATTTGCAGCAGTGGCACCACACCAACGGCAGCGGGTTGCGATGAGCAACCGGCTGCAGTGCGCGTGCCGGCGGGGGTGTGATGCAACCCACAGGCGATGGTACGTACGGGTGGCGACTTGGCGCATATTTGGTTGTTGCCTGCTGAAGAGCAGGTGGACGAGCAGCTAGCGGACATGGTTGCTGCGGCCACAGCTTCTGATGCTAGGCAGAGTAAGTAGAGAAGAGGAGTAGCGAACGTTGGATATGTCAGTTTCATTACTTGCAGAGTAGCATAACACCATATATAGTGATAGTCTAGGTTTGGATTTGAACCAGCTACAGGAGCACGTCTCTCTTTTTTCTAAAACTCAGCAACGTGTCTTTACTGGTACACTAGCTTGTTCTGTACGCCTTCTCAAGTCTTTGATTCCTCCACCTGACATCTGGGACCACCGGAAGGGCCTCAGTATTTCGCGAAAAAATGTGACCCCCGCTGACAGGTTGGACCCAACAGCTATCTTCGCACGCAAGGAAGTGCCTTCTTATTATGCACAAAAAAATGAATACTCCCCCTCCCAGCTGGAAGCCAGCATCGTGGGAGGCTGACTTGTGGGCCTACCAAGTTGGCGGAGACGGAGGGCTTTGTCAACTTAGTCAATATGAACGATTCTAGCTCCAGTTACCGTACAATGTTCATCCAACGGCAGTACTGCTTCTTCAACCTCTGGTCTTCTTGCTCCAGCCGCCCAAACCAACGCCGGTCATGCCTCGTGCTCCTGCATCCCGTGGCCGGCTGTGATGCCGCTGAGGCCTCCCCGCCCCGTACTACTCCCACCGATGGCTAGGGCATCCCTCTACTCACCCACACCCCATGTTATTCTGCGGCGACGACAGCCTCACACCGCAGCCGAACCAGTGAACCCTCGTACTGCTGTTCGCGTGGGCATCCACTGCCGCGTCTTGCCCGGCTCCGCGTCATCCCCTTCCTAGGCCTCGCCGTCGTCCACCGCCTTGGCGCTCTCGGCGCGGCGTGGTCAATCTGGTCAGTGACCGACTTCCATCGCAAGAGTACTGTACGTGGAGAGGCTGACGGCTGGGTCCACGGCCACAACCCAATTTTTTTGTGATTTCCCAAAGAAGTCGCTTTGTCAGGCCTGTTGGGCTGCAAATCTTTCAAGACGAGGAGAGCTTCATTCGGCTGGCCGAGAAAATGGCCTATCAGTAAAGAGAAATGGGTTGTACATTTTTAAAACACATCAAACCGGCAATTAGTTTGAAATATCATTTTTCATTTCGAGATTTTAAATTGCATTGATTTTTATGCGTGGACAATTTGTTGTATTTTATATTGATATGCATTTATTTTTAAAATCAGTTTCAATGTGACTCGAAATTTCGGGACTAAAAACAGTTCGGACCGCACCGAAATATGCAAAATTTCGTATAATTTTTTAACCGTGGCCACAATATGGGTTGTAATGCTAACAAAAAGAATATGGGATCCAAAAAAAACCTTAAGAACTATAAAATTGGCTGTAAATTATTAGAAATAATGGCAGATGGGCTGTATGATGTTTTCCACAGATTTGAGGCCTTCCTAAAAAAAGGTTGACGCACAAGCAGTGACTGTTGGATGTCCATCCAACGGCCGTCATGCTTCTTCAATCTCTGCTCTTCCTGCTCCAGCCGCTCAAACAAGCGCCGCCGGGACTTCCTGCTCCGTCCTCCCCGCGGCCCGCGGCCGGCTGTGCTGCCGCGCAGGCCTCACCGCCCCACCTACTCCCATCGCTGGCCTAGCCATCCCTCTACTCACCCACACCTGCTGTTATTATCCGGCGACGGTAGGAGAACCAGTAAACCCTCGTACAGTCGTACTCCCCTCCGCGTGGGAAACAACGGTCGAGTCTTCCCTGCCTCCATGTCATTCCCTTCCTAGGCCTCGCTATCGTCCACCGCCCTGGTGCTCTCGGTGTGGCGTGGTCAATCTGGTCAACGACCGACTTCCATCGGAAGAGTATTGTACGTGGAGAGGCTGTCAGCTGGGTCCACGGCAGCCGCAAGGAAGTGCCTCCTTATTACGCGGAAAATAATTATATCTCCACCTGACAACGGGGATCCACCGGATGGGCCACCGTATTTGGTGGAAATCACGTTTTCCCCCTGACTGCTGGGACCCACCGGACGGGCCACCATATTTCGCGAAAAAACATTCCCCCCGCTGTCAGCTCGGACCCACCGGAAGTGCCTCCTTATTACGCACAAAGAAATTAATACCCCCCCTGCTAGCTGGGACCCAGTATACTGGGAGGCTGACTTGTGGGCCTACTAAGTCGACGGGGACGGAGGGCTTTGTTAACTTAGTCAATATGCACGATTCTAGCTCCATTGACCGTACGATGTCCATCCAACGGCCGTAGTGCTTCTTCAACCTCTGGTCTTCTTGTTCCAGCCGCCCAAACCAGCGCCGGTCGTGCCTGGTGCTCCTGCCTCTCATGGCCGGCTGCAATGCCGCAGAGGCCTTGCCGCCCCTACTATTCCCACTGCTGGCCAAGCCCTACGGCGATGGCAGCCTCACACCGCAGCCAAACCAGTGAACCCTCGTAATCCTCTCCGCGCGGGCTTCCACTTCCGCATCTTCCTCGGCTCCGCATCGTCCCCTTCCCAGGCCTCGCCGTCGTCCACCGCCCCGGTGCTCTCGGCGCGGCATGGTCAACATGGTCAAGGAACGACTTCCATCGGAAGAGTACTGTACGTGGAGAGGCTGACAGCTGAGTCCACGGCATCCCCAAGGAAGTCCCTCCTTATTACGCGAAAAATAATTATCCCTCTACCTGACAGCAGGGACCCATTGGACGGGCCACCTTATTTGGCAAAAAAAATGTTTCCCCCTGACTGCTGGGACCCACCAGACGGGCTACCGTATTGGACGAAAAAAACGTTCCCCCCGCTATCAGCTCGGACGCATCAGAAGTGCCTCTTTATTACGCACAAAAAATGATACTTCCCCTGCTGGTTGGGACCCACCTTGGTCATAGGCTGACTTGTGGGCCTACTAAGTTGATGGGGACGGTGTGCTTTGTCAACTTAGTCAATATGAACGATTCTAGATCCAGTGACCGTACGATGTCCATCCAATGGCCATAGTGCTTCTTCAACCTCTGGTCCTGTTGCTCCAGCCGCCCAAAGCAGCGCCGGTCGTGCTGCATGCTCCTGCCTCCCGTGGCCGGCTGTGCTGCCGCGGAGGCCTCACCGCCCCGACTATTCCCACCACTGGCCAGGCCATCCCTCTACTCACCCACACCCCCTGTTATTCTGCGGCGACGGCAGCCTCACACCGCAGCGAACCAGTGAACACTTGTACTCCTCTACGCGTGGGCATCCACTGCCGCGTCTTCCCCATCCCCGCATCGTCCCCTTCCTAGGCCTCGCCATCGTCCACCGCCCTGGTGCTCTCGGCACGGCGTGGTCAACATGGTCAAGGAACGGCTTCATCGCACGTGGACTGTACATGGAGAGGCTGACAGCTGGGTCCACAGCCGCAGCAAGGAAGTGCCTCTTTATTACATGCAAAATAATTATTCCTCCACCTGACAGCGGGGACCCACCGGACGGGCCACCGTATTTCGCAAAAAAACATTTTCCCCTGACTGCTGGGACCCACCAGCTACATCTTCGCATGCAAGGAAGTGCGTCCGAAAAAAAACGATTCGCCCCCTGACTGCTGGGACCCACCAGCTACATCTTCGCACGCAAAGAAGTGCCTGACAGTCGGGACCCACCTGGTCGAAGCGTACGTAGCATTGTCATTCTGGTCGCGAACGTGTATGTACATACTGGTTGATGTAGAGGTGCGCACGTGTCTTAGTAGAGGCGTGCACGTAGCATGTGCATGTATGTACTGCGGCCAGTGTGCAAGAAAGAAAATACGGCCACGTACATACATACGGGCAGGGTCTCGAATGCCTACTCGCGTATACGTACGGCCAGGGCTCGTGCACATGGCTCGGTTGGAACGGAGAAACAGTGTCGTCGTCGTCTTCATGGGGAGCCAACCGGCTGGGTCGGAACGGAATGCGTCGTCATGTTCATCGGGAGGGCTTGGACGGAATAGCCGATGGAAACGAGGCCTGGCGTACAGCAGAACGGAGGAAATGGCCTTGTGTTCGACCGGCCACGTTCGAAACAAGATCTTGTTCATTGGGAGGGGTCTGGTGTACCGCAAAATGGAGGAAACGGACCTCCTACGGTCGAAACGGGGCTCCTGTTGATCGGGAGGGGTGTGGCGTACCGGAAAACGGAGGAAACGGACTTGTGTTGGAGCGCTACGGTCGGAACGGGGGTCCTGTTCATCGGGAGGGGTGTAGCGTACCGCAAAACGGAGGAAACAGACTTGTGTTGGAGCGCTACGGTCGAAACAGGGGTCCTGTTCATCGGGATGGGTGTGGCGTACCGCAAAACGGGACTCCACGGGATATTGTTCATCACCACCGTCGACCCCCTCCAGCCTCCACGGGCTACAGTTCATCCACCGTTTACCTCCTCTAGCCTCCACCTGCGACTGTTCAGCCTCCACCGTGCGCTACTCCATCGGCTATTGTTCAACCACCCCTACACTGGCTACTGTTCATCCAGCCCTCCACCGTCTACGATTCATGCAGTCCTCCACGGGGTGATCCTGTTCATGCAGCCCTCCATGGGGTCCTATTCATGCAGCCCCAACCGGCTCGATTGAACGGGGTCCTGTTCATGCAGAGGCAACACCACGGGG
>LR738713.1:98846614-98885575 GCA_902687465.1 Secale cereale | reverse complement strand
AATGCTCATTGTTCATGCAGAGGCAGCATCAATCGGTTTCAGTTAGAAGCAGTAGCGGAGGAATCGCTCGATCGGGTTTAGTTAACAGCCATCGATAGATCACTCGGGTTCAGTAATGTGTAGCCTGTAGTGCAATCGCTTGGGTTCAGTTAGAGCCCAACGCCTCGCTTGGGTTCAGTTAGATCCCAACGCCTCGCACCCACGCTCGTGCGTGTACGAGAGAAATGCGCATCGCTCGGCCCCGACCACCCACAGTAACCGTGAACACCCAGATATTTTCCTCGCCCTCGCTTCTACCATGGTTTTTTCCGTCATGGACGGCCCAAAGAATGTCATGCAGCTGCGTCTCCGGCCCGACCAGGACGAAAATCCCATTTTTTGTCATGATTTTTTGTCATAGAAGTAGGACCCCACCACATCTATGATGATACCGTGTTTTGTCACAATTATTGTCATATAAGTGTCATAAGTATGATAGAAAAAAGTTTCGTTCGGCCCAAAATGTCACGGATGTGTCTTTTTTTGTAATGCAGCCTGGCTGCCACGACAAGGATAACCAACAAGTGAGGCCCGCCCGAGGCCACGACAAGAAGCAAGAAGACGATGATCATGATGAGGACGGCGAGTCCGGCGAGCAAGAGTTCTAGAAATCTACGGAGGCCATGTGCGTCGACAGTGGTGCCTCTCTGCACACCTCTCACCGCCAGCTCAAGCAGTGGGCGCGTGAGGTCACAGCATCAGAACCATCGTTCGATGCCCAGAAGCCGCTGAAGTGGTCCGGCACACCTATCATTTTTTACACCGAGGATCACCCTGATCGCACAACTGCGGTCGGGTGTTTGCCATTGTTGGTTTCACCAACAATACGCAACCTCAAGGTGACGAAATGCTGGTTCATGGCGTGGCCGGTCTGAACTTGATCTCACCCGTTGTGGTCAAAAGGATGCAGATTCCTAATGTAGACCTCGAAGAGATGGGCATGTTTCAAGGGGTCAACCCGGGAAGGAGTCAACCGAAGGGTAAAGTCACGCTGCCCGTGACATTCGGAGGCGAGCTGAACTATAGGACGGAGAGGGTTGTTTTTGATGTTGCCGAGATTCCCTTGCCTTACAACGGGATCCTCGGCCGCCCGGCGTTAGCCAAGTTCATGGTAGCATCACATTATGCCTACAACACACTGAAGATGCCTGGGCCGATGACCGTCATTACCATCCCCTCCGACAAGAAGGATGCGCTGATCTGCGCAGATCAACTTTACCGAGAGGCAGTTGCAACGACTACCGCCAAGGCACTTGCTCCTGCCGCTAAATCCCCGGGAGGAAGGAAGACCAGTAAGATCTCTCGCACCCTCTCCGGCAAGCGCACCTCTTCGGAGTGCAGTGCTCCCGTCGAGGATGTGCTAGAGAGCTCCACCGGCAAGAGCAATAAATCTAGAGCTTCACCACTAGAAACCAAGAGGGTTTCCATAAAGGAGGATGGCACGGGAGGGGCTTTCACCATAAGCTCCACCCTCGACAGCAAATAGGAAGGTCCACTCGTCACCTTCCTCCAAGAAAATGTCGATGTGTTTGCCTGGCAAGCATCTGACATCCCCGGCGTTCCCAGGGAGGTGATTGAGCACCATCTTGCTGTCTGCCCTCACGCGCGGCCCATCAAGTAGAAGGTCAGGAAGCAAGCTCTGGAACGGCAAGAGTTCATCACAAAGGAAATCAGGAAGTTAGAAGCGGCAGGCTTGGTGAGAGGAGTACTCCAGCCAATGTGGTTGGCCAATCCGGTGGTGGTGCGCTAGGCAAATGGGAAGTGGAGACTGTGAATTGATTACACAGACAACAATAAGACATGCCCAAAGGACACTTTCCCGTTGCCGCGCATTGACCAGATTGTAGACTCCACGGCCGGGTGTGACATGTTATCATTCCTTGATGCTTACTCGGGATAACATCAAATCTTCATGACGACAGAGGATGAAGAGAAGACAACATTCATCACCCCATGTGGTACGTACTGTTTCATACGAATGCCTTTCGGGTTGAAGAGTGCTGGCTCAACATTCGCAAGAGCAGTCCAAATTAGTTTTGAGCCTCAGCTACATAGATATATGGAAGCCTATATGGATGACATAGTGGTTAAAACCAAGGACAAGGCAACACTCATACATGATTTAGAAGAGACGTTTGTGAATTTGCGCAAGATCAACCTCAAGCTGAACCCTGAGAAGTGTTTCTTCGGTGTTCCATCCGGCAAGCTTCTCGGTTTCTTCGTGTCACAGCATGGGATCGAGGCGAATCCAGACAATATCAAGGCTATTGAGCAAATTGAGGTACCTAGGTGGATCAAGGATGTCCGTCGGCTTGCTGGCTGCGTTGCCGCCATGAGCAGATTCATCTCCAAATCTGCCGAGCGTGCCCTTCCCTTTTTCAAAATCTTGAAAAAGGCGGACCCAATGGAGTGGACCCAAGAAGCCGAAGCAGCACTACAAGATTTGAAGAAGTACATCTCCTCTATGCCAATACTGGTCGCGCCTAAACCCCAAGAGCCATTGCTGCTATATCTAGCGGCGACGAATCAAGTGGTCAGTGCTGCCCTAGTAGCCGAGACAGAGGTCAATGCGGAAGTAATAGCAACGGCAGAAGTTGACACCATTGGGGCAGAAGCGACGCAACCGAATGAAGTAGTGCAAAACTAGAAGATGATGCAGCACCCGATTTACTTTGTCAGCTCCCTCTTGCAGGGGGCTAGGTTAAGGTACTCCGGTGTGCAGAAATTGGTCTTCGGCCTTCTTATGGCCTCGAGGAAGCTACGTCATTACTTCCAAGCACATGAAATTACCGTCATCACCCGCCTCCCGTTGTAGCGGATATTGCATAACCCAGATGCGACTGGGAGGATTATGGAATGGGCCTTGGAACTGTCGAGCTTTGGTTTGAAGTTTGAAAGCACTTCGACAATTAAGAGTAGAGTCTTGGCGGAGTTCATTGTAGAATGGACCTCAACACCCGACGAAGAGATCCAGGAGACTACTCTCCCCGGCAAGGAAACAAGTCACGACTAGATTATGTACTTTGACGGAGGTTTCTCGCTGCAAGGCACCGGTGCTGGTGTGCTGCTCATTGTGCCCACCAGAGATCACCTCAAGTATGTGGTCGAGATGCACTTCCCCAGGGAGATGTCAACGAACAACATTGCCGAGTATGAGGGACTGCTTGCCGGTCTCAGGATCGCGGCAGACCTCGGAATCAAGAAGCTCATCGTCAGGGGTGACTCGTAGCTTGTCGTCAAGCAAGTTAACAAGGATTACCAGAGCCCGTTGATGGAGGCCTACGTAGATTAAGTGTGGAAGCTGGAGGAGCATTTTGACGGTATACAAGAAGAACATGTTCCCCGAGCGGAGAACAACATCGCCGACTACTTGTCAAAGTGCGCCGCCCTCAAACTACCTGTGGAACCAAGTACTTTTGTGCTTTGATTAACTCAACCATCCGTTGAACCATCGACAGAGAAAAACAAGCGAAGGAAATCAGGCCCCGGCAAGTACTTTCCCGTCGAGCTCCCAAGGGCCGCCGACAAAGATACTACCAGGGACGCTGAGCCTGCCGTAGGGCAACAGACTCCGGCAGGGCGTCAAGCCCTGACCATGGAGATAGCTGCTCCTATGGTGGAGGAGATTTCTTTAGTCCTTACCATCAAGCCCCAGGCTCCAGCATGGGCGCAACATACCGTCCGATTTCTCCAAGCATGGGAGCTTCCTGAGGAGCAGGAAGAAGCGGAGAAAGTAGCCCGTCGGTCTGCCATGTATCAGTTCATCGATGACGTCTTGTACAGAAAAAGGCCGAACAACGTGAAATTGAAGTGCATTCCCCGGAAGGAAGGACTGGAGCTATTGGCAGAGATACACGGAGGCATATGTGGCTCCCACATAGGGTCAAGGGCCCTTGCCGGCAAGGCATTCCAGCAAGGTTTCTTCTGGCCCACTGCCCTCCAATATGCCACGACACTAGTAACGAAGTTTTGTCGGTACGAAACGACACCTATGGGATCACTGGAATCCCTTGTACGGTTGGCGGGTGCGAGGTTGTACAAAGAGCAGGTCTAAGATTCAGCACATCAATTCTTTACCCAGGCTTGGGCCGCGAGGATGCGTAATACCCTAGTCCTGCTTTGGTGTATATTTGAGTGTTCTTCAGTTCTTGAGCTAGCTATGGTGCTTGTCTAGTTTTCCAGGATCCGAATCCTCCTCCAATATGAGGTGGGCCTCCTTTTATAGTCTAAAGGAGCTGCCACAGTGGCACACAGGAGATGGAAAGGTGTACAGTGTATAGGCTTATCCCATGCCATTACGGGACAAGGTGCATTAAATGTGCTGCTTCAATATCTATTTGCTTTATCAGGGACGGAAAAGAAGCCCGTCCCGTCCGTGGCCGCTCTGTCTGGTCGCGACACGCGTCTAGGCCAGCGAGGCACGCAGCTGAGGTGGCGTCGTGGTAGGGCCTTCACGAAGATCTGCATGCCACCTCGCAGGTGCTTGACTAGCTGGTCCAGGAACCACGCATCGCCACGTGGGTGCCTGCCTGGGTCAGCAGGTCGGTTGCCGAGCTGGGGCGGCGACGGGGTGGCGAGGGCTTGTGCAGACTTGCTTGTGTTCCTGGCAAGGGTCTTGCCGGGGCCTCCGTGAGTATCTTGCGGCAAGAGGCTTGCCAGGGCTTCGGGGTGTCTTTGGCAAGGTGCCTTGCCGGGGCCTCGTGGGCGTCCTTGGCAAGGAGCCTTGTGAACGCCATGTCTTCTGGTTCTTATCTTGGGAGTCATAGATCTTTGTCTTCACAAAGATCTGCATGCCATCACGTGGGCGCTTCCCGAGCCTTGGCTCCAATGTTGTTGATACCATTGGATCCCATAGGCTTCAAGGGTGGCTGCAACGGAGGCGTCTGAGTGGATCGCCCCGACGAGAGCCCTTGCCGGGGGCGCGCCGGCCGCCCCGGTAAGAGTCCTTGCTGGGGAAGAGCATGTCTCCTTGCTTGGTCTTCTTGTCCCGCCATCTTGGCGTTGTTCTGGTAACTCTGCGTTCCGGGCTTTCCCCCTCTGCTCCGCTATGTTTGGCCACATGCATGGCTCTGACTGCCCATGCACAAGTAAGGGGTAAAAAAGAGTGCCCCTACTTTTGTACACCGACAGGAGCCCCCGGGCCTGGGCCATTCATAAACACAACGCGTTGTTGGGCTAGGCCCAAAACGGTGCGCGGGCAGTGAGCTTGGATTCCCCTTTTTTTATCGTAGTAACTCCTCCGGTGGTTGCGCTTCCCCATGATCTACGCTGACGTGGGGGTCATGCGTGGGGCGGTTTGCTGCATGCTGGTGTCACGTCGCAGTAAATGGTAATGGAGGGCGGCCCGCGCCTTCGCCATAAAAAGGGGAAAAACCGCAGGCATACCTCTCATTTACCTCCTGCGCTTCTCCAATCTCGCGCTCGCCGTTCCTCTCCTTCTTCCCCAAGCCAGAACCTTCGCCTCCGCCCGCCGCCGCCATGCTCCCCTCTACCTCCGATCCCTTTTTCTCTCCCACGGCTACAATGGCGCCCAAGCCCAGCAAGGGAAGGCAGCGGTCGAGGGCGCGATGGAGAAAGAGCTCCCGGAGAGTGAGCTGGCGGTGCTTCGGACGAAGCACGCCCACTTCCCTCCGACGGTTGATGCGGTCCATCTCAGGGACTACTTCAGGCCCTTGTGGGGGTGCCAAACGATGGGGCATCCAGCCACGCACGTCATCCCCGCCCAATTCGCAGAGGCCGGCCCAAATCGGTAATCTTTCTTTGTCGACTACTTCTATTGCGGCCTCTGTCCTCCTTTCTCCAATTTCTTCAACGACATCATGCACACCTACGGCTTCCATCTCCTCGATTTCATGCCGAACACCGTGGCGTGCATGGCTTTCTTCGCCCACCTCTGCGAGGGTTTCGCCGGGGTGGTTCCAAGAACGATGCTCTTCCGCCATTACTTCCTCCCTCGTATCCAGGGAGGGGACGCCATCTCCGGCTGCGTCACCTAAATTCCACGGGCCCAGGAGAATGGCACGTATCCAGATGGCGCGCAGAAGGAGAGGTGGGATGAGTAGAGGATCCGGTGGTTGTGGATAAAGGAAGAAGACCCACCAGAGTTCTGTCGAGTTCGTCAGAGCCCGCCGGTCCGTAAAGGAGACTGGGGGCACATCGACGTCGACGACAAGAAGCTCTGGATCGACACCACCAGGATACACCGTCTTTCCCAGGCCGGGCTCACCCTCGAGATGATCAGGGCTGATTTCATCCGCCGCCGAATCGCTCCGCTGCACAACAAATGGAGGTCGGCTTGGATTTTCGAGAATGCGACCGATGTCATGAGGCTTCACCCCGGCCTGAAACACAACTTCAGCGTGATGGAGCACGCCCACATCTGCCAGAAGCTCTTTCAGCTTGACGTGGACCGCGACGGCAAGGCCGAGAGGACCGGCAAGGCTGCCAAGGCTTGCAAGGCCGTCAAGCGGCCCCTGTTCGGGTTGCCGGCGGGAGTGGTCCCGCTAAAAAATAACTCCCGCCAGTCCAACATCATCGCCATGATGCCGGATTTCAACGCGCACGACCTTGACCTGTCAGGACCCCGATCCTAAGTCACACAGATCTAGCTTGTAACATGTCATATCACTTTGCGGCCTCACGCACAGTATCCCCACGGGTGCCACCTTACCTGGCCCGGGACCGTTTGCGCATTTTGGCACATGTATATGACAGTGTCGCTAGCATCCATATGACAGAGAACCTGGGCCGACATGGCTAGTTATAAACCAAAAGTGGCACTAAATTACAGAGACAAGCATCCATGACCCAGTAACGAACGTGTCGGTTATCAACGTATGAACCCAAGTCGTAGCAAGCTACATGAACTTAAAGGAACAACGCGTGACATTTCCCCTAAGGGACAGACACAGGAACTAAGAAGGACACATGCCGACCAGCCTATGTGTTCCGAGCAGTAGCAAGCTCCCAAGGCTCAGTGGAAGCACTAGGAGGCATTTCCCTGTAAGATAGGCTACCAAAGGTAAACAACTAGGTGTCGGATCCCACACATACCAAGCATTTCAATCATACACGCAATATGCTTAATATGTGCAAATACAACATTGCATCACAACAGAACTCTATGACTCAAAGTACTTTATTTAAGAGGCTCCAAAGAGCCATACATAATATATCCATACAGGTAGGGGTCACATGACCCAACACTCAAGTTATACAATCATACAAGCACAAGCAGAAGCTAACATGTCCGAGTATAGAAAACTTGGAAATAAATCAGGCTTGGTGTAGCCTGACTATCTACAAGGCCCTTCACAAGCTCAGGATCTTCGTCTAGGTAGCAAGCTACTCGTCGACGTCAACGTCTATGTAAAACCTGTCAGAAGGGGCAGGGTTCTCCTCTGCAACAGTTATTAAGCAAACATGAGTACAAAGGTACTCAGCAAGTCTTACAACAGAACCTATCATACATGCATCATTATCAACAAGGGTAGTGGAGTTCATAGCAGCAAGCCAGCTTTGACTCTTGGCTAACCTATACTACAACTCTCAGCAGATTGCAAGATAAGACTACGTACACGAGTCCTCTACTCACCACAACAATACGCTACCATGGATCCTATTCCGTCATCCTACGGAAGGGCCATCCACGGCACTCACACTTGTCTTGAGGCTTTTAGTAGTATCCATCAACTTGTCTATGAACTGTAAGAGCAACCAAGTAGTCCGTACCGCGAACAACAGCTATTCGAATAGATTGGTAACCCTGCAGGGGTGTACTTCTTCACACACGCTTCCACCACTTATCGCCGCTTACTCGACATGTACTCGGCAACCTTCAAGCGGGAGCCCAGCGAGGGTGTCGGCCATGACCTGACTAACTACACAAGTCCCTAGTCTAGGTTTATCGCCTATTTGGGTTCCATCCGTGGGGAGATCCGACCGGGGTGTCGCTCACGGCCCCAAACGATGTGTACAGGG
Organism: Secale cereale; assembly: GCA_902687465.1. Lineage (NCBI taxonomy): Eukaryota > Viridiplantae > Streptophyta > Magnoliopsida > Poales > Poaceae > Secale > Secale cereale. Next base: position 98,877,556 of record LR738713.1, on the reverse strand, counting down.
TTCCCGAGTCACCAAACGGGCAACCGGTACACCGTGCCACGTACCTGCCGCATCACAGCCCACCTCGAGGGTCAGCGCTGTGCACGACCACCAGTAAACTAAAAACACCAGAAACAAGTTGCAACTCCTGGACAGAGGACAAGGGCAGTTAATAAGCCGAGAGGGTCCATTGGTTTCGGGCCCAATGCATGGTAGTAGCTGAAACTTGAACCACACATACAGAACTCAGGCCCTATGGACGGTTCCAATGAAACAACCAAACATGTACTCCTACATGGCCTTTCATCGATACCTTTACCAAACATGTTCCACACTTCCCTCTCTTTACCGAGTATGATCATTTCACTCTATTTCATCACCCAGATGAACCAGACCTGACACAACTATAAGCATAGCAGGCAACATAAACAAATAGCATGGTGGATCACACATCACATGGCTCAATCAACTCCTACACATGCTAGTGGGTTTCAACTATTTACTGTGGCAATGACAAGTCATGCAAGGGAATAGGGTTCAACTACCACAGCAAGTTGCAGTTCACACGATGTTGCCTTAATGCAGTAAAAGAGAGCAGGAGCGAGAAGACGGGTTTGTATCGGAATGATCAATGGGTTGCTTGCCTGAAAGAGTGGTTGTTGGGTACTGCTCTTCAGTTGGATAAGCAGGAGTATCCTCGGGAGCAGGACCTACCACGGAGAACACCGGCGATACAATTAATAAGCAAACAAATGCAACAATATGATTCATGCTCATGATATGGCAAGATGAATGTGTATTGGGCTAATGCATCTATAAACAGAAAGGTTTGAGCCCATTTGAATCAAAGATTCAAATTTATACCCAAACTATTATTTATTAAAGTGCATTATCATGTTTTAATGTGAACATCACGGTTAACTTGCTCAAACATGCATGGAACCAGTGCCATTGGAAAGATTGAATTTTTCTGATCAATTTTCATATATAAATCTTTTCCATCTGAGCTACTGTTGAATTTATATGATTTTTTTGAAGTTTAATGCATTTTCTGGAATTTCCTGAATTGTTTTAAATCAATTAATCCTAGAAAAGCATTTACTGCGTCAGCATGACATCATGCTGGCGTCAGCAAGTCAACAGGGCGGCCCAGGTCAAACCTTACCAGTGGGACCCACTGGTCAGTGTCATAGTTAATTAACTAACTAATTAGGATTAGTTTAGGCACTAATCTAGGTTTGAGTAACAGGCAGGGCCTACATGTCAGTGACCCAGGGGAGTCAAACCCCTGGTCAAACTGGGTTAACTCGCCGGCGTTTAGCCGCCGGCGAGGCCAGACGCGGTGGTGCGGTGGGGGATTCGTGCTCCGGCGACCAAATTGACGGCGGAGCATGTCCACGTGCTGCTGGTGAGGTGCCGCAGTGAGTGGTGGTGGTGGAGGTTGGCCTCGGGGTCATCGGAAACGTCGCCGATGACGAGTCCAGTGGCTGCCAGAGTTCGGGCCAGGACGAACTCGTCGATGCAGTGCTCGTGGAGGCGTGTGGATTGATCCTACATCATCTATGTGAAACGGTGAAGCTAGTGGGCACGATGGCCGGGCCGTTAGGTGGCCGGAGGCACGTCGGCGACGAGCTCCGCAGCGGCGCATGCAGGTGAGCTTCGTGCAGTCGGTGCAGGACTTGAGGGGGGAAACGGAGAGGATGGGGAGGTAGCTGGGCTCACGGCGGTTGCAGCAAGCGTCGAAGCGGGCTCGGGGAAGGTCGGAGCTGAGCGGGGTGGAGATGGCGATCTCAGCGACCGGAGTTGGGGAAGACGGGGTCGGGGGTGACTCCAGAGCGGGCGAGCGCTCGGGGCTCGGCCTGCCCGACGTAGTCGACGACGGCGGAGCGAACGGACACGGTGACGCGGCACGGGGACGACGGCGGACGCAGTTATCACGATGGCGCGGGTGCAGCAGCATCGGCCATGGTGCGGGGGAAGCGAGGGAGAGGAGCTGGGGAGGAGGAGGCATGTCTGCGGGCTCGGGGGAGACGTGGGTGGTCGATCCAGGCCAGCAGAACGGCGAAGGGAGGAGGCAGGGCGGCGGGCAGCTGCGTGGCGCGCGCTGCTGCCGGCGTCGAGCACCTGCCTGCCTGCCTGGCCGAGCCAAGCAGCTCGCTGGAGCGGTGGCTGGGCTGGGCCGGCAGGTGGGCCTGCTAGGTGGGCGCCAGGTAAGTCCCTCTCTCTCCTCTCTTTTCCATTTTATTTTTGTTTGTTTTCTTTTGCAACTTTGTTGAATTAATAAAAATGCTAGAACATTTTTATAAATCATGAAACTAGTCATGCCCATTGTATATAATATGAACATCATGGAACATTTTAGTTTATGATTATTTGGGCACCTAAATTATTTTATAGCATTTAAATGCCCAAATGCAATTACAATATGAATTAATCCAGAGACCTTTGGATGTCCTAGAAAATTGTGCACCATTTTTGGCAGAGGTTTCATACCAAGGCAAAGATGATGAACATTTTTCAAGGGCTTTTTAGGTACATTTGAAAAGGTTTTATTAAACCCTAGTTGTTAGAAGAGGGGTGCTGGGGTTTCTGTCATTCCCATTTCAAGTTTCTGTAGAAAGTAAACATGATGCACACTCTAGCTAGTCCTATTGCAAGCACTGACTAGGGATGTGACAACTCACCCCCACTCAAAAGAATATCGTCCCGAGATTCGAGTTCATCCGGAAAAAGGGTGGGGTACTCAAGTCGAAGACGATCCTCCCTTTCCCAAGTAGCTTCACTCTCGGAATGATGTGACCATTGAACCTTGAGAAATTTGATATTATGACGTCGAGTAGTACGCTCGGTTTGATCAAGAATACGAATGGGGTATTCTCGATATGTGAGATTGTCCTGGGGATCAAGCGTTTCGTGGTCCACTCCGCGGATAGGATCCGAGAAGCAATGCCTGAGTTGAGAAACATGGAAGACATCATGAACTCTGGAAAGGTGTGGAGGTAGTTCCAATTGGTAGGCAACTTCTCCTCGTTTGGCAACAATGCGAAAAGGACCGATGTAACGAGGAGCCAATTTGCCTTTGATACCGAAGCGATGGGTTCCCTTAAGAAGAGTAACCCAAAGGTAAGCCTTATCGTCGACTTCAAAAGTCACAGCCTTATGATGACTATCATATTGGCTCTTTTGGCGAGACTGGGCTGTTTTCAATTTCTCACGAACGATGCAGACTTGCTCTACTGCTTCCTGGATCATATCCAGACCAAAGAATTGTCTTTCCCGGTTTCTGACCAGTTAAGAGGCGTTCGACACCTTCGTCCATATAGAACTTCGAAGGGAGCCTTGCCCAAGCTGGCTTGATAACTATTGTTATAAGCGAACTCGGCGAATGGAAGACACTTCTCCCAATCCATACCTAAAGAGATGACAGTGGCTCAAAGCATATCTTCCAGAATTTGATTGACTCGTTCCACTTGACAACTTGACTGAGGATGAAAAGCGGTGCTAAAAGAGAGATGAGTCCCCATAGAATTTTGGAAACTTTCCAAAAATCGTGCAGTGAAAAGACTTCCATGGTCTGAGTTAATCTCCAACGGCACACCATGAAGTGATACTATCCGAGAGATATACAAGTCTGCTAGCTGGCTAGCGGTTATACTCTCTCGAACAGGTAGGAAATGGGCTACTTTTGAGAGGCGGTCGATAACGACGAAGATAGCATTATTCCCTTTCCTGGTCCTGGGAAACCCGGTAATGAAGTCCATACCAATCTTGTCCCATTTCCATTCACGAATAGCTAAAAGTTGAAGGGTGCCAGCAGGCCGTTGATGCTCTGCTTTAACTCAACGACAAACGTCGCAATTAGCAATGAACTGAGCAAATTCTCTCTTCATCCTAGTCCACCAGAACCTCTGGCGTAGGTCCTGATACATTTTGGTGCTACCGGGATGAATTGTGAGAGGAGATTCATGAGCCTCCTTAAGGATCAACCGTCTCAGGTTTCGTACCTTAGGAACCACTAAGCAGTTTCCAAAGAACACGACACCTTGATCATCAATTGAGAAACATCCCGCGACTCCTTTCTTGATGTTCCTCCTGATATGGGAGATTCCCGGATCAACCTTCTGTGCTTTGATGACCTGATCCGTAAGGGTAGGTTTCGCCACCAAGGTGGAAAGGAATCCTTGAGGAACAATGTGAAGGTTAAGCTTACGAAATTCCTCGTGGAGAAGTGGTTGCCCTTGTTGTAACATCAGGTTGTTACAATAATACTTACGAGTTAGTGCGTCGGCCATGACATTGGCCTTCCCAGGGGTGTAGGTGATTCCTAAGTCGTAATCGGTGAGCAACTCAACCCAACGTCTTTGCCTGAGGTTTAGATCCGGTTGGGTGAAGATGTATTTCAGGCTTTGGTGATCAGTGAAGATTTCAGAGCGATTACCAGGAAGGTAATGTCACCATGTTTTGAGTGCGTGGACTACAGCTGCAAGCTCTAGATCATGTGTAGGGTTGTTATCCTCATGTGGACGCAACTGTCGAGATGCGTAGGAAATCACTTATTGATCTTGCATGAGTATGTAACCTAGTCCTTGTCGCGAGGCGTCGCAGTAGATAATAAAGTCCTTGGAAAAGTCTGGTGGTACCAGTACGGGTGCAGATGTCAGGCGTCTTTTCAGTTCCTGAAAGCCGGACTCGCACTATGGGGTCCACTCGAACTTTTTATCTTTCTTGAGGAGTTCAGTTAGAGGTTTAGCATCCTTGGAGAAATTCTCGACGAAGCGTCGGCAATACCTAACTAATCCAAGGAAACTCCTAACTTGCTTGACCGATTCAGGGGGAGTCAAATCAAGGACGGCCTGAACTCGCTCGGGATTGACGGCAATACCCTTACCAGAGATTACATGACCCAAGTAGGTTAGTTCTAGCAACCAAAATTCACACTTGGAGAATTTGGCATAAAGGTGGTGCTCTCGAAGTTTCGTCAATACCAGCCTTAGATGCTCGGCATGATCTTCCTAGTTCTTGGAGTAAATGAGTATATCATCGAGGTATACCATGACGAATTTATCCAAGTACTCCATGAATATAGAATTCATTAGTCGGGAGAAAGTGGCTGGGGCATTGGTTAACCCGAAGGACATGACGGTGTACTCGTATTGGCCGTAACGAGTAACAAAGGCCGTCTTAGGAATGTCCCCGTTCTTGATTTTGATTTGATGGTAACCCAACCTCAAATCCATTTTGGAAAAGACTAACGATCCAACGAGCTGATCATACAGGTCGTTGTTCCTGGGGAGCGGATACTTGTTCTTTATGGTGACCAGATTGACAGGTCAATAATATACAACCATCCGTTCCGTTCCATCCTTCTTCTTGACGAAGAGGACGGGACAAGCCCAAGGGGAAGAACTAGGACGGATGAAACCCTTTTTCAAGGACTCATCAAGTTGTTTCTTAAGCTCAGCTAATTCTAGTGGTGCCATCTTATAGGGTCTCCTAGAGATTGGAACAGTTCCTGGAATAAGATCTATCACAAACTCGACATCTCTGTCAGGTGGAACACCTGGCAGTTCTTCTGGAAAGACATCCAGAAAGTCACGGACTACCGGGATATCTTCGAGTTCTGGTAGAGGGCTGGCATTAAGAGATTAGAGTTGACGCTCAGCCATTCGGGCCAAAACATTGACTGTCTTGCCGGATGGGTGTGTAAGTTGAACGGTCCTAGTGTAGCAACAATCTTGGCGTAATGAGCTGTCATCTAGTCCATACCCAAGATGATGTTTATGTCCGAGGACTTGAGAGCGATTAGTGATGCAAGGAAAACAAGTCTATCAACAAGAATTTCATTTCCATGGCTTACCCTAGAGGTTTGCCACTTTGAACCAGGAGTTTGAATAACCATGGAAGTGGGCATGTCACAAAAAGTCATGTTGTGCATTCGAGCATAGCTCTCAGATATGAACGAATGAGATGCTCCAGTATCGAAAAGAACAGATGCCGGATGGCAGTTAACAAGAAGCGTACCAAGGACGACGTTAGGATCCTCATAAGCTTCCTCAGTAGAGACATAGTTGACATGACCATGTGCAGTGGGGATTGGCTTGACATAGTTCACCTTGCCTGTTGGCTTACCACGGCCAACGGACTTTCCTGGTTGGTTCTGAGGACACTCACGCATGTAGTGCCTTGGTTCTCCACACTTGAAGCATGTCACAGTGCCAGTGCGTGGAGCAAAGTTGGTAGGTGGTCCTCCATAAGTCTTGGTAGGTGCATACTGTTGAGTTGGGCGAGGCGCCTCATAGGATGGCCTCGGAGTGTACTTGGGTGGCAGAGCAGTGTTAAGAACCCACACACGGCGCTTGTGTGAGCCAGAGCCGGATGAGGAACCAAAGTCATGAGGATGCTTGCGTGTGGCTTCCAAATCAGTTTGGCCCGTCTTAGCACTGATAGCTTTGTTCACCAACTTCTAGAAGGAGGTGCACTAGTGCAGATGTAGATCTCGGTGAAGTTCAGGGCTAAGTCCCTTGCGGAACTTCGCCTGCTTCTTGGCATTGGTGGATACTTCCTCGGGTGCATAGTGTGCCAAGTTGCCAAACTCGCGACTATAGCTATCCACGGTTAGCCGGCCTTGGGTGAAATTGCAGAATTCCTCCCGCTTGCTATCCATGAGACCTTCCAGAATGTGATGTTCAGGAATGCCTCCCTGAACTCAGCCCAAGTAGTGATTTGGCCAGCAGGACGCATGGCTTCAAAGTTTTCCCACCAGAGGCTGGCGGGGCTCTCAAGATGGTAGGTGGTGTAGGTAACCTTGTCAGCTTCGGCCACACGGGCAGAGTGTTGCTTGTGGGTGATACTGCGAAGCCAGTCATCCGCATCCAGAGGTTCGGCGGAATGATGGAACTTCGGTGGGCACATCTTGATAAAGTCATTGATTGACACCACGCCATTCCTCTGACGGAATCTAGTGTTCTTCTCTATGCGTTCCAGCAGACGGTTGGTCTCTCTCTTGTTCCGTTCTGCCTCGAGCATAACTTCAGCAAAGGAGGGTGGCTGGGGCAGATTCTCATCTCTAGCCCCACTAGCCTCAACCTGCTCTTGAGCAGCAGGAGTGCTGCGAGTGTTGACCATCCTAGGAAAACAAAACAACGGTTTAGACAGGGATGGCAAAACTTTGACATAGGAGTGCAGAATGTAATGGATCACACAGAATGCACAGATGTTCATCCGTACGACATGGTAATATAGAAACTGCCATATATACACCAGTGGTCATACACACCATACATAGTTTAGTACAAGCCAAGGCTAAAGTACAACTGCGGTGAAAGACGATACATCTCATCAGAGGCATTCCAAGCTCCTATAAATTATTTAGTACACCTTCGGAACTCAGTACTAACCTAGTCATATTCCACAAGACACGCAGCACTGTGGAAATACAACTACTATGATACTACTACTTCCACAATCTAGCTCAGACACTCCCGTAGTAATCTTCGTAAAGATTACCACCATATCCTGGAAGTGGAACATGTGGATCTTGAAACACTCGAGCACTCGAAGGCTGTGGACCATAGGGACATGGATGCGGTCTCGGTCCCGATGCTGGTGGTAACCGGCGCACACATGGAGGTGTAATACCCCCAACCGCCAATCCGTATGATCAGGCAGACGAGTCCGCACGGGGTATAAATCCCGCATATCCAGATATCCGGCGTGCACGGCAGGTGCAATCCGTGTCAAAGTAGTCCAGTGGGCGGCTCGAGTGTTATACAGCTCGATCCGGAGGACACGGACCTCATGGTCCCTATCCTCCAGCATCTGAGTAGTAGTCTGAAGCAGTGGCTCCTCATGAGCGGCATCAGTATATAGACCAGTGTAGTAGCCTTCCACTCCAGGAAGTGAGGCTGGCATGTAACAGAACTCAGTGTTCAGCAGCAGGGCATGCCTAGCCCGGATGATGGTCATCATCGAGTAAGCGGCATCCTGCACTGTCGGGGCCGGATTTCGGGAACATAATATTCCAGAAATTTACCCCTAGTGTCATCACCAGCCCAGGATTACTGTTACTGGTGGACACATCCTCGTTACAGATTACCAAGCATTTACAAGAATCTGATACAAGACCATAAAGGTCTACTGATATAACAATGACTCTGGTGGTGGATGAAGGAATTGGCTTATGGAACTCCATATCGATGGGGCTCCATTCCAACAGGAACAGCTGACCCGGATAACTCCTATCCCGCGTAGCTGCACTCCTAGGCTTCGCAAGGACGTCACTGTGGTACTCCTTGAAGAACTCCTAACCTGGCCAAGTAAATAGCCAGGGACAAGCCTGTGAGTACGTTTGAATGTACTCGCAAACATCATGGACACAAGATATAACAAATGCAGCAAAACAATAATATGGTCATGGTGAATTAAACTATATACACATGCTCATGATATACTTATATTAAATGCATGCTGACGGGAATTAAAACATGGCATGATGAATAATATTTAGTGCAGAAAATAAATATTAGCATCAATAAAATATAAAAAGAATGCCGATCGGGTATCAAGTGACACCTCGGTCGGTCTTGAAAAGAAATGCCAGTCGGGTGTCTAAAAGAGAAATCGGACGATACCATCCGAGAACTCAGGCGACGCCACGAAAGGACTTGAAAAGAAATGCCAGTCGGGTGTCCACAAGAGTAGTGGCGTGATAAACCGCCTGACACTCGAGGGACGCCACAGAAAGGACTTGAAAAAAAAGGCGAGTGTCCGGGGTAGTCTAGCCAGCCCCTGAGACACTCTGGAAAGTAAAATAAGAGCAGGGGGTTAGTTCACAAATATAATCATATCATCCATAATATTCCTAACATCACCAATAGCAGTAAGAAATAATCTGCATAATACACCATGCTCAAAATTAAATTATTTCCTCCGGAGACCGACTCTAAGACCGACACTTGACCAACCCAGACTGTAGTCCTTAACCGCGGACACGGCTATTCGAATAGATACGACTCTGCAGAGGGTGTACTCTTTACCCACAAGTATAGGATTTCTTTAATCAGTATCGGGACACTGACTAATTCCCATTATGGTCTTTGGGTTGAAAACACACCTAACCAGCACACACCAGCTTAACTTTTCTGCTGCCAGGAGTCACCCAAAACAACAGTTAAGTAAAACTCTAAGTCGGAGAGGCTACAACCTCCATGAGCATGGGATCACTATTCATACGCGCGGATTACAAGGGTACACTCCCTCTCGGCTACAACCGGAAACACCCATGCTCCCTGACCCGATGACTGGGTTTAGTCCAGGGCCCTGGAAACCCTCATCGTAGTCCTCTGTACGGTGTGTGCACGGAAAGGGGTTAACAACTTACTAAACCATACCTTACCCGAGGCAGGGACAAGTGGTAGCACGAAACAAGTATGGGGATTACCGGAACAAGACTCGATCTATGGTCGACTCAGGAGGCTTACGTTTCCTACAGGGTTATCACAACAGAACTTATTCTCTCAACAGTTTCACCAGGACAGGGCTACAACCCTTGCCTGCTTCCACATATATCTCATGACACCACCGTGTCAAAAATATGGCCCGTGCCCACCGGCACGTCCAAAACAGGAGCACATTCCTGGATTTTCATAACTTAGGCATGCTGCAAAATTGAAGGGGATGCATGCAAGAGAGAGTTTAATTATGACCATGCATGCATGCAATATTTCTACTCATATGCCAAGCCTATCAAAGTATCAAACATGCCCTAAAATATTATAGCATGAAAAACATACGCCATATCAAGTGTTCAAAATGCTTGCCTTAGTTATGAAAAGGTGCTGGTTACTTTGCAAAGAATCATCTCCCCTTCAATTCCTATTTTCAAAAATATCTAAAATACCACATAATTCAAAAACAGCACTAAAAAGTATTTCAAAAGTTTTTGAAATAAATACTAAAATAAACTAGAGGATATTTAAGGAATATCAGAAAAAGAATTAATTCATTTAGAGTTCATAAGAATTAGTTAAGGTATTACTAAGTTGAAAATAATGAATAAAAGGACTATTTAATTGATTCAACAAAAACTAAGCATAGGAAAACAAATGTTCACCTAATTTAGATAAATAAAACATGATTTTAGAAGCCTACAGAAATTGGAATCATCAAATTAGGATTTGATTTGGTGGCTGTGGAATTTATCGAAAAGCTGCTGGAATTGATAAAAAGAAAGGATAGATTCGCGCCCGGAGCGCTGTTTAGCTCCACGGCACCACTGGGCCGAGCCCAGTTGTCTGGCTGAGGGAGGGGGTGCTGACGTCGATGGCGTATTCCACGGAATACGCCTCCTTTGCGCGGTGACGGCTCCAGGAGGAGACCGCCTCCACTTACACAGCGGGGGCCCGCGACTTGTGGTCACTGACAGTGGGCCCGCCTGGCCCACTGGTCAGGTTTGACCCCGGTCCACCCGCCCTTCTTCCTGGCGACAGAACGGGGCGGGACTCCGGCGAAGCTCGCCGGCGAACGGTGGCGCCGTTGGAGAAGTCGAGGGCACCGTTGTGTTCAGGAGGTGGAAACGGTTCGTCCGGTGCCCTCCGTGGTGGCTGGGATGGTGGGAGTTGCCGGCGACGAGGTCCTCGGCGGACGGCGCCGTCGGACGAAAAAGGGGACTCCGGCTAGGGCGCTGCTCCAGTGGAGTTGAGGTTGGGGACGGGTCGGTGGATGCTCAAGGAAGGTTTTGGTGCAGAAAGTAGGGAGGGGGATGCACTGAAGGGGTGGTGTGCTTCGAGAGAGTGGCGGCGGCAGAGGTTAGCGGAGATGGGGAAGGTGACCGTTTCCGGTCGATTGGGTGCATGGGGAAGTTCCTAGCGAATAGGAAGGGGTCGTGATCCACTGAGGAGGCTTGGGGTTGAGTATTTATAGGCGGAGCGACGCGGTCCGGTGGGTTCCAGAGAACGGACACGGCGGCGATGCTTTTACTCCGGTAGGCGTGGTCGTTGGGTGGCCGGTGCGGGTTGGCGAGGACGTGGCCTGGCCGCCGTTACTCCCCAGGCGAGCTGGCGTCTCGGGAAGGTGCCAGGTACTCGGGGCGGCGCCGTCCATGGCAGATCGTGGCAGCGGCCATTAATGGCAGGCGCGGCCGGTGGCGAGGCCGTTGATGGACGGCGGAGTTTGGTGAGGGAGGTGGCTGCTTGCAGTGAAGGCGGGGCATCCGGTTTGGCTCGAGGGCGAGCCACGCGTCCAGGGCGTTGACGTCGGTGCGACGTGGCGATGCGGGACTCGTCGGGCGGCGCATCCGGACGGCGTGGACGGTGGTGGCCGGCGCAAGCGGCCAAGGGAAGATGTCGGGGGAGTAAATGGTGGTTGAGATGATCCAGAGGGGGACTCGGGCGAGTGGGGAGGCAGCAGGGCAGTGGCAGGAGCTCGATGCCACGGCTGCAGTACGGGCGCTCTGGCCACGCTCTGGACATGCCCCTGAGGTGTTCGATGAAATGCCAAAGCATGTTAGGCTGCTCCAACTGAGCTTGTTTTTGGCAGGCTGATGCTCCTGATGGTTCTAGAGATGGTGGACATGATGGTTTGGGAAGAGTGGCTAGATGCTAGTGCAATCCAAAAAGATGCCTAACTTCAGCCATGAGCTCAAGGTGCTCGACAGAAAGTTAGGGTGACCTAGGTGACCTTGTTGGATGTGTATCTTGGCAGGATGGGGTCTCTTTAGATGGTAGAGATGATGGTGAAGTTGTTTTGGGAAAAGGAAATACTTGCTAGTGTAAGTTGTACTGGAATTCAGTTCTGGACTGAATATTCAGAGTGATATTTGGTGGGTCTAAATGATGCTAATGGAGCTGATCTTCTGGAGTTAAGGTTTTGGTTGGAAGAACAAGAAGATGGCCAAGGCTCAGAAATTTTAGAGCAGGAAAATAATAGGGTTGTAGTTGAAACCTAGAGAATAGACAGAAATAGAAATGAGGATGATTCACTCAAATTTTGCAAAACACCAAGTTGGGTTTTTGCACCAAAGTGATATTTAGGCATCATATGACCTCTCAGAATTATGGTGGAATTTTTAGAGAATTATTTAAAATAGTAGTAGTGCAACAGGAGCATTCAAAACACTGCAAAAGCTATTAAAAGAATTTCTAAGGTAAAAAAAAATTTTATTATGAAAATAATTTCTACTGTTATTAAACAGATAATGAGATGACTCAAGATATAACCAGAGCCCACAACATTATTTCCAAAGCTTTACTATATGAAGAGAAGATTTTCTAAGACAGGAATAGAAAAGGCTCTGAAAATTATTAAAGAATTCAAAATTTTATTTCTAGCCAAATTTTATTTACTGAAAAAGTGGTTAAAAATTTTGGGGTGTTACAAACTCTAACCCCCTTAAGAAAATCTCGTCCTCGAGATTTGTTAAGGGCGGAAGAATTAAAAAACATACCACACAAACAAAGCACTCATATGCAAAAATGCAAACAGGGCAATACATTCATGACATACAAACAAAACAAGATCACATCATGCAAACAAACAGTACAAGCTACGCAAACGCATTCACGACCGTCTATGGTCCAAAAACGAGATCTTCGGGGTTAAGCGGAAGGTTTCCCGGTGTTGGAACACATCCTTCTTCCTCCGGAGGGAGTGGAGGGAGTTGAGGGAGCAAACGAAGAATGTGTCCCTCCTGAGTTGGCAGAGGGGGTCCGCCAATGGCGATCCGGGGATTCAGAACAGCAAGGTAGTGGAGATACTCCAGTATTTGCTGGGTGAAACGCTCCTGGGCCATCACATACTGAATGAGATAGACCAGGGCTGGATCGCTCTCCGCACGTCCACAGCGGAATGTAGCTTCTGCTCCAAAAGCAGGGCGACTTGGAAAATAGCAGTATTCCCTTGCGTTGGCACAGGGCACCGCAAATCGAAGACGGGTGACTGCTTCATATGCAGCAGACTCAATGGCCATGCCTGGCGTTGGCATGGATCTCCCGATGAAAATCACATAGGGAGGGCCTTGGTTTAAATCTGCTGGTGGAATATGTACAGCTGCCCAGTATTTCGAGAGATCAGGAGTGATTCTCGATTTGAATAGCTCATACAGGGGTGGATGGGTGGAGCCAAGAGTATTGCGGATAAAATCCCACAATAACATAACAAAACTACCAGGTCTTGCTTCGGGGTTCCTCAGATAAGCTCCGGGGTGAGACATGTGTGGATGAAAGGACAAAGGCAGTGCTTGATGCTGATGGTTGCTGGTGTGGAAAAAATGAGCGTGGCCTCTTATAGAGAGCCTGGGTCATGAAACATGAAATGGTGCCGGTACGACTGGGACACCGACTCCGGCGCGGGGTTGTCTGAGTCAAAGTCTCAGGCCTCAATCCCCAAAAGAAAAGGGACATATTACTGTGCGTGTCGGTTAGGGGTCACATCTAGAATTTACTCTGCAACCACTCATCAAGCAACTTATGCCAGATCACACACACCATTAGATGGTGACACACAGGGGGTCTACAAACTCACTACGCCACACATCAGCTACTGCGGAATTTAAAGGAAAAACCGTGCCACTAGGGCTTGATAACAATTCTGGTGGACTCAGTCCACCTGGTTGATATCTATCTTGGCGCGTCTTGCGGATGCCAAGTCGTCTCCGTGCGCTTCCGCGTCGGAGCTGGCCGGAGTAGGATGGGGAGCTACAGGGCTGGAGTAGCGGTGGTGACCTTCGCGGGGTGTCGAGGTCACCGTCCCATTGGAGTAGGCCTCCAAGAGACGACGGAGATTTCCGGGTGAGGCGAAAGCATTGCCCGGGTAGGTGACATGGTCAGAGCTTGGGGGCTCAACCGGCCTTCCAAGCAGCACTAACGGGGCGTCGGTGGCGGGTGCGACTTCACTCCTTGCTGGGGTCAGGAGAGCGAGCGTCCTGCGGGTCTCAATCAGGTCAAGAGTGACCTGATCGAATAGTGCCTCTTGCGCTCTCAGGTAGCGCACCAGATGCACCAGGGCAGGGTCCGACTCATGGTCCCCGTTGGCGACTTGGGTCGGGCTACCATAGCCTTCACGACTAGGGTAGTAGTAGAAGGGGCGGCAGTTAACCCTCGGCGACAGGTGCCGGAGTTGAACTATAGCCTCTCGGGCTGCAAGTTGGATGGATTGAGGCTCGTCGGAGGTTGTCCTCCCGGTGAATCGGTAGGGACGCTCCGATGTGGTGCCCCTCCCGTAGATGTGCACCGTGGCCCAGAAGTGATGGATGGAATTACTCGTGTGCTCTTGGTACACGACATATTCCGGTGGCTCATTGATGCTAAAAGCACGACGGGTGAGATTGGCGAGGATGGTTACGAAGCCTTCAAGCTCGACTGCGGTGGTCTCGTTGTGCACGAGGGGGCCTGTCATTTTGGTGGTTGGATACTGAACTGGGAATGGGGCTGTGATGTGTTGAGTTTGGGGTAAGGCTTCCTTTATAAGTCAGCAGAGTCTTCCATCGCACGCTGGTGGATGGGAAGACTCAGGTGTTGGCACAGGCACACGGCCTATGGATAGACTGATAGGTTGGGCACCGGCTATCAAAAGATGTCGGTTGCCACTGTGGATGAGATAGATTTGACCGCGGACAGGAAAAGTTGTGGGTGGTGTGGAAACCTAGGGATGGTGACCAGGCTAGGATAGGATTAGCCAATGGTCAGCCTGGCTCTGATACCAAGGCTGTCGGGGCCGGATTTCGGGAACATAATATTCCAGAAATTTACCCCTAGTGTCATCACCAGCCCAGGATTACTGTTACTGGTGGACACATCCTCGTTACAGATTACCAAGCATTTACAAGAATCTGATACAAGACCATAAAGGTCTACTGATATAACAATGACTCTGGTGGTGGATGAAGGAATTGGCTTATGGAACTCCATATCGATGGGGCTCCATTCCAACAGGAACAGCTGACCCGGATAACTCCTATCCCGCGTAGCTGCACTCCTAGGCTTCGCAAGGACGTCACTGTGGTACTCCTTGAAGAACTCCTAACCTGGCCAAGTAAATAGCCAGGGACAAGCCTGTGAGTATGTTTGAATGTACTCGCAAACATCATGGACACAAGATATAACAAATGCAGCAAAACAATAATATGGTCATGGTGAATTAAACTATATGCACATGCTCATGATATACTTATATTAAATGCATGCTGACGGGAATTAAAACATGGCATGATGAATAATATTTAGTGCAGAAAATAAATATTAGCATCAATAAAATATAAAAAGAATGCCGATCGGGTATCAAGTGACACCTCGGTCGGTCTTGAAAAGAAATGCCAGTCGGGTGTCTAAAAGAGAAATCGGACGATACCATCCGAGAACTCAGGCGACGCCACGAAAGGACTTGAAAAGAAATGCCAGTCGGGTGTCCACAAGAGTAGTGGCGTGATAAACCGCCTGACACTCGAGGGACGCCACAGAAAGGACTTGAAAAAAAAGGCGAGTGTCCGGGGTAGTCTAGCCAGCCCCTGAGACACTCTGGAAAGTAAAATAAGAGCAGGGGGTTAGTTCACAAATATAATCATATCATCCATAATATTCCTAACATCACCAATAGCAGTAAGAAATAATCTGCATAATACACCATGCTCAAAATTAAATTATTTCCTCCGGAGACCGACTCTAAGACCGACACTTGACCAACCCAGACTGTAGTCCTTAACCGCGGACACGGCTATTCGAATAGATACGACTCTGCAGAGGGTGTACTCTTTACCCACAAGTATAGGATTTCTTTAATCAGTATCGGGACACTGACTAATTCCCATTATGGTCTTTGGGTTGAAAACACACCTAACCAGCACACACCAGCTTAACTTTTCTGCTGCCAGGAGTCACCAAAAACAACAGTTAAGTAAAACTCTAAGTCGGAGAGGCTACAACCTCCATGAGCATGGGATCACTATTCATACGCGCGGATTACAAGGGTACACTCCCTCTCGGCTACAACCGGAAACACCCATGCTCCCTGACCCGATGACTGGGTTTAGTCCAGGGCCCTGGAAACCCTCATCGTAGTCCTCTGTACGGTGTGTGCACGGAAAGGGGTTAACAACTTACTAAACCATACCTTACCCGAGGCAGGGACAAGTGGTAGCACGAAACAAGTATGGGGATTACCGGAACAAGACTCGATCTATGGTCGACTCAGGAGGCTTACGTTTCCTGCAGGGTTATCACAACAGAACTTATTCTCTCAACAGTTTCACCAGGACAGGGCTACAACCCTTGCCTGCTTCCACATATATCTCATGACACCACCGTGTCAAAAATATGGCCCGTGCCCACCGGCACGTCCAAAACAGGAGCACATTCCTGGATTTTCATAACTTAGGCATGCTGCAAAATTGAAGGGGATGCATGCAAGAGAGAGTTTAATTATGACCATGCATGCATGCAATATTTCTACTCATATGCCAAGCCTATCAAAGTATCAAACATGCCCTAAAATATTATAGCATGAAAAACATACGCCATATCAAGTGTTCAAAATGCTTGCCTTAGTTATGAAAAGGTGCTGGTTACTTTGCAAAGAATCATCTCCCCTTCAATTCCTATTTTCAAAAATATCTAAAATACCACATAATTCAAAAACAGCACTAAAAAGTATTTCAAAAGTTTTTGAAATAAATACTAAAATAAACTAGAGGATATTTAAGGAATATCAGAAAAAGAATTAATTCATTTAGAGTTCATAAGAATTAGTTAAGGTATTACTAAGTTGAAAATAATGAATAAAAGGACTATTTAATTGATTCAACAAAAACTAAGCATAGGAAAACAAATGTTCACCTAATTTAGATAAATAAAACATGATTTTAGAAGCCTACATAAATTGGAATCATCAAATTAGGATTTGATTTGGTGGCTGTGGAATTTATCGAAAAGCTGCTGGAATTGATAAAAAGAAAGGATAGATTCGCGCCCGGAGCGCTGTTTAGCTCCACGGCACCACTGGGCCGAGCCCAGTTGTCTGGCTGAGGGAGGGGGTGCTGACGTCGATGGCGTATTCCACGGAATACGCCTCCTTTGCGCGGTGACGGCTCCAGGAGGAGACCGCCTCCACTTACACAGCGGGGGCCCGCGGCTTGTGGTCACTGACAGTGGGCCCGCCTGGCCCACTGGTCAGGTTTGACCCCGGTCCACCCGCCCTTCTTCCTGGCGACAGAACGGGGCGGGACTCCGGCGAAGCTCGCCGGCGAACGGTGGCGCCGTTGGAGAAGTCGAGGGCACCGTTGTGTTCAGGAGGTGGAAACGGTTCGTCCGGTGCCCTCCGTGGTGGCTGGGATGGTGGGAGTTGCCGGCGACGAGGTCCTCGGCGGACGGCGCCGTCGGACGAAAAAGGGGACTCCGGCTAGGGCGCGGCTCCAGTGGAGTTGAGGTTGTGGACGGGTCGGTGGATGCTCAAGGAAGGTTTTGGTGCAGAAAGTAGGGAGGGGGATGCACTGAAGGGGTGGTGTGCTTCGAGAGAGTGGCGGCGGCAGAGGTTGCCGGAGATGGGGAAGGTGACCGTTTCCGGTCGATTGGGTGCATGGGGAAGTTCCTCGCGAATAGGAAGGGGTCGTGATCCACTGAGGAGGCTTGGGGTTGAGTATTTATAGGCGGAGCGACGCGGTCCGGTGGGTTCCAGAGAACGGACACGGCGGCGATGCTTTTACTCCGGTAGGCGTGGTCGTTGGGTGGCCGGTGCGGGTTGGCGAGGACGTGGCCTGGCCGCCGTTACTCCCCAGGCGAGCTGGCGTCTCGGGAAGGTGCCAGGTACTCGGGGCGGCGCCGTCCATGGCAGATCGTGGCAGCGGCCATTAATGGCAGGCGCGGCCGGTGGCGAGGCCGTTGATGGACGGCGGAGTTTGGTGAGGGAGGTGGCTGCTTGCAGTGAAGGCGGGGCATCCGGTTTGGCTCGAGGGCGAGCCACGCGTCCAGGGCGTTGACGTCGGTGCGACGTGGCGATGCGGGACTCGTCGGGCGGCGCATCCGGACGGCGTGGACGGTGGTGGCCGGCGCAAGCGGCCAAGGGAAGATGTCGGGGGAGTAAATGGTGGTTGAGATGATCCAGAGGGGGACTCGGGCGAGTGGGGAGGCAGCAGGGCAGTGGCAGGAGCTCGATGCCACGGCTGCAGTACGGGCGCTCTGGCCACGCTCTGGACATGCCCCTGAGGTGTTCGATGAAATGCCAAAGCATGTTAGGCTGCTCCAACTGAGCTTGTTTTTGGCAGGCTGATGCTCCTGATGGTTCTAGAGATGGTGGACATGATGGTTTGGGAAGAGTGGCTAGATGCTAGTGCAATCCAAAAAGATGCCTAACTTCAGCCATGAGCTCAAGGTGCTCGACAGAAAGTTAGGGTGACCTAGGTGACCTTGTTGGATGTGCATCTTGGCAGGATGGGGTCTCTTTAGATGGTAGAGATGATGGTGAAGTTGTTTTGGGAAAAGGAAATACTTGCTAGTGTAAGTTGTACTGGAATTCAGTTCTGGACTGAATATTCAGAGTGATATTTGGTGGGTCTAAATGATGCTAATGGAGCTGATCTTCTGGAGTTAAGGTTTTGGTTGGAAGAACAAGAAGATGGCCAAGGCTCAGAAATTTTAGAGCAGGAAAATAATAGGGTTGTAGTTGAAACCTAGAGAATAGACAGAAATAGAAATGAGGATGATTCACTCAAATTTTGCAAAACACCAAGTTGGGTTTTTGCACCAAAGTGATATTTAGGCATCATATGACCTCTCAGAATTATGGTGGAATTTTTAGAGAATTATTTAAAATAGTAGTAGTGCAACAGGAGCATTCAAAACACTGCAAAAGCTATTAAAAGAATTTCTAAGGTAAAAAAAAATTTTATTATGAAAATAATTTCTACTGTTATTAAACAGATAATGAGATGACTCAAGATATAACCAGAGCCCACAACATTATTTCCAAAGCTTTACTATATGAAGAGAAGATTTTCTAAGACAGGAATAGAAAAGGCTCTGAAAATTATTAAAGAATTCAAAATTTTATTTCTAGCCAAATTTTATTTACTGAAAAAGTGGTTAAAAATTTTGGGGTGTTACATGCACTGCCATCTCGATGGTAACCCCGAGTCCATAAGACCAATGGATGGGGTCGGTAGCTCCGGGATATGAGGGGTATATCTGTACGGTGCAGAAATACTAACTCTGGTTGAAATCCCGATACTGTTCCTCCATAGTGTACTCAGGATACCAACGGTAGCCGGTCTCAGTCAACACACGGACTAGCATGGCCGTGTGACCTGGCACATTAATGCACCGAGTCAAATGGACCACCTGGTGAGGTGTGTGATCTGACATCTGAAACATGAAATAATGCAAAGGCATTAGAATTTCTGGGAGAAATCGGACAGCATAGCAACAGTAAATGCTCAAAAAAATATTTTGAGACATCATACAAATGATAGCATAGCCACTCAACAACATCATATCAAGGTTCCGGGTCCAACTAATCATCATACTAGAAGGGTAGAAACTGAACTGAGGCTTGAAACCAACAATCCTAAGAGTCTATGGATTAGTAACACGTGAACCTAGTAAGGAAGAGAGGCCTAGTCCTAAACCCTCGTAGAAAGAATAGGCTGACTCAGATCAGAAGGGCATGAGGTAAAGAAGTAAAAAGAGCCTTACGTTCCCTTCCACAATCAATTCCCCTACATATAACTAAGAATTTTCTAGACTCAACATCGACCAGTTTGGCTTGAGAAACCTACAGGCAGTCCGACTCTGATGCCAACGCTGTCAGGACCCCGATCCTAAGTCACACCGATCTAGCTTGTAACACATCATATCACTTTGCGGCCTCACGCACGGTATCCCCACGGGTGCCACCTTACCTGGCCCGGGACCATTTGCGCATTTTGGCACACGTATATGACAGTGTCGCTTGCATCCATATGATAGAGAACCCGGGCCAACATGGCTAGTTATAAACCAAATGTGGCACTAAATTACAGAGACAGGCATCCATGACCCAACAACGAACGTGTCGGTCATCAACGTATGAACCCAAGTCGTAGCAAGCTACATGGACTTAAAGGAACAACGCGTGATATTTCCCCTAAGGGACAGACACAGGAACAAAGAAGGACACATGCCGGCCAGCCTACGTGTTCCGAGCAGTAGCAAGCTACCAAGGCTAAGTGGAAGCACTAGGAGGAATTTCCCTATAAGATAGGCTACCAAAGGTAAACAACTAGGTTTCGGATCCCACACATACCAAGCATTTCAATCATACACGCAATATGCTCAATATGTGCAAATACATCATTGCATCACAACATAACTCTATGACTCAAAGTACTTTATTTAATAGGCTCCGAAGAGCCATACATAACATATCCATACAGGTAGGGGTCACATGACCCAACACTCAAGTCATATAATCATACAAGCACAAGCGGAAGCTAACATGTCTGAGTATAGACAACTTGGAAATAAAACAGGCTTGGTGTAGCCTGACTATCTACAAGGCCCTTCACAAGCTCAGGATCTCCGTCTGGGTAGCAAGCTACTCGTCGACGTCAACGTCTATGTAAAACCCATCAAAAGGGGCAGGGTTCTCCTCTGCAACAGTTATTAAGCAAACATGAGTACAAAGGTACTCAACAAGTCTTACAATAGAAACTATCATACATGCATCATTATCAACAAGGGTAGTGGAGTAATAGCAGCAAGCCAGCTTTGACTCTTGGGTAACCTATACTACAACTCTCAGCAGATTGCAAGATAAGACTACGTACACGAGTCCTCTAGTCACCACAACAATACGCTACCGTGGATCCTCTTCCGTCATCCTACGGAAGGGCCATCCACGGCACTCACACTTGTCTTGAGGCTTTTAGTAGTATCCATCAACTTGTCTCTGAACTGTAAGAGCAACCAAGTAGTCCGTACCGCGAACAACGGCTATTCGAATAGATTGGTAACCCTGCAGGGGTGTACTTCTTCACACACGCTTCCACCACTTATCGCCGCTTACTCGACATGTACTCGGCAACCTTCAAGCGGGAGCCCAGCGAGGGTGTCGGCCACGACCTGACTAACTACACAAGTTCCTAGTCCAGGTTTATCACCTATTTGGGTTCCATCCGTGGGGAGATCCGGCCGGGGTGTCGCTCACGGCCCCAGAAGATGTGTACAGGGTTCCCGAGTCATGAAACGGGCGACCGATACACCGTGCCACGTACCTGCCGCATCACAGCCCACCCCGAGGGTCTGTGATGTGCACGACCACCAGTAAACTACAAACACCAGAAACTAGTTGCAACTCCTGGACAGAGGACAAGGGCAGTTAATAAGCTGAGAGGGTTCATTGTTTTCGGGCCCAATGCATGGTAGTTGCTGAAACTTGAACCACACATACAGAACTCAGGTCCTATGGACGGTTCCAATGAAACAAACCACCATGTACTCATACATGGCCTTTCATCGACACCTATACCAAACATGTTCCACGCTTCCCTCTATTTACCGAGTATGATCATTTCACTCTGATCCATCACCAGATGAACCAGACCTGACACAACTCTAAGCATAGCAGACAACATAAACAAATAGCATGTTGGATCACACATCACATGGCTCAATCAACTCCTACACATGCTAGTGGGTTTCAACTATTTACTATGGCAATGACAGTTCATGCAAGGGAATAGGGTTCAACTACCGCAGCAAGTAGCAGTTCACACGCTGTTGCCTTAATGAAGTAAAAGAGAGCAGGAGCGAGAAGATGGGTTTGTATCAGAATGATCAATGGGTTGCTTGCCAGATAGAGTGGTTGTCGGGTACTGCTCTTCAGTTGGATACGCAGGAGTATCCTTGGGAGCAGGACCTACCACGGAGAACACCGGCGATACAATTAATAAGCAAACAAATGCAACAATATGATGCATGCTCATGATATGGCAAGATGAATGTGTTTTGGGCTAATGCATCTATAAACAGAAAGTTTTGAGCCTATTTGAATCAAAGATTCAAATTTAAACCCAAACTATTATTTATTAAATTGCATTATCATGTTTTAATGTGAATAGCAAGGTTAACTTGCTCAAACATGCATGGAACTAGTGCCATTGGAAAGATTGGATTTTTCTGATCAATTTTCATATATAAATCTTTTCCATCTGAGCTACTGTTGAATTTATATGATTTTTTTGAAGTTTAAAGCATTTTTTGGAATTTCCCGAATTGTTTTAAATCAATTAATCCCAGAAAAGCATTTACTGCGTCAGCATGACATCATGCTGACGTCAGCAAGTCAACAGGGCGGCCCAGGTCAAACCTGACTAGTGGGACCCACTGGTCAGTGTCACAGTTAGTTAACTAACTAATTGGGATTAGTTTAGGCACTAATCTAGGTTTGACTAACAGGCAGGGCCCACATGTCAGTGACCCAGGGGAGTCAAACCCCTGGTCAAACTGGGTTGACTCGCCGGCGTTTAGCCGCCGGCGAGGCCAGACACAGCGGTGGGGTGCGGGATTCGTGCTCTAGCGACCAAATTGACGGCGGAGCACATCTACGTGCTGCTGGTGAGGTGCCGCAACGAGTGGTGGTGGTGGTTGGCCTCGGGGTCGCCGGAAATGTCGCCGGCGACGAGTCCCGCGGCTGCCGGAGTTCGGGCGAGGACGAACTCCTCGGTGCGGTGCTCGTGGAGGCGCATGGATTGATCCTACAGCATCTACGCGAAATGGTGAAGCTAGTGGGCACAATGGCCGGGCCGTTAGGTGGCCGGAGGCACGTCGGCGACGAGCTCCGCGGCGGCGCGTGCAGGTGAGCTTCGTGCAGTCGGTGCAGGACTCGAGGGGGGAAACAGAGAGGATGGGGAGGTTGCAGCAAGCGTCGAAGCGGGCTCGGGGAAGGTCGGAGTTGAGCGGGGCGGCGATGGCGATCTCAGCGGCCGGAGTTGGGGAAGACGGGGTCGGGGGCGACTCCAGAGCGGGCGAGCACTCGGGGCTCGGCCTGCTCGACGTAGTCGACGACGGCGGAGCGAACGGACACGGTGACGCGGCACGGGGACGACGGCGGACGCGGTTATCACGACTGCGCGGGCGCAGCAGCGTCGGCCATGGTGCGGGGGAAGTGAGGGAGAGGAGCTGGGGAGGAGGAGGCGTGTCTGCGGGCTCGGGGGATACGTGGGTGGTCGATTCAGGCTAGCAGAACGGCGAGGGGAGGAGGCAGGGTGGCGGGCAGCTGCGTTGCGCGCGCTGCTGCCGGCTTGGAGCACCTGCCTGCGAGCCTGGCCGAGCCAAGCAGCTCGCTGGAGCGGTGGCTGGGCTGAGCCGGTAGGTGGGCCTGCTAGGTGAGCGCCAGGTAAGTCCCTCTCTCTCCTCTCTTTTCCATTTTATTTTTGTTTGTTTTCTTTTGCAACTTTGTTGAATTAATAAAAATGCTAGAACATTTTTATAAATCATGAAACTAGTCATGGCCACTGTATATAATATGAACAGCATGGAACATTTTAGTTTATGATTATTTGGGCACCTAAATTATTTTATAGCATTTAAATGCCCAAATGCAATTACAATATGAATTAATCCAGAGACCTTTGGATGTCCTAGAAAATTGTGCATCATTTTTGGCAGAGGTTTAAGACCAAGGCAAAGATGATGAACATTTTTGAAGGGCATTTTGGGTACATTGGAAAAGATTTTATTAAACCCTAGTTGTTAGAAGAGGGGTGCTGGGGTTTCTGTTATTCCCATTTCAAGTTTCTGTAGAAAGTAAACATTATGCACACTCTAGCTAGTCCTAATGCAAGCACTGACTAGGGATGTGACACACGGCCTTGACCCGTCCTGGGTCGAGCGGCCGGCGGATCAGGTGTAGGAGTTCTTCGATACTTTGTCGGAGAAGTGCATCCGCGACGAGCCGGTGCTCGTCCACGGCAGTACCCAAGCAGAGCTCAATTACATTGCCGTCAGAGCGGCGGAGGCGGCGCTTGCCCTGGAGGCCGGCAACGCCGGCCACGTGGAGGACAAGGCCAACGTGGCCGTTGAAGAGAAGAAGCTCGCCGAGTGGGCGAAGTCTGCCGGGGAGGCCAGCCGCGCGGGCACCGACGCCGACGCTCCCCTTGTCGAAGACGTGGTCGAGGAGTCGACCGACGAGGACGCCAAGGCTGCCGACCCTCCTGCCATGGCGAGGCAGTGGGTCCTGCGGCGAGCTGGTTCGACCAAGCTGGTCCGGCCTGGCAGCATCGTGCAGCGGCAACAGCCCCCAGAGCCGCGGCAGCAACAGCCCCCGGAGCAGCTTGTGCGTGAGACGAGGTCGATGGCGGCCGCGGCTAGGAGGAAGACGGGGAAGACCGTGGTGGCGAAGAGGACAGCGGCCGCCTCCTCTTCGACCAGGCGTGGCCGGACCCCATCTCCTTCTCCCCCTCTCGCAGGCGTTCCTATGGACGTCGACTTTGACCTTGTGTCTCTTAGCCCAAGGAGGAAGAGGAGGAAACCAGAGGAGGAGGAGGAGGAGACAAAAGACGAGTAAGAACCTCGCCCCTCACGTTATCTCCTGGTTCCATCTATGTATTATCTCTCTCTGATCCAATGCCATCTTTGTGGGGATACGGAGACGCTGGCCCAGAAGGCGGCGAAGAGGGCCAGGGCGGCGTCCGACGATAAGCCCCTTGGCGGGTACTTCAGGCATGCCGCTGGTGGTGGAGAGCAGCGCATAGAAGAGCCCCCGACGTAAGTTCACTACTCACTCTTCCATGGACGAACACTAGGGCGTGAATTCTCGATGCTGACCTTGTCGGCTTTGTAGGTGTGGACCGGCAGCTGGAGGGCCCGCAGGGGGCCACCCCCAACAGGCCGCCCCCTTCAACTACACCACCACGAGGGGCGTCTTCGGCAAGGGCACCGACTAAAGGAATCCGTTACTCGTGGGTAAAGAGTACACCCTCTACAGAGATTAAATCTATTTGAATAGCCATGTCCATGGGTAAGGACTACAGTCTGGGATGGGTCAAGTGTCGGTCTTAGTGTCGGTCTTCGGAGGAAAAACTGCTAAACCAGAACATTTATCATGACTTGTGACATAAGATGATTATGATTATTATTATTGTTGAGGACTAACCATATATATTACTTGAATTATTGAGTACCCCTGGGACAGTTCTACCTCCTGGATATTCACTATGATTATTCTCTTATAAGCCCTTTATGTGGTGTCACTGAGACGCCCGACTGTGGCATGCTTGCTATTTATTTACTTTATAAGCACTTTATGTGGTGTCGCTCAGACGCCCGATTGTGGCATGTTTGTTATTATTTTTCTTTATAAGCCCTTTATGTGGTGTCGCTTAGACGCCCGACTGTGGCATGTTTGTTATTATTTTTCTTTATAAGCCCTTTATGTGGTGTCGCTGAGACGCCCGACTGTGGCACGCTGTTATTTATTTATCCTTATAAGCCCTTTATGTGGTGTCACTCAGACGCCCGACTAAGGCATGCTTGTTATTATTCTCTTTATGAGCCCTTTATGTGATGTCGCTCAGACGCCCGACTGAGGCATGCTTTATTTTATTATCCTTTCGAGGTGTCGCTCCAGACACCCGATCGGTGCATTTTATTTTTATTCTCCGAATACTTATTCATGCTTTATATGAATAACCTACTTGCGTGCATCATGGATTTTTATTTCTTGACTAACTTGTGATCAGGAAATAATTTCAGAGCATGATTATCTTTTGTTGTATTATACCTGTGTTCATAATGTTTGCGAGTACATTCAAAGTACTCACTGGCTTGTCCCTGGCTATTGTCTTGGCCAAATTTCTTGCATGGGGAAGAGCGTTGCGATGACCGTCCCGGAACCTACACAATGGAGATTGCAGCCTCGTGAAGATAGGAGTTATCTTGGTCAGCTGTTCCCGTGGGAAATGGAGTCCCATAGACACCGATGAAACACAAACCGCTTCCGCCATTAGCCACCAGAAACCTTGTGTTGTACTCACAGGCCAGAATAGTCTTGTACTACATATTTTGTATTTTGCTTGGAATTTCTGTATCAAGTTGGTGCCTCAACAGCTAACAATAATCCTAGGGATGGTGAGCACAAGGGCCATTTTTGGGAGATTTATCCCGAAAACCCGGTCCTGACAGCTGCCTGCCAACCTACATGGCGCTGCATGCCTCGTTGGCCTGGACGCGCGTTGCAGCCAAACGGAGTGGCGGCGGACAGGACGGGCCTCATTGCCGTCCCCGATAAAGCAAGTGGACACCTAAGTAGCGCATTTAATGCGTCTTGTCTCGTAATGGCAAGAGATAAGCTTGTGCACTCTATACCTTTCCACCTCATGTGTGCCACTTGGCGACCCCTTTTGACTATAAAAGGAGGCCCGAGGCATACTGGAGAAGGATTCAGATCTTTTTGACTAGGCACGCACCATAGCTAGTTCAAGAGCTTAAGAACACTCAAATACATTCCAAAGTAGGACTAGGATATTACGCATCTTCGCGGCCCGAACCTGGGTAAACAATCCTTGTGCTAACTCCTAGACCCACTCTTTGCACAACCCCGCGCCGTCAACCATAGAAGGGATTCCAGTGATCCCATAGGTGTCGACCCCAATATTAGTACACTTATTCAAAAGGCAAGTGCTCATCAAGGCCGCATGTCAAGTAAGGCGAAACATCCAAGACAGATTGATCATACATATATTTTGTTCTAAACAAAATGTGCACGAAGGCACAACACACGCAACCAAATGTTTCACTACAACTATTACATGGCTACAGCTGAGCCAAGAGAACTTCAGTTTTTTGCAAGGTGAACTACACTTTCAAGCCGGCTTCTGTGCTGGGTTAATACCCTGCAGCTGAAGCTTCTGGGTTATCCTGCGCTGCCTCTTCTGCTCCTTAGATCTGAGAGTTGTTTACGGTCAATTCGACATCTGTTAAGGCTTCAAAACGGCTTCATCATGAAGGATAGGAGATGGATCAACGTTAGGGACAAAGAAGTTCTTACATTGTTGTGGAATCAAGTCACAATACATAAATATGGGAGCCGACACTTGAGTGTTGTTGTTGCTGTCGTAAGCCGACTGATAATTTTTAAATTCTATCTCTGCCACAAGTTGACTCACCAATACTCGAGACTCCTTCACGCAACGCTCCTAATCAGCTTGAGACTTGAGAAAAAGCAGTCCCATCGTCTTTGTATTCTGGAAATCCGCCAGCAATCTCAGCAATATCCAGTTCTGCCGAATAAGCATTGCCCGGCTTAGCGCGGTAATTGCCCCTGCACGGGTGGATGATCTCCTCAGTTCGTCTACCTGCTTTGGGATAGTTGATAGCCTCTTCAGAGTATTTTTTTATAAATTTTGGTAAGTCCTTCTCGCCCATGACAACTCTCAATGTACGCATTTTTCCAGTGTATAACTGCTTTGTGAGAGAGTGTACTACCTTCAGTTTCAAGACGTTGTCCTAAAGGTTACGAGTTTTATCACCTACACAAAGATTGCCATATATAAGTCATCGGGCGAGTTAAACATTTATCTGTATAGTAGAAGGATGACTTACCAAATATGGCCCGGGTCATTTATGAGATATGGCGCTCTAACCCGGCCAACTCTTCAGGCACGGGTGCCAGTTGATTTTTGGCGGCTTCGGCGTGGTGGATCAGGGCGGCTTTTTTAGATTCAAATGTTTTTTCTCTCTGTGTCGAAGTCCGCCTTGATCTTTCCTATTTCATCCAACGAGGATTGAAGGCTTGATTCTGCTTTAACCAGCAGAGCCTGCTCCTTCTTAATATCTTATTTAAGTGGTCAAACTTGACTTGGATGTGCCTAAAGCTTCCTGTAACACAATGAAGAAGATAACTTTGTTCAAGTCCCAAGCAGATTGCCAGCAATATACTCAGTACTTGGTGGCTAATGCATGTCATTTTTTCTTTATTAAAAGGTACAAGAGCCGATTCATCATCATTATGATAACCCCGCCCGTGGAGGGCTACATGACCGTTGTTCAGATTATTGAAGGAACCAGTTTATCTCATAGAGAGGACCCAACCCTTGGGGGATACATGATCGTTCTTCAGATTATTGAAAGAAACCGGGTTATCTCATAGAGATGACCCGGCCCTTGGGGGATATGTCAAGGATTTCTCTTCAGTGTCTCATTAAAAGACCCGGTTATCATCAAATTGAGAACCCAACCCTTGGGGGCTACATGACAGAATTTAAAGTTTCTACTCAAAGTCTTCATCATACTCAAATTTTCATATGATCAAGACTTGGGAGCTATGTAAGGATATATAATAGGGGGAAATTGAGTATACCTCGTATTTCCTCTTCATCATACCAACAAGGTTGGCTTCCATATCTCGGCTTGTAGGCAAGTGGCTTAGATAGTTAGCATGCAGTTCGTCAGCACTAAGGTCTTCATAATTTGGCAATTTAAGTTTGAATTTTCCCTTTTCAAGCAAGGGTGTCTCCTCTTTGGTTGAGTGCTTAGTTAGCACAGTGGAAGTTTCAGGCACTTTATAACCCACCCTAATAATGGAAATATCATCATCGTTCTTCTCGAGAGGAGTCTCTTCAGTAGTTTTGACAGGGTTGGGGCAAGAATGGGACTTGGTTGGTTAACATTGTCAACCGGGTTAACATTTGTATCCATAGCCTCAGAGGCCGTTGTTTCAGCCTGCAGAGGCAGGCCAGCTTGATCCTCACGGGTTTTTGATCTTCAATATTGGCTTTACGGGTCACCAGCACCTGGTCCTCTGACTCAGGAATCTCGGGAGTTGTTGAAGACTAGCCTATCTTCTTCTTCTTGCTCTTGGCTTTGGCCCTATGATCAAAACAATATGTTTTATAATAAATGACACCGAGTTAAGATGTATACCATCAAAGGACAATCACTTACCCGGGGTTTATGACCAAAGACGACAATTGAGTGGCGGTTGAATCTCCTGAGGATGGTGGCGACTCTTGGTAATTGGAATTAGATGGGTGAACAGGCAGTCTTATAAGGCTGGCTTTGGGAAAAGAAGTAGTTGGACTGTGCGGCACCTCATTACGCCTCTTGCGGGTTGATAGTTCACGGGTTAACCCAGACACCAGATCTCCAGAGCCGCCACTCCGAGTTTGGAGCTTTTACTCATGCTAAGTTTTCTTCAAAATAAAGTTTCGATCTAAATGAACATTTGGATGAGAAAATCTTACTTTATTGACAACCCGGCTTGTGCTCATTGGAGACAAAGTTTCTGAGCCGGAGGAGATGGAAATTACCTATGCGTCCTTAGCCGAACTTGTAGCAGCATCACCCTGAGAGTGACAAGTGTCAACAAGTTCAATAAAGAGATGGCCAAGGGAGTCAAGTTGTACCTCAGATCGATCATCAACTTCCACTACCTCGCCCGTTGCAGCCGGCTCATTTGCAACAACTTGTATGTACTTCTTCCGAGCCGGACAAGTCTTTTTAATAGCTTATTTTTCTTTTTCCTATTCTAGAAGGCAGAGCCAGGCGGCGAAATTATGAAGGGTTAGAAAATAAAGTATAAAGGAATATAAGGGTTTATAAGCCGGATATAAAAGACTGCTTACCAGTGGGGCCGAGTTAAGCTTGTAGAACGGTAACTGACTTGTCTTGTTACAACATTCCCGAGTCTTCCTGAGCAGACCCTTGATTATTTTGTTGACTTCTTCAGTAGTAAAATTATCAGAGCTGTGCCGCTGGGAGTCATTGGACTCACCCGAATACTCACACATTAAGGTGGGTCAGTGGCTTAAGGGGAGGATTCTCCATGGAATCCGGCAGTGGGTTAGATCAACCATTGCTAAGCCATTGACCAGAAAATCTCTTAGTTTTGGATAAGCAGGGGCAACTTCAGCATGCTCCTCTAGAATTGTTTTGCTGGGAAGCTCCAAGTCCACAGAAAGGCGATCAACTTTATCACCCGGCAAAGGGTTCTCATTGGCCGGGGTAATAATTTTTGCAGAAAAACCAAGTCTTGATCCATAGTTTAGGGTGGCTGGTTAGAGCACCAGGAGGGAAACAACCATCTCGGCGTCTTTGGATTGAAACCCCACCGAGTTCTAGGCTCGGTCCATCTGCACATTCTGTTTGGCAGTTCATATAGAAGAGCTCCTTGAAGAGGGAGATGGTGGGCTCCATTTGCAAATATACCTCACACAAAATCTGAAAAATGCAGATATTGGATATGGAGTTTGGGCCTAAGTCTTGACGATGAAGATTAAAGTAGTTTAATACGCCCTGAAAGATTATTTTTTTTATCCGAGCGGAGCCTGTAAGGACATGATCAATGAAAACCACAATTTCTCCTTCACCGGGTTTGGGAACGTTGTCCCATTGGCCAGCTCGCCAGCCAATTTCTTCTTTGGATGCGAGAAGGCCTTGATCTTGAAAATCTTTGAGGATGAGTTCGGAAACTTGGGATGGAACCCAATTGCAAACGGTGACCTTAGACATATTGGGTCACCTAATACAACAGAAAGTTGTGGAAATATAAATGGCGAGTTACTCAAGAAATAGTGACTCGTCACTACAGTAATATGAACAAAACAACATAAGGGATAAGTCACCTTAAAACAGTGAACTGGCTCTAGCTTAGCAACATAGGTCATTTCTAAATATCTGGCGAGTCATGATATGAGGGTAAGCCTGATGATAAAAATATTACTGCAGTATTCCTATAGCCATCTCAGGTAAAACATCAGATTTTCTCGCGACGTTATGGAAAAGAGCGGAAGAACACCGATGAACTCTATGAACTCCAACGAGATAATGTGGATCTAAGGATGAAGTACAGATGTACCTGACTGGCGCTGAAGATGATGGAGTTACACGGCGGAACTCTAATGAGGGGAAGGCGACGCCATGGTCTAGGATGTAATGGTCCAGGAAGAATGGTTCGGCTCGGCGGAGCCTTGGAGGTGTAAGAGCTTCATCGTGAGAAAGACAAAGA
>LR738713.1:98782655-98846604 GCA_902687465.1 Secale cereale | reverse complement strand
CAAGAGCCGAGGAGGCGCAATAACTTTTGCAACAAAAAAGACACCTCGATTTTCTGAGTAAGTGGATATGCACAAAGATTTGTTATGACGTCATGAGGATTTCCCTGAAATTGCGGAGGTGACATCATTATTTCATATGGCGGGTTGTGAAGTTTCTCAAGCTAAGATAAGTCTCATTAAAAAGACTCACCAGAGTAATGGAGTGAAGATTGACATGAACAAGTTCAAATCAATATGGGGCCTAATGTTGGGGATATAACCCCACGATATAACTCGCCGTATAAAGATCGGGTTATGTTACTGGCGACTCTTCAAACCAGAATTTAGATGGGCCAGAAGCGATCAGAAGGCAGGACTAGAAGTGCGGCTCACAAGATGGGCTGGCTTAGGGCCTGAAGGCAGAAGGCGGCGGGTGACCCGAATGTGTAGGTTGTCATATGGTGTCTTTTCATAGAAAGCAAGGCGTCTTAGAGTTAGGCTCGATCACGAACCGTGACCCGACCCGGACTCTTGTAAGCCAGAGGCCTTGACCTGTATATAAAGGCAAGTCCCCAACACAGATAGGACATGTAACAATCAATCGATAGCTAGGTCAAGCGAATCCGCTCCCTTCTAATTGATACTCGAGCAATAAGCAGAAAAGCAAGAGCAGGCTTTTACCTCCACCGCGAGGGGCCAAACCTGGGTAGACCGTGTCTCTCATCCCTCTCAAGCCACACAAGCTAATCACCATAGAGATGGCTTCACGTCTAAGTCCTCACACTAGGAAACCAGCTATGACAAAATCACGAAAGTAGGGGTGCATCACTGTTCTTCTGCTTCGATCCGATCTCCGCTCCATCGACTCCATGGCTGACGCTCGCCATGTTCCTGCCGAGCACCAAGCGGCCCACATTGCCTAGACAGATCACGTAGGCCGCAACAACCGTCGCCACTCCGCCGATGTTGCAACTGCTGCCACCAACTCCGTCACCCATGAGTGGCAAGACACCTCCTGGCACCCGTTCACGCGCCCGGGCGGCTGCGCCAGGGCTGATTCTTTCCCCGGCTCCTCAGTCGCAACCCAAGGCCAACCTGCAGCCATGGCCGACATGGACTCCCCTTGCGGGCAGCGCCTCCCTGAGCGTCGTTGGTTGCTAGGCTTCACCGACGAGTTGCGCCAGGTAGATTGTCTGGTGAAGTTCAGGCCGGAACCGCCCTCATGCTACGATGTCATTCCAAGCATCGCATAATTCCTCCTACTCTACACTCAGAGCATTTTGGCAACAGGCGACGATGACAAGGCCATGGCGAATTGGCACCCCATGGCTCTCACGGGCGTCCAGCATTCTTGGCTCTTCAACCTTCCCGAGGCTTCAGTCTCCTCCTAGGGTAAGCTCCGTGACTGGTTCATCGCGCGAGTCGCACCCCTTGGTGCTAGCACCGGGGGCCTCCAAGGGCCCCATGCCGTCACGTGCATCCTCGGTGGATCTCAGGCCCACGCATCTAGCCGCCATTCCAAGTAGCTTTTCCATGGGGCGAATGTCGTGTATCCCAGGCCGGAGGCCCTGCGGGCCCATGTGTGGCCTAAGTG
The DNA here is from genome assembly GCA_902687465.1 of Secale cereale. NCBI lineage: Eukaryota > Viridiplantae > Streptophyta > Magnoliopsida > Poales > Poaceae > Secale > Secale cereale. The sequence goes on along the minus strand of LR738713.1, from coordinate 98,845,031 downwards.
CACCATCACCTTCGATTCTAGAGACCACCCCAAGTCCGCAACCACTACCGACATGCTTCCCATGCTGTGCACCCCCACCATCAGCAATGTCGCTATACCAGCAAGACCCTCATCGATGGGGGTGCTGGCCTCAACGTGATCTCCATCGCGACATTCGAGATGCTCCAAGTGCCCTATGACTAGCTGGTGCCGACCAAGCCCTTCTGTGGGGTGATGGATGGGTCTACCATCCCCCTGGGGCAGGTGCGCCTCCCTGTCACCTTCGCCACCCGCCACAACTACCATACCGAACCCATCGACTTTGACATAGCCTACATTGCCCTCCTGTACAACGCCATCCTAGGGTACCACACGCTCGCCAAGTTCATGGCAGTGACCCACCCTGGGTACAACGTCATCAAGATGCCCAACATCGGCGACACTATCACCATCGTCGGCTGCAGGGAGGACGTGGTCGCACACTCAAGCGCGCCTACAAGGCCATGGCAGGCGCACACCTAGGTATCGAAGACATGCCATGTACCCGAAGCCCGCGCCTGCCAGGAAGAAGCAATTATTCTCTTTGGACTGCGCTGAAACAAAGAAAGTATTGGTTGATGGTAGCGGCACCGGCCCTACCTTCACCATCGGTGCTGGGCTCCCTCTCGAGCAGGAGGGCGCACTCGTCGCCTTCCTTCGGGCGAACTCGTACGTATTTGCTTGGAAGGCATCTGACCTCTCTAGAATTCCAAGGGAGGTGATCGAGTACCACCTGGCGGTGTGTCCCAACGCCCGCCCTGTCAAGCAAAAGGTGCGGCGCCAAGCGCCAGAGAAGCAGGCGTTCAATGTATAGGAGGTGCACAAGTTGGAGGAAGCTGGGGTCATTCGATAGGTGCGCCATCCCGAGTGGCTCACCAACCCAGTCATCGTCCCCAAGAAAGGCGGGGAGGAGCACATGTGCATCAACTTCACGAGCCTCAATAAGGCATGCCCCCAGGACCCCTTCCCCCAGCCGTGCAACGACCAGATCATGGATTCCACCATCAAGTGTGACATACTGTGCTTCCTAGGTGCCTTCTCGGGCTATCACCAGATCAAGATGGCAGCAGAAGATGTGGAGAGGACGGCCTTCATCTCCCTGTGTGGTGTGTGTTGCTACACCTGCATGCCTTTCGGCTCGAGGAGTGATGGCGGTACCTTCCAATAGTTGATGTGCATCATGCTAGGGCCACAGCTAGGGAGGAACGCTGAGGCCTATGTCGATGATATTGTGGTCAAGCAGCATGAGGCCAGAACACTTATCGAAGACTTGGAAGAAGCATTCACCAACCTACACAAGGTCAGCTTGAAGCTCAAGCCCAACAAGTGTGTCTTTCGAGTTCCCTCTGGCAAGCTTCTCGGCTTCCTTTTCTCCCACCGAGGGATCGAGGCCATCCCCGAATATATCAAGGCTATCGAGAAGATGCGCCGCCGGACCCTCAAGGAAATGCAGCAGCTGGCAGGGTGCATGGCTCCCTGGGGCGCTTCATCTCCAAGTTTCGTGAGAGAGCCTTGCCCTTCTTCAAGTTCACGAAGAGAACCGGCCCCTTTGAGTGGACTACGGAAGCGGACACAGCCTTTGAAGACCTCAAGAGATACCTCACAAGCCGCCCATCATGGTTGCTCCGCGCTCCAGCAGGCCCTTGATCCTCTACTTGGCGGCCACCCTGCAGACAGCCAGCGCCGCGCTCGTGGCGGTTTGGGAGGAGCAGATCGACATCAAAGGACAACTTTCCGAGTCACGCGAGTCTCCTGAGCTCCCCGAGCATTCCAAGCCTCGCGAGCCGTCTGAGTCTCGCGAGCCTCCCACGCTCTAGGTTGGCGCCTCCGGACCCACTGTGCTTCTCGCGCCGCGCTAGCCTCTTGAGCCACTCCAGGAGTAGGCCGCCACTGCGACCATGCACCTCGTTGATTACCTCTTGTACTTTGTCAGCACGGTGCTAAGGGATGCGTGCGCACTACTCTATCTAACAGAAACTCCTCCTCGCGCTTCTGGTTGCCTTCAGGAAGCTGCACCACTACTTTCAAGGCCACCCCTTCAAGGTCATCTCCGCGTATCGCCTGGAAAAGGTGTTGTGTAGCCCCAATGCCACAGGCCTAGTCGCCAAGTGGAACATCGAGTTGTAGGCCTTCCAGCTGGAGTTCTGTACCACCACGGCCATCAAGGGTGCGGCCCTCGCCGATTTCGTGGCAGAATGGACGGATACTTACAAGGAAGATCCTCAGGAGAGTGAGTCCCTCCTGCTTGGAGATGAGGCGTGTACCGGCTGGGTCATGCACTTTGATGGTGCCTTCTCCAAGCAGGGCGCAGGGTCTGGGGTTGTTCTCGTTTCTGCAGCTGGAGACAAGCTTTACTACACTATCCAACTCTATTTCTAGCATGATGAAAAGGTTTCTAACAACATCATGGAGTATAAGGGCCTCATACTCGGCCTCAAGGATGCCTCTGCCTTGGGGATCAGGCGTCTCACCATCAAGGGCGATTCTCAGCTCCTCGTCGACTTCTCCAATAAGAAGTAGAAACCAAAGGACGAGCACATGGCAGCTTACCTGGAGGAGTTACGTAAACTTTAGAAACGTTTCCTAGGCTTAGTGCTGCAACACATCCGGCGCAGCGTCAACAAGGAGGCCGACGACATCGCCAAACGAGCATCTTGCCGTGAGCCCCAGAGCCCTGGTGTCTTCAAAGAGAGACTCTTCAAGCCATCAGCCACGCCCCCGCCGTTGGTATGGTGCTGCTCCACGAGGAGCTTCCACCCGCGCCGCCCATGGGCGCGCCGGACTGTGGCCCAACCTCGGGAGCCCGTTTGCTACTGGCGCTGGATCCCCGAGGTGACAGCTAGGTCATGCAGTTCAAGGCTTACCTGCTCCACGACACTCTTCTAGAGGAGGATTCAGAAGCAGAGCGCGTGGCCCAACATGTGCTACTTCTTGAGCTTGCGTAGATTTTTCCCATGAAAAGGATAGGGTCATGCAGCAAAGTAGAGATAAGTATTTCCATGAGTTAAGAACCAAGGTATCAATCCAGTAGGAGACACAAGCAAGTCCTCAATATATGCACCTGCACAAACTAACGAACGTTTGCACACAACGCGAAAATGGGGTTGTCAATCCCTTCACAGTCACTTGTGAGATCTGATAGAGATATATTGAAAATAAAAGTAAAAGGCAAAATAAAGTAAACACAAAATAATTAAGCAAGGTATTTTTGGGGGTTTGGTTTTACAAATCTAAAAATATATGATGGAAAATAGACCCGGGCCATAGGTTTCACTAGAGGCTTCTCTCTCAATCTCTCTCTCTCTCTCTCTTTCTCTCTCTCTCTCTCTCTCTCTCTCTCTCTCTCTCTCTCTCAGAAAGCATACAGTGGGTGAACAAATTACTGTTGAGAGATTGATAGAAAAGTACAAAGTTATGATGACATCTAAGGCAATGATCATGAATATAGGCATCACATTCGTGACAAGTAGGCTGGCTCCTGCCTGCATATACTACTATCACTCCACTCATCGACCGCTATCCAGCATGCATCTAGAGTATTAAGTTCATAAAAACAGAGTAACGCCTTAAGTAAGATGACATGATGTAGAGGGATAAACTCAAGCAATATGATATAAACCCCATCTTTTTATCCTTAATGGCAACAATACAATATGTGCCTCGCTACCCATTCTATCACTGGGAGAGGACACCGCAAGATTGAACCCTTCACAAAGCACCTCTCTCATTGCAAGAAAAACCAATCTAGTTGGCCAAACCAAATCGATAGATTGGAGAGAAATACAAAGCTATCTTAATCATGCATAAAAGAGTTCAGAGTAGAGTCAAATAATATTCATAGATGATCTGATCATAATCCACAAATCATCGGATCTCCACAAACACACCACAAAAGAAGAATACATCGAATCGATCTCCAAGAACATCGAGGAGACCATTGTATTGAAGATCAAAGAGAGAGAAGAAGCTATCTGGATACTAGCTATGGACCCGTAGGTCTATGGTAAACTACTCACGCATCATCGAAGGGGCAGCAAGGTTGACGTAGAAGCCCTCTATGATAGAATCCCCCTCCGGTGGAGTACCAGAAAAGGCCCCAAGATGGGATCTCATGGGAACAGAAACTTGCTATGATGGAAAAGTATTTTTGGTGACTTCCCTAGGGTTTCTGGATTATTTGGGTATTTATAGAGCGCACAGGCGGTGCAGGGGACTCCCAAGGGGCCCACAAGCCCAGGGGAGCCCCCCTTAGGTCGCCCCCCTATGGCTTGTCATCTCCTAATGGGTCTTCTGGCCCCTCTCCAAGTCTCGTAGGTGTCTTCTGGTCCAAGAAAAGTCATTGTAAAGTTTTATTCCGTTTGTACTCCGTTTGATATTCATTTTCAGCAAAGCCAAAAACAAGGAAAAACTGAAACAACCACTAGGCATTGGGTTAACAATTTAGTTCCAAAAATAGTATAAAATAGCATATTAATGCATACAAAACATCCAAAGTTGATAATATAATAGCATGGATCAATAAAAATTATAGATATGTTGGAGACGTATCAAGCATCCCCAAGCTTAATTCCTGCTTGTCCTAAAGTAGGTAAATGATAATAACAGATTTTATGATGTGGAATGCTACCTAACATATTTATCAATGTATTTCTTCTTATCTTGGCATGAATGTTCAGATCCATATGATTCAAAACAAAAGTTTAATATTGACATAAAACAATAATTATTCAAGTATACTAAAAAGCAAAATCATGAAACTTCAAAATAACATGGCTAAAGAAAGTTATTCCTAGAAAATCATACAGTCTTGTTATGCTCCCTCTTCTCAATACAAAGTATAAATCATGTACTAACCCGGTGTCAGCCAAGCAATTGGTTCATACTTTTTAACGCGCTTCAGCTTTTTCAACTCTTCGTGCAATAGATGAGCGTGAGTCATGGACATAGCACTATAGGTGGAATAGAAGGTGGTAGTAGACAAAAGAAGGGAGAAAGTCTCACAACTAGGCAAATTAATGAACTACGGAGATGTCCATCAATTGGTATCAATGTGAGTGAGTAGGGATTGCCATGTAACCGATGGACTAGAGCTATAAGTGTAGGAAATCTAAAAAAACTCAGTGGGTGTGCAGCCAACTTTCTTGCTCGTGAAAACCTAGGGCAATTTGAGGAAGCCCATCACTGTATTATACAAGCTAAGTTCTATAATGAAAATTTCCCACTAGTAATATATGAAAGTGTAGAAAGATGAGACTCACTATCATGAAGAACATCGTGCAAAAGCTTACAAAATGGAATGATGAGATGGTAATGCAATTCTAGTCCACAACACATTTTTATCCAGATGGCAGAATTGTGTGGATGGCTGAGGGCACCAGGTACGAGTCATCTATCTCTAAGTGAGCTGCTCTCATCAATGCCCCAGAGGAAGACGAAAATGACATTGATGTCTATGAGAAGCCTAGGATGGATCACAACACTATGGCACACATGTACAAGACCATTCCTGACAAGGATTTGGACACTCACAAGTTTGGATCAATATATTACTTGCTAGCTAGTTTGTCCATCATAAACTATATCTTGAGGCACATTTTGTCGCCCAAATTTGGAGATGAGAGGATGATTCATGCCCACTCCATCAACCTTCTCCACTCGTTTGATGTTACTTAGAAATTTAAAGTCATGAGCATGATTGTTGAGACAATCAAAAGGACAGCTGCTGACCATAAGAGGTCATGTGGATATGCACCACACATCCAGATGCTTATCAACTCCAAGGTTGGTACATGCACATATCTACTTGACAGAGAGCACCTTCCTCTTCAGCCAGAGTTTGAAGACAATGAAGTGGTGATGGATGCTTCACACCCAACTTCAGTTGAGAACTACTAGGGAAAAGCCTAGCAGTAGCGCAGGTTTTAGGTGTATCAGTAGCGCGGGTGCCCGCGCTACTGATACGGCGCTACAGCTAATCTATACCAGTAGCGCTCTTTGACACGCACTACTGCTATACCTGGTTAGCAGCAGCGTTGTTTACATGAGAGCGCTACTGCTAATAGCTGGATCGATGTGTTGTAGACAACGCTACCAGTAGGAGCGCGCTGCTGCTAACTTTGTTTCCCTCGCTACTGCTAGTTCTATTTGTTTCTATTTTTTTTCATATTTGTGTTGTATTTCAATAGGCTTTATAATATACATACAAATAGTCTCATCAAATCATGTCATCATAATAATCATCAACCAACAGAAAGTGATACATCTAAACAATGATAATCATCTCGAAAATAGCGATACAAGTCTCCAATACTTGCAACTAGATCGTCATCCATCTAAAAATTGATATACACGAGAGAACCTATTCTAACTCTAGCTGTCGTATACTACTGGGCCTGACACTCCGGCCACTCGTCATATATACTCCTGGCGTAGCACCTATTTGCCATCGATTATCAATGCATCTGCATCGTCACATGAGTCAACGATATGCAACATATATAGTTGAGCTACAAAAAGAGAGAGACTTTGCAAAAATAGAAGCAACATATCATAAGCATAAATAACAATGTTCATCGTACCCAAAATGCCCTAACTAGAGTGATCTTCTCTAGTTGAGGAGGATGGTTTAATTACATCACAAATAAAGTTTCATCGTGCATAACTCAAAGTTTCATCATAGAGAAAGTATGGACTGAATGGACACATTGTCATATATCGTCAATCACTCGATCAGGTCATGTCATCCTTCCAAATCAGGGAGATAGTCCCCGAGCATAGTGAAAGGCTTCAGGTCGAGACGCTGAGCGGCTATGCGTGTTCGGACGTCTTCCCGAGACATTTGCCCTTCTTCATAGAACAACCCTATTTTTTGAGGATCTCCTTCAGGATGACTTGGGCAAGTTCTTGCTGGATGTTATAGAACTCAGCTCGGAGTCGGTGATCTGGGATATCTCCTAGTGTCTTTGCCCATCGCAGAATATGGGCAGCACTAGATGTAGGTGACATGCGAAGGCGCTGGCGATCCCGTCTATACTCCAGCATGAAGTGGTTGACATAAAATCCATCACTAAGAGTATCACTCTGTTGCTGGATGCAGCAGAAGTCGGTCTTATGGTTGAAGGAAGGCACGCGGTTCCTTGTCCTCCTGACCATGAACTCTCCACCCCGTATGTTGTAGATTAAGATAGCTTTGTCAAGAACAAACTAGAGTCAGTGTAATCCTTTTTCTTCAAGTTCTTCAACGAGTCCAAGTAAAGAGTGTGGGAGAATCGGGTGTAAAGGATGATGAGGACGCCGTGGTCGTCTGTGTGGAATATAAGTACACATCAAATTATCCTCCGCGTGTAAATGAATGATTGAAATCGAACAAAAGATATTAGAGGATGACTTACATGGGATGATAAGGCAAGAGAATCACCTCCTTGTCCTTATTGCCGACCATGAAATCTGCGAGGTAGGTACTCGCGTAATCGCGGTGCTCTTGGTAGACCGACAAGAAGTTCTCGTGCATGAAGTACGAGTCAGTGATAGAGATATAAGGTATGTGATCAATCCTGATGATGTGGTTCATGTACAAGGCATAAAGGCGGACAAACGTAAAATCCCGCTTCTTCAAGTGAAACAGGTCAAAGAAGTAATCGAATCGAAGGAAGAACTTCTCCGAGGGGAATGTGTCAATGTATAACCTTTGCCGCGGCACGTTAACCACGTAGAGCGGGTATCCTGTATTTTTTGAGGCTATGAGGCTTTTCTCTCTCTGCAACACACCGTGATGAAGTCTCCTGAGATCGCCATATGTGGCATATAACGTTGTCTCGGGTTGGATCGGATCACTAGGGACATGACATTTTGCCTCGACGAGGATAGGTATACGATCTTGAACCCGAGAATGCCGAGCCGGCTGGATCATAGAAGCAGATTTGTTGCCTGTCCTCGGTCTCTTCCTATGCTTCTTTGCTACTGGAAGTGAGCCTATAATATGTTCATCCTCCGGCTATTCAGGCACCAACTCATTGCGCTCAAACCCTGAGTACTCATACTGCTGAGCCATCAATCCTACGTCGTCAGAGGCGCCGGTATTGAGAAACTGTAGAGGGTCAACGTCATCCTCATCAGTGGCATCATGCATTGCTTCTTCAACGACGGCGAGGTCATCAGCCACTAATGGGGCCTCTTCCTCACCCGGCACGACAGGTGACGCTAATTGGGTAGGTGGGGTATTGGTGTTCATACCTTGCTGAGGGCTCCCGGCCGCCTCCAGACAAAGCAGACTCTTCGGCCACAACAGGACCCAACGCTTGCTACCGCCAAGCTGCCACAGGGGTCTCATCGTCATCTCCCCATAGTGCTACCGGAGGAGCCAAATTCTCATGGCCCGGTTGGACATTGGCCACAGAAACCATGAAGACGTCTGGGGGATCTGCCGGCTGTGGAACAATTGTTCCTTCGGCTTCATTATCGTCAGCTTCCCCACGTCCACCTTCTAGTCGCTGATGTTGTACAGTATGGTGCACGGGGTTACGTCGACCTGCAAAGACATGTCTGCGACGTGAGACATCCGAAAGGCAATGGAAACGGGGGATTGTACATATATTGAAGAGGGTCGGTGTGACATGTATCGTGAGGGAGTCAAGCTCAGTAAAGGACGAAGCACCGCCGAGAGCTGGCGTGGGAGCCGGTGCAGGACCAAGTACGGGAGCCGGTGCATGAGTAGGTGCAACGCTAGTCGAGCTGATCCCCAAGAAGTTGGAAAGGGGAAAGTCCATTGCATCCTTATTAGGATTTTGCTTTGTCCAACTGACGACAGCCGGAACCAAGACACCATACGAAGTTGCAAACTCCTATTTTGCGGCAGCTACCACTGCTCTGATTGTTTGAGATGATTTCTTTTCAACCGCAATCGCAACCTTCTTGTCGATGTTTTCTTCATTTATTAACCTCCATCTTTCCTTTATGTCCTCTGTTGTCTCATGGTAGTACTTCTTCCACGTCGCGTCGTCTCCAACACCATGCATGCGTCTATACAATGGCCGAGTGTCCACTGGGAGTCCTTTCAATATGTTCAAGGCCCGGTTGAATGGGTGTCCCACTTGGGCCTTGCCAACGCCTCAGATGGTGAGTCGCTTTCGGCCGCAATCTTGTGCTGCTCTTTCTGCAAAAGGAACAAGGATCATTTACAAATATGACTAAATGTGCAGTCGAATTGATCAGAAGCTAAAATTAGGGGGTAAATTAAAAATTACCAGCAATCTCATGAACTCCATGGTGACTGGATCTGTCTCGAAAACCTTCTTGACTGGGTCCCTATGGTACCACGCGCTGATGACTTCACGCTCCTGCGGGACGGTGAACTCTGCCAAGGGGTCTGGTATGCCCAGAATTTCACATTCCGCGTCCTCCTTAGCCCATTTGGACCTCTTCCCCGCGTAGCCGCTGCTTCTGAGGTGGTGGCACCCCATGTTCCTCTCTTGAAGCCCCTTCATGTACTTCGACTTTTCTTTGGCAGCTTCGGCAACGCAAGCCTCCTTGAATATTTCAAAATCCTCTTCTGTAATTGTTGGATTATCCTTTACAATCTCGGAGTAGGGTTCCTTTTTTGTCGAGGATCCTTGCGTTCACCCTTACTTTCCAGGCGGCCAACGCGTCGCTAAACTTGGTCATGATGCGTTTATTCATCTTCTTCATTGCTGTGTCATTAGCTGGATCGGTATATCTGATTTCATCCCGAACCGGGAACAAGAATATCTGGTGCAGCTTCGTTAGGAGGGAGTGCTTCGTATTTTCTATCTTCTTCAGTTTCTAATCGTTGATGGTGGCTGTTGTCCGTAGGATGCATCATATTTGATTGCCGTAGCACGCGCGCGCTTCCACAGGCTATGTTGGCTCAAAATTGACGTCGTCCACCTCCATGACCACCAGTCTAGTAGTGATGATCTGGTATTGGCGTCGACGTCTCCTCTTCGGTTTTGGTTCTATAATGGATTAACCAGTCTCGGTGCCTGTCTCGGTGCCGGTCTGGGTCTCATCGCTAGTCTTGGCGCCGTTCTCGATGTCGGTCTCGGATGTGATAGGTGGGCCCTGCAACAACGTTGCTCGTCGAAAAGGTTTAAATAAGCGTGTGCCGCCTCGTAGATGTTGCAATCACCAGAACACTGTCCTTCATCGTTGCTAGCCATGTTTCCTAGGATTAAACCTATTCAATTAATACTATACCTAATAAAATGAATAATGACATAAAAAGACCTATGTTTTGCAGGAACGTTGATTCATACCCGGTGCGGGAAATGTAGGGCACTCGATATGTTCTAGTTTGTAGCACAAGTCATGCCAAAATTCACGGTAAATTTCGGCATGACCTTTGCTAAAAAGTGGACAAATCGAGCACCTAAAATTTTCCGGAATGGCAAAACATACGCCACTTGGCTTCATTGCCTGGAAACAACAAATAGGCCACTTGGGCACAATCGAACCACTTGAATAAGAAGATATAACATGACCACTTGAATGAAAAGATATAATCAACAATAATGGAATATGCAAATGAACATCAATGACATATATCATATAACATCAATTATGTTTCTTGTTTACTAGCAAACGTGCCCGTGCGTTGCAACGGAAGAAAAAAAATCACCACCTTATACACAAAGGACGATATCAGCAAATCCCTTAAAATCTCCACACAACAAACAATATGATAAGTGTGTTGTGTAAAATATAATTATTGGACCATTTCTGAAATGTAATCAAGGTGTTTTTAAAAACTTTATGGGCACAGTTTACAAAAATATGAAGATCAATATTAAGCCCAATATACAGAAGGTATTATTTATGATATTGCACCATAAACTTTATTCTAGAAATAAGTAACATGCAAGATAATAACATATTTGGAATCTACATTTTTTTTTTGAGATTTTCATGCATAGCATGTTAGATTTTGAGTTAGGGTTTGAAAGATATAAATATTTAAAAAAAACATTTGAATTTGGAGTAGAAGATGAAAAAGGGGCGACACTACAGTCGAACTAAAGTCTCTTGGATTGGGGAGTAAAGCTTTGACCAATGGGCTGGCTGTGTTGTTGTGGTAAGTTAGGGGCTACATAGTATATAACCAAAGCAAACAGTCCAGGTAGCGAATCGAATCGTTTCTCCATTAATAAGTGGCAAAATGCTCGTGCGTTGCAACGGGAGACAAATATATCACGTCATAACTAAATAGCTCAATACTACGACATATGAGTGTCCTTTATTTTAACACGGTGATCCATCATATTTTTTCTCACCCTCACTGTCGATCGCATCGGTGTCAATGTAAAACTAATCTCGTCGACCACGAACTACTCCCAGCGCCTACATATAAATACTTTCCGAAAACTAACTAAATCCTAGATACAAACAATTTAGCACCCCAAATTCTAGAGCTATCTAGAGCAATCTTATGGAGAACTACTAAAATAGACCACATGATACTCTTAAAAAAACTTTGAATCAGAAACAATTTTTTGAATCGACAAGCATATTGTTCAAACTTGGGATTTTTTGAATTCACGAATATATATTTTGTTTAGATGAACATTATGTGAAATGAATGAACAATTTTCAAATTCATGAACAATTTTTGCATCCGCAAACCTTTTTGAATAAATGAACGGTTTTTGAGATTGCGGAACAAATTTGGAAATTGATTTTTGTTTAATTTTTGTGAACATGTTACTAGATTTCATGAACATTTTTTTAAAATTCATGGATATGTTTGGAATACACGATCATTTTTAACAAATCATGAACTATTATGTGTTTTCTGAATATATTTTTATAGAATCGTGAAATCTTTATGAACAATTTTTGAAAATCACCAACATTTTCTGAATATGTGAACTTTTTATGACTTCACAAATATTTTTTTCATATTCGGAACTCTTTGAAGTTTGGAAAATCCTGAATTAATTTAAAGAAGGGAAAATAAAATCAGAAACAATACAAGAAAAGGCATAAAAAGCGAAAAAAGGGGGCCACGCTCTACAAATGGGTCGGCCCATGAAGAGGACGTGGAGGTACGCTTGCTAAAAAGAAAGAGAAATTGGTTAGAACCCGGGATCAAACCTTGGTCCGCTGCATGAAGGAGGTAGGCTACTGCCACTACGACACATGGGTCTTTATGTTTGCATAGGGTATCACCTTTAAAAGAACTGAACCTGACGCATGTTTGATAGGAAAAATGGAAACATTTTTTTAACTTATGGATGGTGTAGTAGGTAATTTATTACAACTTCGAGGTTAGATTTAATAACGGACGACAGAAACCCAATTTTCTTTATTATTAGGTAGAGATAGCTAAATGCCATAGCTACTATTTTTTATTTTTACCTAAATGCTTGTTAACCTAACGAACCTAATGAACCAAATTAACCTACCTAGTTAACCTAGTTAGTTAACCTAGTTAGTTAACCTAGTTTTTCCTAGATAATTAACCTAATTAAACTAGTTAACCTACCTAGTTCTCTGTCAAAGCCCTAAGTAAATTTTTGCACTAACTTAGATAATTAACCTAATTAAACTAGTTAACCTAGCTAGTTCTCTGTCAAAGCCCTAACTAAATTTGTTCACTAACCTAGATAATTAACCTAATTAAACCAGTTAACCTAGCTAGTTCTTTGTCAAAGCCCTAACTAATTTTTTGCACTAACCTACATAATTAAAATAATTAAACTATAGAGAGAGGAGGTGTGGGGGTTTGCAGAGGATGGCTTTGGTGGTGGTGAGGGAGGCAGTGGTGGCGAGGGAGGCAGGGGCGTCTCCGGTGATGGTGAGGGAGGCAGTGGTGGCGAGGGAGGCAGGGGCGTCGAGGGTGGATCCGGTGGCGGAGAGGGCGGCTTCGGCAGCGGTGATGGGGCCGGGCGGCTCTGGTGGCATTGGGGGTGGCTCTAGTGGCGTCGACGGCGCGCGGCCCTGGTGGCTCCAGGGGCGTCGACGTCGGTAGGAGATGGCGGTGATGTGGGTCGACAACAAAGTGGGGAGACGATTTCAAAGTGGGGTGAGGGATTTGGGGGAGAGGTGGTGGTCGGGGGAGAGGGAAACCGCGCGGGGGTTAAGTCAAACGTACCGGTAGCGCTGGTAGGAAAAAAGAGATATAGCTAAGTTAGCCATAGCGCTTTTTACAAAACGCGCTACTGCTATAGCTATTTATTTTCCTTTTTCTTTTCTTATTTCCTTTTCCCTTTCTATAGAGGGGGTCTAAAAAGCGCGTTGCTGCTATATTATCTATAACGCATGTTATGAACAGACACTATTGCTATGCCTTTCTCCTTTATTTTTATATTTTCTTTTATTTTAATTTACATGTTATTTTTTCCTACCTCCTTTTTCTACTTCTTTCATTTTCATTTACTTTTCTATTTGTTTTAATTTTTTTTATATTTTCATTAGCAGCAGCGCTTTTCCTAGAAAATGCGATGCTACAATAAACTTAGCGGAAGCGCGGTTTTCCGAAGATCATTGCTACTATTCGTAGCTCGGCTTAGTAGTGGGAATTTTAGTAGTAGCGCTTTTCCCCGAAGAAGCGTGACTGCTACACTCGTATCTGTAGCGTTGTTCAATTGTGCGCGCTACTGCTAAGTACCAGTAGCTCTCCATTTTAACCAGCTCTACTACTAAAGTTTTGTGTATAAGGTTTTCTAGTAGTGGAGGCTCAAGAGAAGGCAGAGGCATCAATAGCAAGAGTAGAAAAGGTAGCAAATGCACCCAATGCATCAATAGTCAATCTCAAATCAAAGCAAGACCATTTGACTTATCTGCTAGAAGCAACAATGAGGATTGAGCGAAGTCTGGCCAACTTAGCCAAGAACCAGGAGAGCCTAGAGTGGATAGTTGAAGTCAAAATGTAGAATCTTGATGTCAAGGTCACTGAGATAAAGTATATTGTGGAGAAGCCGAGAGATGATAGGCTGAGGATAGAGATGATAGACGTACCACTGATAGATTTCAGACTGTGCCAAGGGCACCCAGGTCTTCAGCTATGCCCGTAGCAGACACCGGGACTACTCACTCTATACCTGCCACCACTGCTACAGTGCCACCCTAAGTATGAACACACCAGCTCAGCAGACGTCGACTAAAACATTTGTTGAAGTAGTTCTCTCAACGCACTACTAGGAAAAGGGTTATAGATGGAATTGATACTAATGACGCACCAGACAAGTAGTGCGCCATTAGTATATAATAATGGCGCACCAACCTCTGATACGCCATTAGAGTTCAAACTACTAATGGCGCACCTGGCCCAGGGTGCGCCATTAGTATCAAAAAGTTTTTTTTTTTTGAACTAGTGCGCCTGTCCAAACATACTAATGGCGCATCGAAAGAAAGTGCGCCATTACTAGTTGTAACTAGTAATGGCGCACCAGCAGCAAAGTGCGCCATTAGTATCAAAAAGTTTTTTTTTGAACTAGTGCGCCTGTCCAAACATACTAATGATGCATCCAGAAAAAGTGCGCCATTACTAGGCGCACCAGCAGTAAAGTGCGCCATTAATGTTCTTTTTTTATTATATTTTTTATTCTTTTTTTTGCAAAACTACCAATGGCGCACTGTTCCATAGTGCGCCATTACTAGTTTAAACTAGTAATGGCGCACTATGGGACAGTGCGCCATTAGTATTGTTTATTGTTCGTTTCAAAACTAGTAATGGAGCACTAGCTGAAGATGCGCCATTAGTAACCTTGATTACTAATGGCGCATTTATGATGGGTGCGCCATTAGTAAGTGGGCAGCAACAATATATTTTGGACAACCTCTCCTACCCACACTCACTTTCTCCCCACTTCATTCTCTCCACCTCCACCTTGTCTCGGGTCCCTCCTCTTGTCCACCTCATTTCCACCATAGATTCACTCAAATTAAGTGGTTAAATTACCTTGTTTTGATAGGTAAGTAAGGGGGGAAGCTATATTTATGTTGTTCTCCATACAACAATGTGCACATTCACTTTTTATGGCCTAGCTAGATCTATGTATGTTCGTGGTGTTGCATATGTTTGTTGTGTTGCATATGTGTTGTGTTTGGAGGTGTACCGGTATTTGAAATGCGATAGTTGCCAATATTTTCCCGAAATGTTGATTCATTTCCGTTTCGGTGAGAATTTTGGCATTAAGCATTCTTTTTTGTCCTATTTTTAGGGAAAGTAATGGCAAATTTTTTTCTTGGTTCTAAAATATCGTTTTGCTCTACCCCGCAGGCGACCATGGTGCGCACGATGACCGAAGGCATCGTGAATAGGTTTTTGAGGTCCGCGAAGGCCGAGATGCTTCAAAAGAACGAGACGGAGATAAGATGTCCGTGTCGAAGATGCAAGCTGAAGAGCCTTATTGCGGACCCGGATTCCGGGCAGGTGCGGGACCACCTGCTCTTGCGTGGTTTCATGGATGGCTATCGGTGGCAAGGTGATGAAGATGACTACGAAGTCGTCCATGGGGGCCGGGCAAGAAATGAGGAAGGGCAGCAAGACAACCACCGCGGCTCGGGCGGGCGAGAAGACGAAGAATCCCCAGGAGATGATCACGACGGTGATGCTATACACAGTCATCATGTAGAAGATTTAAGACATGATGATGAGGAAGATGCCGGAGCAGACGACGGGCATGATCATGAAGATGATGATGCGGGCGGAGCAGACGACACTGGACCATCGATGGGCTGGGTCCAGGACCCTCATATTCAAGAGCTGCTTCTCAAGCAGACCGATAACGCAAGAGCTGCCGCCCGAGAGAAAGCCAAGATGGATCAAGTTGAGTTAGACGCGGTTACTCCATTGTATGAAGGATGCAGGCCCGAGGATACCCGCCTGAAAGTAACGCTCATGGCTCTAGAGATGAAGGTAAAACACAAAATGACCGACGCATGCTTCGACGAGAACATGTCATTCTGGCACGAACGTCTTCCCAAGGGGAACAAGTGCCCCACCAGTTTGGAGGAGGCGAAGAAAATCGTGTGTCCTCTGGATTTACCGCACGTGAAATACCATGTGTGCATGAACAATTGCATCATTTATCGGGACGAGCACGCGGAGTCTACCATATGTCCAGTGTGCGGCGTCACTCGATACAAGAAGAGGAAGAAAGCTCCTCGAAAAGTGGTGTGGTACTTTCCGATCACTCCTCATCTGCAGCGGTATTTCGCAGACCCTAAGGTAGCAAAGCTCCTGCGTTGGCACGCGGATAGGGAGGAGAAGAAGCGAGAAGATGACGCAAATGATCCGGAGATAGATAAAAAAGACAAGATGCTGAGTCACCCCAAGGATGCGAGCCAGTGGCAAGCGTTGAACTTCGAAGACCTAGAATTTGGGAACGATGCAAGGAACATCGTGTTGGGCGCGAGCACCGATGGAGTCAATCCGTTTGGCAGCCAGAGAAGCACACATAGCACTTGGCCTGTGTTTGTGTGGATGTACAACCTTCCCCCTGGTTGTGCATGAAGAGGAAGTACATTCACATGAGTATGCTAATTGAAGGACGGAAACAATCAGGGAACGACATCAATCTATATCTGGGGCTGCTGATAGAGGAGCTAGACACGCTGTGGAAAACGCCAGCCAATACGTGGGACGCCGCAAAGAAAGAATATTTCCCTATGAGAGCCGCGCTGCTCATGACGGTGCACGACTATCTCGGTTACGGATATGTCGCGGGGCAGGTGGTCCACGGATTTTCTGGATGCGTCAAGTGCATGGATGACACAACGTATCGCCAGCTAGATAGAGATCCCGGGTCTTCGAAAACCGTGTTCATGGGACATCGAAGGTGGCTTCGCGACGATGACCTGTGGAGAAAACGCAAGGATCTGTTCGATGTTGAAACCGAACCCCGAGGACGCCCACGTACGAGGAGCGGTGAGGAAATAGACGAGCTGTTGAAAAATTGGAAAGATTGCCCACTGCTGGGAAAGAAGCAAAAGGCGCCAGAGCCGGGAAAGAAGCGAAAGGCGCCAGAGCCGCTGCTGAACGTATGGAAAACGAGGTCTGTTTTCTGGGACTTGCCGTACTGGAAGATCCACCGTGTGCCTCACAGCCTTGATGTAATGCATATCACGAAGAACGTGTGCGAGAGTCTGCTTGGTACCCTGCTCAACATGCCAGAGAGGACCAAAGATGGGCAGAAAGCAAGGGCAGACTTGAAGTCAATGGGCATCAGGCAGGAGCTTCATGCTATATATGATGATCATGATGATGATGATGATGATGAGGCGAAGCAGGACACGGAAAGTCGTCGCAAAGGCAAAAAGGCCAAGAAGACCGGAAATGACTACCCTCCCGCGTGCTTGACTCTAAGTCAGGAGTAGATCGAGCAGTTTTTCACCTGCCTCGTAGGAGTACAACTTCCTTACGGTTACGCGGGGAAGATAAGCAGATACCTAGACCGGGCGAAGCTGAAGTTCAGCGGGATGAAGTCTCACGACTGTCACGTGCTGATGACGCAGATACTTCCAGTTGCAATCCGTGGGATCATGGACGCGCACGTCCGTGCAACCCTATTTCTCCTATGCAACTTTTTCAACGTCATCTCTCGGAAGTCTGTTGGCGTGAGGCAACTCAGAAGGCTACAGGAAGAGATCGTGGTGATACTATGCGAGCTTGAGATGTACTTCCCGCCCGCATTCTTCGACGTTATTGTGCATCTGCTGGTCCATATCGTGGACGATATCATCCAACTCGGGCCGACGTTCCTGCACAACATGATGCCGTTCGAAAGGATGAATGGTGTCATCAAAGGATACGTTCGCAACATGTTACGTCCAGAGGGAAGCATAGCCAGGGGCTTTCTGCCCGAAGAGTGCATCTCCTACTGCACCAATTATCTAGGCATCGAGAACCCCGTTGGTCTGCCCGTCAATAGGCACCTCGGCAGGCTCGCTGGATGGGGTCACCGTGATGGTCGCCGCGAAATGCATGTCGACTTCGAGGGTCGACTCGCCGACTTTGAAAGAGCAAACCTAGTTGCGCTACAACACATAGACGTGGTCGATCCTTGGGTGGTAGAGCACAAAACCTTTATTGAGAAGACGTACAACGACCGAGGCCAACAGAGGACGGACGGAGAAATAATCAAAGAGCACAACTCATGTTTAACGCGTTGGTTCAAGCAGAAGCTTCTGTCGTACCCTTTACATGAGGATTCTTCCGCGGAAGAACAACTCATATTCGCCTTATCACAGGGCGCCGAGCACAACCTGATGACCTATGAGGCGTACAATATCAACGGCTACACATTCTACACCAAGGCCAAGGACATGAAGAGCGATGGTTATCAGAACACCGGGGTAACGATGGAATCCTACACCGGTAAGGACAAGGACATATACTACGGAAGGATCGAGGAGATCTGGGAGCTGAGCTACGCTGGAGAGAAGGTCCCGATGTTCCATGTCAGATGGGCCAAGAGCGTCCTAAAAGAAGACCGGTATTTCACCACCATGGTTATACCCGAAGCCAAATCCAAGACCGCGGGCGCAAACATCACCGCGAAAAATCAGCCATGGGTACTGGCTTCCCAAGTTGACCAATGCTTCTTCATTACTGACCCGTCAAAGCCCAGTCGTGTTGTCGTGAGGAGAGGCAAAAGGAAGATCATCGGAATGGATGGAGTAGCCAATGAGCAAGACTTCGACAAGTATGGCGACCCGAGGATCGAACATGACGACGATGATGAAGTAGCAGCATACACCACAAGAAGAAGCAGGACCACCCTACCTAAAGGACGTCCGTTCCACAGAAGAACTCCATTTGCGAAAAAGAAGGGCAAGAAGATTGTGAACAGATAGCAAGCTAAGATCGATTGTATATATTTAAATCGTAGCCTTCAATTCTCGATTGTATTTCATGGGCACTTTTTGAACTATCATGAATATTTTTAAATTTCATGGACACTCGATCTCGACCCCCCACTCCATCTCGATCGCTATCCCACCTCGCCAGATCCGGCCCCCCTCGCCGCCGAGCACCCCCCGGTCCACTGGCCGCCGTCGCCGACCACCCGCACCCTCGATTCCCCTACTCAACCGCCGTCGCCGAACATATTTAAACAAGTTTGAACATATTTAAACACAAATAAGTATCAAACAACATTTTAAATGCATAAAAAATTGTGGAGCCTGGGAATCGAACCCAGGACCTCTTGGTGTGAGAACTGGCTGCTAACCAGTCGAGCTAGTAGAGGACACTTGATGTGGATCAGGTCAGGTGGAAGATAACCTGTTGGCTCGAGCAGAAAAAAAATACTAATAGCGCACCAGGGTGAGGTGCGCCCTTAGTATGTATGCACTTATGGCGCACCGAGGGGTGGTGCGCCATTAGTATTGCGCCGCCCCCACCATCCATATCTCCTCCGCGGCCATCCCCAACCTAGCTATCGATCCCCTCTCTCTCCCCGACTCCACCCCTCACCACCGCAGCTCCCCCGCGCCGCCACGCCCCCGTGCCCCTCACCACCGCAGCTCCCCCGCGCCCCCCACCACCCGCCACGCGCCGCCCCCTCCATTATCTCCGCTCGCCGTCGTCGCCTTCACGCGGGGAGGACGTCCACCAGGAGAGGAGGCCTGCGACCTCCCCGCCGTCTCCGCGCTCCGTCGTCTCTGCCCTCCATCGTCTCCGTCGTCTCAGGTAACCCTCCTCCCTCTGCCTCTCTTCCTCCTCTCCTCCCTCCCGGCCATGCCCTCTCGAATTTAGGTCTCTTCTTCTCTCTTTTGCTAGGTTTACTTCAAATCCCTTTCGAATTTAGGTCAACTTAGGTTCAAACTTGCTTGCTGTAGGTTAACTAGGTCAAATTAATTAACTGCTAGGGATTAATTAGGTTAACTAGGTCAAATCCCTCTCGAATTAATTAACTAGGTTAACTAGGTCAAATTAGCAGTTAATTTGGCACTGAAAAGCAAAAGCTACAATTAGCTGCTCGTATTAGACATGCTTGACATTATATATCAGTTTGTCTGGTTCTTGTTTTGGTAGTAGTAGTTTGCTTTGCTTATCCATGAGTATCAGTCAATTGGTGAACCTCGAGCAGCTCTTAGCTGGGTTTTGTCTCCGACCATCGTGTCGTGAAGATTTTGCAGGTACCCCGAGAGGCCCTTGAGTTTGCTGGAATGTCGATTAACTTCCGTTCCGGCAAATTCGGGTACTCCATATGTCCTATTTTCAGCAAAGGTCATGCTAAAATTTTCCGTGAATTTTAGCATGACTTTGCTAAAAATAGGACATATGGGGTACTTGTGACTAATGCATGGGCCGGGGTTTCTTAGCAGTTAATTAAGTAGGATCAAGTGCCCCTTTATTCTAGCTGTATTAAACCATAGGCGGCAATAGAGCCAAGCTAGTGATTAGGCCCAACTTAGAATTCTCCTTCCCAGCTTAGCTTTTAGGATGCCTCGGTGTCGACAATTCTTAGATTAAAAAACCTTGGCTTTTAGGGTGCCTCGGTGTCGATAAAAACCGAAATGATGAAAGCTTAGGCTTTTAGGGTGCCTCGGCGTCCAAATACCCTCAATTATAAAAGCTTAGCTTTTAGGATGCCTCGGTGTCGACAAACCCTAAATGATGAGACCATGATCTTGTTCCTTGACAATAACCAACTTTTTGACCAAACTTTGTTCTTATTTAGAGAGAAACATGGCCAACAACGATGAGGCCGGGGGTTCGGGCGGCAAGGCATTCTGGGAGCTGTCCCAGGAGATGGAGGAACAACCTCACTTGTATGAGGACGCCGCCTTCCCCACCGATCCTGACACCACTGATGGTACCGCCGAGGATGACCCCACTGATGCCACCACTGATGGTGCCGCCGAGGATGCCACCACTGATGATGGCGGCGCTCGCACAGATGGCAGCCAACCGAAGAGGCAACGGAAGGACCGGCGCCCGACCGTGCTCCGCACCCTCAAGGAGGAAGGGAATCCAACGGCGCCCGAGCGAATAGTCAAGGGGTACTCGCTTCAGCTCGGGTGCATTCTCCGGAGCACCGTCTCGATCAACACCGAGAACCTGAGGCATCCTGACCGAGGGAATTTGCGCAACCTCCTCTTCACGAAGGTCCACGAACGATACAAATTCCCCGCTGAATTTGAAAACACAAGCCTCAAAGGGAATAAAGTGAACAATGCTGCCCTCACGAAGATGAGCAAGGCCCTGTCTACTTGGAAAAGCAATGTGAAGAGAATGATCGAGAAAGGTGAGAGTTATGAGAAGATCAAGGAGAAAAACCCTTCGATCACCGAAGATGACTACAACGACTTCAAGATCAATTGCTCGAGCACCGCACACTCCGAATGAAGTCACTGGGGGAAAGAAATGCGGGAGCGGAACTTAGGGGAACACACACTCGGTCCCGGCGGTTACAGAGTGGCGGAGCCTATATAGGACTAGGAGGAGGCGGACCGTGCCGAGCAAGGCCTACCACCCCTGTTCGATAAATATGGTGACAAGCAGACGAGGAACTTTGTCAGGGCCCGGTACAAGAAGGACCCGAAAACAAAGGAGATTACCACGGATCCGAAGACCAGGGCGCTTGAGCTTGTTCTTGTAAGGAATACACCTCCGCGTAATTAGCTCCATATGGTTGCATTCTAATTAATGAAGGCAAATTTCTAAATGGTTCACATTCCTTCCGCAGGCGACTGAAGGCAGTAGCGCGGGGTCGACTAAGAGAAACCCTTGGGACACGACTCTAAATAGGGCGTTGAATGTAATGAAGAACAATGATAAGCTCAGTAAGCCGACGTCAGCTGGTCGTGTGGCCGGCAAAGGCTTGTCGACAAAATGGTCGTCATACTATAACGCTGGTGGGCGAAAGGAGAAAAAGACCAGCTCGGAATGCCAGGCGCGCGAGGTTCAAGAACTCCAGGCACAGGTGGCGCGGATTCCGGAGATTGTCCAAGAGCAAGTGCAACAACAGCTCGGAGCGACGATCACCGCCATTGTGCCTACCTTGATCGAGGGGTTGAGTGCGTGGATTGCGGGCGGCCAACAGGGGCCGCCCCCGATTCCTAGCTTCACGGCCAGCAACTCGGAGAACGCGATGGCGGGGCCATTGGTGTCTCCGGCAGAGGCGGCATTGGTGTCTCCGACACCGGCACGGGAGCTTAATGCACCCGGGTGTACGCCGGCCGGCACCTCTGCAGCAAGCGGCCCCTCCGTCAACTGCACGCCCGCCGTTGGCGGTGCCTCGACATTAGCCTTGCTCGACGCCATCATCACGGTAACTAATTAAGCCTCTCTTGGCCGAGGACTTCATCTCCTTGCCTTTGACTGGGCATCCCTGATGACGCCCTACATGTTTTCGCAGGGCGCCGCCGACATTCCGTGCACTCTCCTGCACTTCGTGAACAACGAGTTGGTCGATGTCGCCAAGGGAAAAATCGTTCAACCGGGCAACCCCTTGTTCCACGGTACCCAGATGCCACCCAACTTGTTTAGAGTTCAACTGGTTTGGGTGCTGTAAGGCTACGACGAGGTGTAACCTCCGATTCGACCCGTCGGGGCCGACGATGATGACGTGATGACCCTCGGCGCCTGCCTGAGCTGGCCCCTGCTTTGGCCGAAGAGCCAGATTCGTTTGGGGGTGGGGGACACCACCCCAAAGACAACACCGCCAGTCGTGCCGGCGCCAAGTCGGCCCCATGGCAAGACCGCCGCATTGGTGCCGGACATCCCTATGCCACTGGATCCAAACATGCATATGGCACAGGATCAGAACGACAACGACGACGATACATTTGGCAACGTCGATCAGTACTTTGCCGATCATGGGTACGGTGGCGACTTCATGGGGCCTCCTTCTCAAGAACCCAACCCAACAAAAGACGTGTGCAATCTAGCTGGTACCGCGGAGAAGCCAAGTTGCAACAGGCGTCGTTTGCCGTTCAGCTCTCAGGAGACGCCTCCAGCTGCCGACTTCACCGAGCCTCAGATAGGCGAGGTGCGAAATATTATCAGCCCCAACACACTCAAGAAGGCGGTCTGTGAGCAGAACTCGGTCCCAATTCAGGAGAAGAAGAAGGCACGCAAAAGAAAAACTAACAAAGGGTGCGAGCCAGCCGGCACCGAGTACGATCCATGCTCAAGACGGGCCACCTTCACCTGAGGATCTAATGAGGAGGGTGCATGTGGTGGGTAGGCCGATGCTACCGACAAATATGCTCGATGCTGCAACCGGTGCTATGCGGAGTCTGCATGACAGTGTTCTTTCTTTGGAGAAGCGGCGTCTCAGAGAGAAGGATGTGGCATACCCGGTTTTCGCGGCCAAGGTGCCAGAGGGCAAGGGCTTTGTGGATAACTCCATCGGGGGTACGATCGTCCTGCGGTTTGATGACATCCACGCTATGTTGAACCTTCATCCGCTGCACTACACCTTCGTTCGGCTATTTTCGCTGAGTATGGAGATGCGGATAATTCGCGACAAGACCCCAGACATCGTGATAGTCGACCCCTTCTACATGCGTGCCAAGATCTTGGGCAGCGCTGGGGACCTGCAAGTCACGAGTTCTTACCTCGAAGGCGTCATTCTGGCAAACCGAGATAAGGATAACTTTGTCGTGCCTTACTTTCTCGAGTAAGTCCTCCCCCTCAACCGCCCCGTAACATATGAATTCTTAGATTTCGATCATTTTTCTTTTAACATTCCGTGTTTTCTGTAGTGACACACATTGCACGCTCATCCTCCGAAGCCCCAAATATTCCATGGCCACATATTTCGACCCGGACCGTAAGTCGAACGTAGACTACACAAATGTCAAGAAGGTTCTTGATGATGTTCTCCCCGGCTACGCCAAATCTGGAGGCACCTATACCAGGACAGTTCGTAAGACCGGCAAGCACGTGTTCTCCCACAATACGACGTTCTGCTGCGTCAAGCAGCCGCTTGGCGGTCAGAAGGGTGCCTACTACGCCATCCATCACATGCGGGCGATCGTACGGGACCATCATCAACTTCTGCTACCGAGTAAACTCAAAGATTGGGCCGCGAGCGTGTCGGCAATCCAGGATGCGGACATCAGACAAGAATTCTTTCGCATCCAGTCGGAGTTTGCGGAAATCATCCATCAAGATGTCCTTCGTACCTCGAGGCAGTTCTTCCTCAGGAACCAACATCCAATAGTGACATCGACTCAATCCTACAAATGCAGGCTGACAACGCCCGTGATTTCATGACTCCCACGATAGACGGCGGCTTCATCCATGCTCCGGTCCCTTGAGTCGAGTCGAAAGCAGTGATGTTGTGTCTAGTACTGAAACATCGATAGGCTCATGTTGTAATTAAACTTTAATGAACTTGTAGTATGTCTCTTTGGTTTCGAGAGTCGTTCAACTTAGATGTAATCGATGCTATTAATGTCATGCTTTTCTCTTTCGATCGTTCTGTTGCATACTTATATATTGCTTATGTATTGTCTGTGAATTGGTACTAACGTTTCGTTTGGCTAGTGCATAGCGATGTCGTCGTATGTCGTGTACAAGGGTAAGGTTCCCGGAGTCTACGACGACTGGGAGGAGTGTTGGAGACAGGTTCACCGATTCAACGATAACAGTTACAAAGGGTACACCACTAGGGCCGAGGCGGAATCTAGATACGCTCGCTATCTAGCGGAGAGGGGAGGGAGCGTTGGAGGAACCGGATGAAAACGAGTTTCGTCGTCATGATGCTCATCATGATGACCGCAGCTCTCTTCTATGTGATGGTAGTTTAGATGATCGATATCGACTTGTAATGTGAAGACAAACTCGCTACTCGCGGTCTCGAGACTTGTAATATAATGTTCTATCTTTGTTCGATCTTTTCAATTCGGAGACTAATATGATGAATTGTATTCGGAGACTAATATGATGAATTGTATTCAGAGACTAATCTTCTATTGTATTCGATGAATTTGTTATTCATGTGTGCTGTCTATATTCCAATTATACATTTTGTAACCTGTGCAAAAAACAGAAAATAAAAAAATAAAAAAAACCTAATATTCATATTAATGGCGCATCACATCACAGTGCGCCATTAGTATGCCAAAGGATACTAATGGAGCATCATCAGACAGTGCGCCATTACTATGCCGAAGTTACTAATGGCGCATCATGTTTGCGTGCGCCATTAGTATGCCAAAGCACCTGGGTATACATGGCCCCTGGGAGGCATACTAATGGCGCACTACTGTGCACACGAATGGCGTATATGTGGTGCGCCATTAGTATACCAGATACTAATGGCGCACCGGAGGTGCGCCATTAGTAAAATATACTAATGGCATGGCACTAATGGCGCACCACTAATGCGCCATTAATGGCCAAATTAGGTGCGCCATTAGTAGGCCTTTTCCTAGTAGTGACGCCATCTAAGGACACCGGAGCAACAAGCCAGAAGACCCCTTCAGGAGCACCCGGAGATCATGCCTAGAGCACCGTATAGCATTATGCTTTTTCAATCTTTTTGGTATCTTGTTGCCAAAGGGGGAGAAAATGTATAGATTATAGGTTGAGAGAGAGAGAGAGAGTGTGTGTGTGTGTGTGTCTCGTTCTTTTGCTCGTTTGGTTTTTGTTGCTCGTTGATACTTTGTCCGTTTGGTTTGTGCTACTTATTGTCTTATGCTCGTGAGATACTTCGTTTGGTTGTGTGATTGGTCATACTATGCTTAATGTATGATCTATGCCTATCTCTATGATTATTTGTGTATGATGATTCACTTATGTATTTGGTGATGCGTGCATTTTATTTCACTCGTATCATTGTGTGCGCTCCACCAAGATGTATGTGACATGGAAGAGTGACCTATGATCCTAATTGATTGTGCATTTGCATTCAAATGCAAATTTTAAATAATGCACAAATTTAGGTGGAGCTCTTGCTTATCACAAACTTCACTAAGCGACTATGTATATCATTCAATTTATCATTTATTGAAGCATTGATCTATATGTTGTCATCAATTACAAAAAAGGGAGAGGTTGAAAGTGCAACTAATCGCCAGGTGGTTTTGGTAATTCATGACAACATATAGCTCATTAAACTAATATCAATTCAAGATAAATATTTCAGGAAGTTCAATGAATGACATGGCATGGACTAGAGATGTAGACCCCTCAAAATGCTAAGGATTTTTTTTGGCAAAAGCTCAAGACTCTTCATATTTATTTTAGTGATCCAATATCACATTGAGTCCATAGGAAAGCCAATACTATTAACAAGGGATGAGCTGTTGCTTAATGACTTGGTTGCTCAAATGCTTAGTGGCATTGCTCCAAAACCCTCAACCACTTTCTCCATCCAAATATGTCCAAACCCTAATGGCAAACTCGGCCCATCGATTCTTTCCATCCGGAGCCACCGAGTTCATATGACATAGCCACTGCCAGAAACCCTAATAGTTCGGTCTCACCGATACAAATCTCGGTCTCACCGAGATGGCCTTGCCAATGCTCTGTGACTTGTTGCATTTATTTCGGTCTCAGCGAGTTATGCAATCGGTATCACCGAGTTGGCTTGATAGATTCTCTGTCTCTTATTGCTTCACTTTGGTCTCACTAAGTTGATGCAATCGGCGACACCGAGATGATGTTTGCCCTAAGTCCTAGCACATCAGTCCCACCGAGTTGTTCCAATCGGTCCCACCGAGATTCCCAACGTTCACATTTTTTAACAGATCAGTGCCGCCGAGTTTAACCATTCGGTCCCATCGAGATGAGTCAAATGTGTGTGACGGTTGGATTTTGTGTGGAGGCTATATATACCCCTCCACTCCTTCTCCATTTGAGAGAGATCCATCATAACGTGCCTTCACTTCCACCATAAATTTTCCGAGAGACAACCACCTACTAATGTGTTGAGATCAATATATTCCATTCGAACCATTTGAGCCTTGATTTTTTTCCTTCCCCAAGTTGCTTTCCACTCAAATCATTTCTCCACCATAACCAAATCCGAGAGAGAGAGAGAGAGAGAGAGAGTTGAGTGTTGCGGAGACTATCATTTGAAGCACAAGAGGAAGGAGTTCATCATCAACACACCATCCATTACCTTTTGGAGAGTGGTGTCTCCTAGATTGGTTGGGTGTCGCTTGGGAGCCTCCGTGAAGATGTGGAGTTGCACCAAGAAGTTTGCAAGGGCAAGGAGATCGCCTACTTTGTGAAGATCTACCCGAGTGAGGCAAGTCCTTCATGGGCGATGGCCATGGTGGGATAGACAAGGTTGCTTCTTCGTGGAACCTTCATGGGTGGAGCCCTCCGTGGACTCGCACAGCCGTTACCCTTCAGGGGTTGAAGTCTCCATCAACATGGACGTACGATAGCATCACCTATTGGAACCATGCCAAAAATCTCTGTGTCTCCATTGCGTTTGCCTTCTACGAACCCTTCCCTTTACCTTCATCTGCAATGTTTTACTTTCCGCTGCTATACTCTTAGAATTGCATCTGTTGTTGATTGCTTGACTTCTCCTAGTTGCTAAAATCTGCCCACAACTAAAATTGGGAAAATGATAGATTTTTCTGTGGTCAAGTAGTCTAATCACCCCCACTAGACACACTTTTGATCCTACATACTTGCTCCTGAAGCCATGCCAACTCAGCTTCGGTGATGGCTTTGGCTCACAGTGTGCCTTCGGCCGCCCTTCCGCTTCAGTTACTACTTCCTTGAGGCCATCTATCTCGCGCTTTAACTCCCTACGCGGAGTGCTTAAGCTTGTTTCCTATAGCTTTAGATTTTTGCTATGCTCCCCGATGAGTGCTCGGCGGGAACCCGCGATTTTCTCGTTGGCGTCCACCTGTATCTTTGCTTCCTTGGACGCCAGGGAGGTGTTGCCCTTCTCCACGCCAAGTCTCCATGCTGAGCAAGAGAAGGTTGAGCAGCAGCCACCTGGCGGTCCAACACCTCCAACCACTCGTGCTCCAGACTCTGCTCGGACGATGTCAGCATGAGTTCCTGCTTGAGGGCCTTGGGGTCCGCCTCGCGCGTCAACAGCCCTTTCTCGCAGGCAGAGAGGGTAACCCTTCGTGCTTGGATTTGCCGCTCCATGATCGTGTTCGAGGCCAAGAGCTCTTATTCACGGGCCTCCACCGCTTCGCGCTGCCGGTCCACTTCCGTGGCTTCCTTGAAAGCGCGCTCACAGGCCTCTTTCGCCGTGGCGAAGGATTTCTCGTCCCCGAGCAGGCGGTCTTGTGCTGGAGGCGGTTAAGCTTGATGGTGACTTCAAGTTGATGCCACCCGCGCGTGAGGTGCAATCGCTCCTCAGCAAGACGCGCTTCAATGTCTTGGAGCTCCGCCCCAAGCTGGTTCAGCACACCCACCGCATTCTACAAAAGGCCGTGCCAGACCGTGGTCCGATAGTTCACAAGCGCCAGGGCCTAGTTCGTGTTGGAATTTTTGCTAGTAGGCCTTTGGCCCAAAGCCCAACTAAAATTCTGAAATTCTCTTGGCCCATTCATGCACACATGTGAGTGGAGTGAGTGAGGCTAAAGTTTAGTCCCACCTCATAAGTTGAGGGAGAGTTGCACCTCTTTATAAGGTGAGCTCTTCTACCACTTGTATGAGCATGAGAAGAGGAGACCTACACGCGCGCTCCTCCTCCTCGCTCGCCTCGCCACGCCACGCCACGCCTCGTCACGACGCGCTGCGCCGCGGGTTGCAGGATTGAGCCGAGCCGAGGACAGAGCTATGCACGTTGTCTATATTTTTGCTGCTCGGGGAAATTAATGAGTCATTAATTAATAATTAACAAACGCATTAATTACTGAACCGTTTCCGATTCATTTGGATTGTGACGGCTCGGACGTGGGGTTTATTCCCACGACCTACCCGGCCCGCACTATATAATTCGGCAGACGTCTACCCTAGCCGCCGCTTTGTATGGTTTCTCACCACCGTTCCAGAACATTGCGCCGCCAAGCAAGTCTTCTCCATCCCTCCTTTCGGCGTGCACCGGGAGAAGGGACAGCCGGCCTCCGGAACCCCGCCTCTCGTGATCCTGTACGGGAGAGGGGCGATAAGGTTTTTGGGGAGCGCACTCGCGCGACTGTTGCCAGTGATGACTTCGCGAACGGCGACTTCTTCCCCGACCTCGGCAACCTCATCCTCGACGACATGGGCGACAACGTCAATGCCGGCGGTGCTGCTCCCGCTGCACCGTATGTGATTCTACGCTTCCTGTTCGAGATCGTGGTAGAATTCATGTTTCTAGTATGTGCCCTAGATGTGATCTGTTCATCTGCTATGCTAGTTCACATGATTAGTTTAATCTTTGTTGCTGGAGTCATAACTTATCTTCTATTTATTCGGATTAAATCTCGTAGTAATTTGCTCATATTTCCAACAATCCAAAAACCTTATTATAGGAAATTTACTCCGAGTGGTTTTGCTGCACATCTGAAGCCGCCTGCCTTTAAGGGGGCACAATATAAGAGGTGGCGCACGAGAGCAGTCTACTGGTTTCAGACCATGGGCTGCTATGACGCCACCAAGGGCAAGCCTAAGGGCGATCTTAATCCGGCACAGCTGGAAGCTTTTGAGAAGATCGATACCCTCTTTAAAGGTGCTCTTCTGAGTGTTCTTGATGACTCAACTGTGGATTCGTACATGTCATTTGACAACGGCAAGGACATGTGGGCTGCGCTCGAGGCCAAGTTTGGTGCCTCGGACGCCGACAGCGAGTTGTACGTCATGGAGCAATTCTATGACTACAAGATGACTGATGAGCGCGCTGTTGTACAGCAGGCTCATGAGATACAGTCGCTCGCAAAAGAACTTGAGTACTTCAAGTGTGTGTTGCCGGACAAATTTGTTGCCGGGGGCATCATTGCCAAGCTTCCACCTTTGTGGAACAATTTTGCTACTTCCATGAAACACAAGAGACAGGAGTTTTCCGTTGCAGATCTCATTGGTACTCTTGATGTTGAAGAGAAGGCGAGAGCAAAGGACACACGTGATCGAGTTGCTGAGGGAGGTTCTAGTGCCCACATGGTACAGAAGAAGAACTTCCAGCCCAACAAGTTCAAAAACAACAAGAAAAAAACTCAGGGCAAAGGCAAGTTTGATACAAAGAACAAGCCATCACATTCTACCAACTTCAAGAAGAATTCTCATAAGAAGGGGAAGGGACTTTGCCATGTCTGCGGTGATCCTAATCACTGGGCTCCGAAGTGTCCTAACCGCTTTGAGGAGCGTGAACATGAGAAGAGCGGCAAGTCCGCTAATGTTGTCATCGGTGATACTGATATGAAGGAATCAGGGTACGGTATTTTTCCTACCATCCTTTCAGTATTTCAATCCCCTGATTGGTTAATTGACACCGGTGCCAATGTACATGTTTGTGCTGACGCCTCCATGTTTTCTTCTTACCATGCCACTGGGACTTCTCCCGTGCTGATGGGGAATGGGTCACATGCCATCGTTCGAGGTGTTGGTACGGTCGATCTAAAGTTTACTTCGGGGAAGACCGTGCGTCTGAAGAACGTTCATCATGTGCCGTCCATCAATAAAAACCTCGTTAGCGGTTCCCATTTATGTCGAGATGGTTTTAAGTTTGTTTTTGAATCCAATAAAGTTGTAATTTCTAAGTGTGGACAATTTGTTGGAAAAGGCTATGAGTGCGGAGGCTTGTTCCGCCTATCTTTGTCAGATATTTGCACTAAAGTTATTAATAATGTTTGCCACAATAATGAGTCTGATATTTGGCATTCACGACTTTGTCATATTAACTTTGGATGCATGACGCGGCTAGACAATATGAATTTAATTCCGAAAATCTCTACTGTCAAGGGCTCTAAGTGCCAAGTATGTGTGCAAGCTAAGCAACCTCGCAAGTCCCATAAGACTGCAGAGGCAAGAGACTTGGCGCCACTAGAGCTTATACATTCTGATCTTTGTGAGATGAATGGCGTGTTGACAAAAGGTGGAAAGAGATACTTCATGACGTTAATTGATGACTCCACTAGATATTGTTATGTGTATCTTCTGAAATCAAAAGATGAGGCTTTGACTTTCTTCAAAACTATAAAGCTGAGGCAAAGAACCAACTTGATCGAAAAATTAAACGGCTTAGGTCCGATCGTGGTGGAGAGTATTTTTCCAATGAATTTGATCTGTTTTGTGCGGAACATGGTATAATCCATGAGAGGACGCCTCCCTACTCACCCCAGTCAAATGGGGTAGCCGAAAGAAAGAACCGAACTCTAACTGATATGGTGAACACCATGTTAGACACTTCGGGTCTATCCAAGGAATGGTGGGGGGCGCTAATGACTGTGTGTCATGTCCTAAACCGGGTTCCCACAAAGCATAAGACCATGACTCCATTTGAGGAATGTGAAAGGAAAAGGTTGAAACTCTCTTACCTATGTACTTGGGGTTGTTTGGCGAAAGTCAATATACCAATTCCCAAGAAGCGCAAGCTTGGACCAAAAACCGTGGATTGTGTTCTTCTGGGCTATGCTTTCCATAGCATCGGCTATAGATTTTTGATAATAAAATCTGAGGTGTCCGACATGCATGTTGGTACGATTATGGAGTCAAATGATGCAACTTTCTTTGAGGACATATTTCCTATGAAGGAAATGTCGAGTTCATCAAATCAGGAGATACCTACTCCATCTAGTGAGGAATTCACTGTAATTCCTGAACCCACCATTGCGATGGAACACGTTGAGAATCCTGTTGAGGGTGACAATGGAACTCCTGTGAGGAGTAAGAGACAGAGGACTGCAAAGTCCTTTGGTGATGATTTCATTGTGTACGTCGTGGATGACACACCCAGTACTATTTCAGAAGCCTATGCATCTCCTGATGCTGACTACTGGGAGGAAGCTGTACGTAGTGAGATGTATTCCATCTTAGCTAATGGTACCTGGGAGATCACTGACCGTCCTTATGGGTGCAAACCTGTAGGATGTAAGTGGGTGTTCAAGAAGAAGCTTAGACCTGATGGTACGATTGAAAATTACAAGGCACGGCTTGTGGCCAAGGGTTATACCCAGAAAGAAGGTGAAGACTTCTTTGATACTTACTCACCCGTGGCTAGACTGACCACAATTCGGGTGCTACTATCACTGGCTGCCTCACATGGTCTTCTCGTTCATCAAATGGACGTTAAGACAGCTTTCCTCAATGGAGAGTTGAAGGAGGAAATTTACATGGATCAGCCAGATGGTTTTGTAGTATCTGGTCAGGAAGGAAAGGTGTGCAAGTTATTAAAGTCTTTATATGGCCTTAAACGAGCTCCTAAGGAGTGGCATGAGAAGTTCAAAAGAACATTAACTGATGCCGGCTTTGTAGTAAACGATGGTGACAAGTGTGTGTACTGTCGCTATGGTGGGGGCGAAGGAGTTATTCTTTGTCCGTATGTCGACGACATATTGATCTTTGGAACCAAACTTGATTTAATCAAGGAGGTTAAGGATTTCTTATCTCGCTGTTTTGAGATGAAGGATCTAGGAGTAGCTGATGTTATCTTAAACATCAAGCTATTGAGAGATGAGAATGGTGGGATCACACTGCTTCAGTCTCACTATGTGGAAAAGGTCTTGATTCGTTTTGGGTATAGCGACTGCACACCTTCTCCAAGTCCATATGATGCTAGTGTGTTGCTTCGAAAGAATCGACGGATTGCTAGAGATCAACTGAGGTATTCTCAGATTATTGGTTCGCTTATGTATTTGGCAAGTGCCACGAGGCCTGACATCTCTTTTGCTGTGAGCAAGCTGAGTCGGTTTGTGTCAAAACCGGGAGATGATCATTGGCATGCGCTTGAGAGAGTTATGCGCTATTTGAAAGGCACCGCGAGCTATGGAATTCACTACACCGGGTATCCAAGGGTACTGGAGGGTTATAGTGACTCAAACTGGATTTCTGATGCTGATGAGAAAAAGGCCACAAGTGGTTATGTTTTTACACTTGGTGGTGGCGCTGTTTCCTGGAAGTCTTGCAAGCAGACCATCTTAACGAGGTCAACTATGGAAGCAGAACTCACAGCATTGGACACTGCCACTGCTGAAGCAGAGTGGCTTCATGAACTCTTGATGGACTTACCTATAGTTGAAAAACTAATACCCCCTATCCTGATGAACTGTGATAATCAAACTGTGATCGTCAAGATAAACAGTTCGAAGGACAATATGAAGTCCTCAAGACATGTGAAGAGGAGACTAAAATCTGTCAGAAAATTGTGGAACTCCGGAGTTATTACGTTGGATTATATCCAAACGTCGAAAAACATGGCAGATCCCTTCACAAAGGGTCTATCACGAAATGTGATAGATAATGCATCGATGGAGATGGGTTTGAGACCCACCGCATGAGTTGTCCAGAGTGGTAACCCACTCTATGTGATCGGAGATCCCGTGAAGTATAAGTGGGAGACAAGCTATTGGTCAGCTGGGAGGAGAGTATCCCTATATTAACTATCCCACTCTGTGAAGATGCAATACTCTCCTGATCTGCATGGCAGGTTGATACTTATCTTAATGTGTTCCAAGTGGCTTATTCGGGTAAGCAGAGATGTTGTCCTGCAGAACATCTTCTGAGGAACACACCTATATGAATTTGACTGTTAACGTCGCAGTCTGTGAGAATTGGGTGTTCTCTAATAAATTCATGAAAAGGCCCTGGAGTATGACGTATACGCTCCACCCGCGGGGAAGCCTTGCGGCAGCCAAGTATCGGTCAAGAATTTGTGTGAAACTAGTCTCGCAGAAAACTTGTAGTTCAAGGCATAGTCCACTATTCAAGTTGTGATCTAGTGTAGCATAAATCTCTAAGTGGAAGTTCAACTTCATTGTCTCCACTAAGCACCGGTATATAAACAATGTTTTGGAACTAAATGATGAGATGTGCCAATGAGACTTTGTGGGGAATTGTTGGAATTTTTGCTAGTAGGCCTTTGGCCCAAAGCCCAACTAAAATTCTGAAATTCTCTTGGCCCATTCATGCAAACATGTGAGTGGAGTGAGTGAGGCTAAAGTTTAGTCCCACCTCATAAGTTGAGGGAGAGTTGCACCTCTTTATAAGGTGAGCTCTTCTACCACTTGTATGAGCAGGAGAACAGAAGACCTACACGCGCGCTCCTCCTCCTCGCTCGCCTCGCCACGCCACGCCTCGCCTCGTCACGATGCGCCGCACCGTGGGTTGCGGGATTGAGCCGAGCCGAGGACAGAGCTATGCACGTTGTCCCTATTTTTGCTGCTCGGGAAAATTAATGAGTCATTAATTAATAATTAACGGACGCGTTAATTACTGAACCGTTTCCGATTCTTTTGGATCATGACGACTCGGACGTGGGATTTATTCCCACGACCTACCCGCCCCGCACTATATAATTCGGCAGACGTCTACCCTAGCCGCCGCTTCATATGGATTCTCACCACCGTTCCAGAACATTGCGCCGCCAAGCAAGTCTTCTCCATCCCTCCTTTCGGCGTGCACCGGGAGAAGGGACAGCGGGCCTCCGGAACCCCGCCTCTCGTGATCCTGTACGGGAGAGGGGCGATCAGGTTTTTGGGGAGCGCACTCGCGTGAGTGCTGCTAGCGACGACTTCGCGAACGACGACTTCTTCCCCGACCTCGGCAACCTCATCCTCGACGACATGGGCGACAACGTCAACGCCGGCGGTGCTGCTCCCGCTGCATCGTAAGTGATTCTATCCTTCCTGTTCGAGATCGTGGTAGAATTCATGTTTCTAGTATGTGCCCTAGATGTGATCTGTTCATCTGCTATGCTAGTTCACATGATTAGTTTAATCTTTGTTGTTGCAGTCATGACTTATCTTCTATTTATTCAGATTAAATCTCGTAGTAATTTGCTCATATTTCCAACAGTTTGGGCTGAGCCCCTCATTCCCATTCGTCGTCATGGATTGTGAAGCCCCAGCCTCGCCCGCCAAGGGCTGGGAGCTGGCAGATGCCCCTTCCGCCCCTCCTGGTTGAGGTGATGTGCCACACGGGCTCGGTGCGCTCTCAGAGGAAGCCGGGCCCCCAGGGCCGCCCCTGACGCCGGCATGGACGGGCGCGGTGGCCGACGGTTCCGGCTTCGCCGGCTCGGCGTAAACCTCAGCGGTAAGTACTCTGGAGGCTATGGAGTGGTCTTTCGAGGGCACGCCCGGAGGAGTTGTCGGCACTACCCCGCGCGTGGGTTCATCTTCGGTAGCAGAGGGATGCTCGACCACTCTGCGCCCCGCGCCCCCAGCGGGCGGCGGAGAAGCAGCCCTTCTCTCGGGCGTGGCTTTGGTGACTCGGTGGTTCACAGCCACCCCGCATTCCATGGTCACGGCGAGCGGCGACGGAACGCTCGCTGGGCCCGGGGGTTCATTCACCTTTTATCTTGAAGAAGAACCACATGGAGGAAAAGCTCAGACACCTTAGTCATGCTGGAGAGAAGAAGGGCAAAGGAAGAGTACTTACTCGTCCTTGCCGACCTACTTCCTTTTCTTCAGCGCCCCTGGCAGCGCGCCGGCGTTGCTCTCCGAACGAGGCTTCCTCTCACGGCCAGTTCTGGGAAAGGGTCGCGCAACCTCGGTGTCGTCCCCCGTCCCTGTTACAAGGGGGGCATGTGAGTCGCCCCTGGTGCTGCGCCCTTGGGGGTGTGTGGCCCGAAAACTGCCATCCTGGGGTCCTTTGCGTCCCTCGTCACGTCGGGCATGGTGGCCGCGGCCTCGGGCAGGGCGGTGCAGCCAGCGCCCGCAGGCGTGGGGGTGAGATGGTTACCGTCCCTCCGAGGCACGCTGCCTCCACCGTCCACTGCTTTAGCCGGGGGCTCACCGCCCCCACAGCTATCTGATTTTGGGATCACGGGGAAGGGATTGTCCCAAGGCCCTTCACGACCCTCAGGAAGCGCCCCCATTAATCAAAATGGGGCATTGCGCCAGGAAAACCCTCCTTGTTCCGATAGTAATACAGGGGGATCCCCTTCCCAGGGAGCTTGCCTGCTTCATCGCCGGTCAGGATGTGGAGCACTCCGTTCAACATTTGGGGCAATAGGCGACCCGTGCGGAGCCGCATTGTATCTTCTGGGCCAGTGAAAGCCCACATCGGGCGGGAGTGGCGCCGATGGAGGGCAATTCACTGATTGAGGAACTTTGTCACACCCTGATTTTCAATCACATTGCTTAAGCTAATTTTCATGTTAAAAAAATGTGTGGATTTGCAAAAAAAAAAACTTTTGAGTGTTTTTGACCTTGATTGATTTGAGTTTTGTCTGCTGTTTGCTAGTGCTCTAAAAATCAAATAAATCCTCCAACTCTTATACTTCATCTCCTTGACCCAAAACATTTTCCCAATGATCATGCCATGTGTATAGACCAGTATAGAATTTTCTTATAAAAATATTTTGGCCAAATGGTATTTTCAAAAATTAGTTTTCCAAAAACCCCTGAATTGAGGTTTGCACTGCAAGTACCTTATTTAGGGTGTGAAAAATCTTTCAAAAAGTATATTTGAATCCTATTAGGTATAGGACTCCCAGAAACCACAAAAGTATAATTTTAAAAGTTATTTTTATATTTTATTTAAGAGCTTTTTCTTAAGGCCAGAAATGGTCTTTAATAGGGAAAAATTATTTAATCATTTCAAAAATATTTGCCAAAATTCAGGGAGACTCATAGGACATATATTGTCCATATATAAGAGTTTCAACACATGGTCATGTTCAAAATATTGGACAAATCCTTCCAAAACCCTTTCTGGATATTTCAAGCTTTTGAAATATTTACAAAGGAAATATTCTCCAAAAATTCCAGGGAAATTATATCATGTCATATATGACATATTTGATGATCTTGCAAAGCCTCATGCCTTGAAGATCAAGGAAACATCCTTAAACCCCTTCAAAACCATTCTGTCCATATTTGAAGTTTGAGGAACTCTACATTGCCAAACTTGTCCAAATGCTCTCAAATTTGGTGCACATGCTAGAATGACCTAATAAGGCATCTAGACCAAATGGCACAAGATTTGGAAAAGAGCAACTTGATCAGATCACCCCAATACCAATTCTGTTCAAATGCAAATTTGAACAACTTTACATTGTCAACTTTTTATCTGGAGCCTCAAACTTTGTGGGCATGTTCATAACCCCAAATGATGATGCTACACCAAGTGGTGCATCAATGGGAGATGAATTGCTTGACTCCAACGTGGTGAAACCATTTCTGTTCATTTCTAGGGTTCACCAAAGTTACATTGGCCACTTTGCCCAAATCAGCTCAAATTTGGTGTAGGGGCCTAATTATATGTGACATTTGATCCTGTTAAGTCCCATGCCAAGTGGATGTCATTTGCTTGACCAAACACTGATCAAACACCTTCTGTTCATTTACCAAAACAAGTGGTTGGACCTCTTTTACTATTTCCCCTTACCCCAAATTCTTACCACACCTTCCCCTGATCATCCTCTACCTCCAGTAACCGTCCCATGGCCTCATCTCAATTATTGGAGGGTAAAAACCCCATTTTTACTCTTGTGGACAGCCACCTTCTTCTCCTCCTTCACCTCCCTCCTCATCCCAGTGGTTCCCCAGGGCATCCAAGACCACAGAGCAATTCTTTACTACTCCCTCTACCCTCTGGACACTGCTGGACACTAGAGGACACGGCCTGGAAAGCACAGACACGACCATGCCGGCCAAAGGCGTGCTCTGGAGCATGCTACAATGCACCGAGGCACTGTAGCTCGGCCCTCCCGAGGCTTCCAGACAACCTTGGGCAGAGAGAGCGTGTCCCCCGAGGTGCCCTCGACGTCCACGACCTGCAGGACGGTCGGCCTTATCCTCCCCGGTCCCCCTCCTCTCTCCATGAGCTCGCCCGGCACGTCCATGGGCGTCGCCCACGGTGCACCGCGGCTGCAGCTATAAAAGGTCTCCCCCCGAGCACCTCTTGCCTCTGCTGGATCCTCCTCTTCCCCGTGCACCTCCTAGACACGCCCCCTCTCCCTCTCCGGCGCTCTTCCTCTCTCCACGGCCGAAGTGCCGCCGCCAGCCACCGCTCGGCATCGGGCACCACGGTCGTTCTCTTCTTTCCCTTCTCTGTTGGCCGCCAGGAGGAGAACCCAGGACCATGGAGCTACCTCCCACTCCACCCTTCCTTCCCCCTAGCACCTCTGGCGCCGCCCCGTCTCGACCCGAAGCCGCCGCTGATGCCTCGGCCGCCATCGCTCCTGCTCCTCCCGGCCAGCTTGGAGGCCAGGGATGGGCGCGGCTTGCTCCGCTGGGGCCTCCGGTACGTCGGGCACCACCGGGGACGGCCGGAGCCGCCGGGGAACGGCGCCGGCGTCGCCCCTGCCTCCTACTCTGCGTCGGGCGGGGGGAGGACGACGAACCCGACAGGTGGGCCCCGCCTGTAAGCGCCACAGGCCCGGTGGGAGCAGTTGACGGGTGCCCCCCCCAATAAGTGGAAGCGCACTTCGGTGGCTGCGCTTTCCTGTGGTGGAGGCGCCCCGCGTAACTACGCCTTCGGCGTCACCACCTCCATCCCGCCGCTGAGCCACTGGGCTGAGCCCAGTAGGCGTTGGTTAGCTGGGCCTCGCCAAGAGCACAGCATAAGGGTACAACCCCTACTCCTTTCCTTTTTCCCTTTTTCTATCAACTTCAAAAATGCCTAGAATATTCATATGAACTCCAAATTGCATGATTCAAATTTCCTATGGCTCAATAAATCATGCTCTACCGCATGGTGCAACATGCACATTATTCCAGAAACTTTCCCCACACAAATATTTATCAAATACCCATATTTCATCTTCTGTGATGAACTTTAGAAAATCACAGAGAGCTCATTTTTGATCCAAATGCAGTGATTCAAATTCGTAGATTCTTGTCATGTCCAAACTTAGTTTTGGAACATTATTAATAATAGTTTCTGTACCCCACCAAATAATGAGCCATTTCTTCCTATTTTTCAGCTTTGGAAAATCCTAGGAAATTCATTTGAATTCCAAATCCAGTGAAACCAACTCCTAAATGCTTCTAAAATCATGACTTGATGATGGGTACCTTTGCTCATCATTCAAGGAATTATTTCTGTATACTTCTTCCAAAACCATAAGCCCTTTGGTTCCATCATATTGAAATGTTGCCAACTACCTATTGATCCAATACCTATGAAACCACCTTGGTCATTTCTAATATGACCAGAGGTATCCTAGAAAAGTCCAACTCCTATTTTTAGAGCACTTTTATTTTTGCTTTGATTGTGTTGCTTATTATGATTGTTCCCATCGTTAGTTGACGAAATAAACGGAGTATTCGGAGATGGACCAGAAGGTTTGAAGACTCTGAAGAATAAGACAAGCAGCCCTTTGACCATGTTCAAGAAACCTTTTTATGCATGTCTCATGACACCTTTTTATTCAATGCATCGGAATCATGTTGAGGTGGAAACCACTTTGGATGCTACCTTTGTTACTTTACTGTTGAAACTTGCATCAAACATGACCCTACCTTCCGATGAGGGTTATGTGGGTGGGAGTAGTTAGGTTGCATTAATAGTAGCTACGCAAATGGGACAGGTAAATGCATGGTGACGGAAGCAGGATACTTTCAAAAGACTTTTCGAAAACACCGTCGGGTGCCATTTATGCCCGAGGGAGATGGTGAGATGGGTAACCACTTGATGACGAAGTGGTGTACCGAGGCAAGTGTGTGTGTTGTTTTGAAAACGGATTGGTTTAAGTTGCGACCGTTATTCCAACCTTACATGTGCAACCACTCTACCCTTATATGGGAAAGGGCATTATTGATTACCTAGGTCGATACTAGCATGGTGCCCGCATTACTAGTGACGGGAGTGACATGAGGTCACTCTTGGGATGGGGTCGCGCTTGGATAGGCGGCCATGACTGTCTTTACAGGGCACCGGACACACCGTTGGTACCCCGTGCCTGTGATATGTGATGAATTCGGAGCGAGTCTCCACAAACCTTGAGATGTGAAATGTTTGGCACAGGGGCTGTTACCAATCGAGTGGACTCCATATTAGTGTCACCTAGGGAAAGATAGTGATCGGGTGCTTACCCCGGGTGCTTGAGGTACCGCGGGTCGTGGATGACACGGAAGTTCCCCGGATCTAGTGGGTAAAGTGTGCAACCTCTGCAGAGTGTAAAACTATTCGAATAGCCGTGTCCACGGTCATGGACAGTTGGGTAACCGCTCTTGGGCTACGTCCAATGTTTGCGAAACCTGGTGTGTGAGTGTGAGGAAACAACATGGTTCAGTAAGATTGATGATGTGATACCTGAGGAAGTTACAATGAGCTTGAACATGAGTTGATTACAACTCTTTCTCGATATGATGTCTGTGACCTCCTGTTACTTGTTACAGACACATGCATATCCATGTTATACGTTGATCATACTTGCATATGAAAAACTAGCTTTCCGCAAAACTGCCAACCTAGCAGTAGAGCCTTGCATAAATATTCTGTTATCACACTTGGGTTGCTTGCGAGTACATTCAATGTACTCATTGGCTTGCCACTGGTTATTTTATTGGCCAGGCAGGAGAGAACAGGTTATGATGAAGATTTCTTGGTGACGAGCATGCGAGCTAGGACGCTTCCCAGTCAGAATGCCTGTAGGGTTAAAGGCAGATGGCATGGGTCCATGTTGTCGTTGAAGATTTCCGCTGCAATGATATTCTCAAGATTTGACCATTATGGTCCTACTTGTGTAACACGGTATGTAAGGATGTAAGACTCTTGTTATTCAGCTTATGTGTGTTCAGTGAGCATTGATCTCTGGGATCACTGTACACGTGCATTCGGTGATCACGTCTTATGAGTCGGGGTCCCCACAGAGCTGGTATCAGAGCCATCCTGACTGTAGGAAGCCTTAGTTAGCATGGTCGTTAGTTAGGGTAAAACTATTTCCAAAACTATTAGTAGTTTCCAAAACTATCTATACTCCTCTTCCCTTCTCAGTTTTTCGAAAACTAGGCTATACTTGATCTCTTCCTCTTCAAAACCTTGGTCGCTAGAACCCTTATGCCCCTGACCACTGGATTTTCTGTAATCCTCGTGGAGTGCACCTTGCCAAACACTCACCCACCACTTTTGCACACAAGATTGGTGACACCGTGACAAGACGGTACCAACAGAAACTACAACCTCGATGAGTGAGGACATGAAGACCCAGAAGATGGTGGTACCCTTGACAGTGTCCCAAGAAGATGCAACGTTGGCCTATGATGACCAGGGTATAGGTTATGCAAAATGATGATATGCATCGCTAATAGAGTAATCATGTCACTACCGTTGTTGTATCGACAACCACCGGTGGATGAGAACCTTGCCATTTGGTCTGCCTCACTATAGTGAGCAGGAAAACGGTTCTCTTCGTCCCCCGCTCTTGGTGTCGATGTTTTCATCAACGAACTCGACATGTTGGACCTCTATTATGCTTTGTTATTGTCATTACATATGGATTGCCTACCTGGTACCCTCGACGCCCGAGAAGGCACAAGGGATCGTCATGGTTAAATAGACAAGAGAAGACCAAGTCAACGCCAGCTACAAGGAGGCACCTTCACCACATCACCTCATCAGGCGAGAAGTTGTTGAAGATTCTTCAGGCTCAACCCGGATCATTCATCAAGCAACTACAAGGGACATAGCAACACCTGAGGAAGCTCAGAAGACTGCACGAGGCACAAGTCACGACACAGAGTCCGAGAACCCTTAGGGTAGGACGAGTCGTGTACCCCCTATGCGCAGTCGAGTCCATATGATGGTTCGAATAGAACCATGATTGTGTGTTGTTTGCTTTTATTCGTTTGAGTTTTGATATAAGTCGCGCTTTGCCCCAGGCAACAAGTGCATGGCTATATCACCTTCCTTGCCTTACTTCTTTTGTTTCGGCCTTTTTGCACCTGTTTGTTGCACCTGCACTATAGAACCCCCTTTAGGCATTTCCCTCCTCTACGCTGCTTCTTCCCTCTATTCTCTCTCTCCCCAGTTGAAGACCCGCAAGACAAGATGCACCAAGGACTCTACCTCGGCAACCAACTGGCACCGAAGACTTCTGCTACAACCTCCACGATCTATTGCAACCCCGTAGAGTTATGTTTAACCCTCCAGACCAGTAACCCCATTCCTAGACCCTTTGAGACTTCCCGAGACACTCCAGCACGAATCCTTAACCATGTGCCTAACCCATGGTAAGGCGAGAGAACCTGTTAAGCCCTTGTAACCTTGCACAACACTGGGTTCGTAAAGGAACTAGTGGACACGATGAGTGAGCACATTTTTCATCCTGATATAGCACGAGGTCTGACGATGCCATAGATATACCAGTTCAAGGATATTGGACAGATGACTTGGTGGTTTGTATTAGTGACTTCGAGGAACTATCTGAGACCTTGATGGATTGTGAGGTTTTCATATTGGTGGAATCATGACTTTGGGGAAGTATGTAGGAGTGCCCGTTGGACATGAGACTTGGATTTATGTTGGTGATTCTGGTTGGTATAGATGCTGGATATGTCTGCATGGTTCGGAGTAAGATTGGATTTAGACCGATGATCTTGATCATGATACCATGCTTCTCGGTGGACGATAACCTAGGAGATTGGATTATTTGTCGGAGTTGATTTAGGGATCTATTTAGTCGTGATCTTGGAGTTTACTTGACCCGGATGATGGGAATTTGGTGGATTTACTATCGTGATGCATAGTCCTTCCAAGTATTTGGGTATTATAGAGACTTGAGATCTTGTGGAGCACCGTAGGCATCGGATTTGTAGGATTGTTGGATTATGTGGTGATTGATGGTAATTACCGGGCTATCGGATTTGATCTATAGGAAGGAAACAAATCTTGGAGTGGCATATGACGTGTTTCCTTAGAATAGAGATGCATTATCTTGAGCCTTGCAAGAATAGGTTGAGTGCTTGGATTATGGAGTTTAATTTCAGCTCAGCAGCATGTAAGATCTACCTTTGGATTTTAGAGGTAGACGTACATATGGATTTGGGGATCTTAGACAAGTATAATTTTGTTAGACCGTCTCTTGAGAGTCATGAGGATATGCATGGCATGAGTGGTGATTAAAGTTGGTCTATGCGAGAGATGCTTTTTCCGTTCGGAGTACTAGATATAGCTATTGGCATCTCAGAAACTGTGCTTAAGGATAAGATGATATAAGTTCATTCACTTACTAGAATCCTTGAAACCCTTAAGCCCCACCGAGCCACAACCTGGTCAGATTCTGACCACGGGCCTTGACTCAGAGTCAGGAAGGCCTCTGCAATACTCAACCGAGACCACCACCAATACCTCAGCTTACCTTGCGTACCCCTTAGACCTCATGGAGCAATTGGACAAGTTGGGTAACATCATTATTTGATGACCTACTTGTCTGCCCGAAGACAAGGAAGAGACGGACAGCTGGATAGAAGACATTTGAAGACCGCCCTGTCAAGAA
This sequence comes from Secale cereale, assembly GCA_902687465.1. Classification (NCBI taxonomy): domain Eukaryota; kingdom Viridiplantae; phylum Streptophyta; class Magnoliopsida; order Poales; family Poaceae; genus Secale; species Secale cereale. Next base: position 98,801,595 of record LR738713.1, on the reverse strand, counting down.
GGAAGACCTACACCGACCACCGTCATCAAGAAGAAACTTCCGCGTCGAAGACCGGGCGTATCTGCAAACCACCCCTCCCGGAGGAACCGAGCAATTCCGTGTCGAAGGAACGCTCACACCAAATTGTATCAAGGCTTGAAGGCACGATTCTGGTGGCACGAGATGAAAAGAGAGATTTGCAACTTATGTTGCAAAGTGTGATGTGTGCCAAAGGGTCAAGCTGAAAATCAGCGACTCGCTGGATTGCTTCAACCACTCAAGGCTTCTGAGTGGAAGTGGGATAAAGACGGAATGAACTTCGTCACTGGTTTACCAAGGTCGGATACAGGACATGACTCTGTTTGGGTCATAGTCGATCCTTTGACCAAGGTAGTCCATTTCATTCCTGACAAGACCCCTTATGATGGCAACCGGCTGGCAGCTCTTTACATCGACCGAATCGTAAGTCTTCACGGCGTTCCCAAGGAGATTGTGTCAAATCGAGGAACCCAGTTCACCTTAAGGTTCTGGAAGAAGTTCCGAGAAGCCTTGGGAACCAAGTTATCTTTCAGCACGGCTTTCCACCCCCAGACTTGAGGTCAGAATGAACGAGTCAATCAGATTCTCGAAGTCATGACTCCGAGCCTGTGTCTTGGCGTATGGAGCCAAGTGGGAGGATTGTCTCCTTTTTGCCGAGTTCTCCTATAACAACAGTTACCAGTCGAGCCTTCTGATGGCACCATTCGAGGTGTTGTAGGGACGCAGATGTCGCACACCCCTCAACTGGTCAGAGACTGGAGAAGGGCTAGTCTTTGGACCGGATATTCTCCGTGCAGCGGAAGAGCAAGTCCAACTAGTTAGAGAACGTTTGAAGGCAGCCAAGTCAAGGAAAAAGAGCTATGCTGACACTCACCGTCGGAACATGAGTTTCCATATCAGGGACCACGTGTACCTGCGGGTAACTCCTCTGAAGGGAAACAAGCGTTTCCACGTCAAGGGGAAGCTCGCACTAAGGTTCATTTGACCCTTTGAGATCACTGCAAGTCATGTGGTAGACGGCTCCCCAGCTAGATCTACCACCTGAGATACCCTCCGTGCACCAAATCTTCCGCGAGGACCCACTCTGGAAGTACTTCTTACCTCCTAGCTAGCCCGATGCCCGCAAGGACATCGATCACCGAGCCTTTGACAGCTAAACCAACCTAACCTATGCAAGAGACCCTCAGCAACCTCCGTCAAGGAAGGCATCAAGCAAGAAGCCATACCATCAAGCACTTCAGGATTCCAAGGAGCACCGCTCGGAAGCAGAACCAACAAGAAGAAGTGAAGACTACCCCGTATCCAAGACTCCGCCTTTCTTTCCACGCCTAGTCTGGGAATCTCGGGGACGAGATTCTTGTAAGGGGGGTAGGTCTGTCACACCCTGATTTTCATATCACATTGCTTAAGCTAATTTTCATGTTAAAAAAATGTGTGGATTTGCAAAAAAAACTTTTGAGTGTTTTTGACCTTGCTTGATTTGACTTTTGTCTGCTGTTTGCTAGTGCTCTAAAAATCAAATAAATCCTCCAACTCTTATACTTCATCTCCTTGACCCAAAACCTTTTCCCAATGATCATGCCATGTGTATAGACCAGTATAGAATTTTCTTATAAAAATATTTTGGCCAAATGGTATTTTCAAAAATTAGTTTTCCAAAAACCCCTGAATTGAGGTTTGCACTGCAAGTACCTTTTTTAGGGTGTGAAAAATCTTTCAAAAAGTATATTTGAATCCTATTAGGTATAGGACTCCCAGAAACCACAAAAGTATAATTTTAAAAGTTATTTTTATATTTTATTTAAAAGCTTTTTCTTAAGGCCAGAAATGGTCTTTAATAGGGAAAAATTATTTAATCATTTCAAAAATATTTTCCAAAATTCAGGGAGACTCATAGGACATATATTGTCCATATATAAGAGTTTCAACACATGGTCATGTTCAAAATATTGGACAAATCCTTCCAAAACCCTTTCTGGATATTTCAAGCTTTTGAATTATTTACAAAGGAAATATTCTCCAAAAATTCCAGGGAAATTATATCATGTCATATATGACATATTTGATGATCTTGCAAAGCCTCATGCCTTGAAGATCAAGGAAACATCCTTAAACCCCTTCAAAACCATTCTGTCCATATTTGAAGTTTGAGCAACTCTACATTGCCAAACTTGTCCAAATGCTCTCAAATTTGGTGCACATGCTAGAATGACCTAATAAGGCATCTAGACCAAATGGCACAAGATTGGAAAAGAGCAACTTGATCAGATCAGCCCAAAACCAATTCTGTTCAAATGCAAATTCGAACAACTTTACATTGTCAACTTTTTATCTAGAGCCTCAAACTTTGTGGGCATGTTCATAACCGCAAATGATGATGCTACACCAAGTGGTGCATCAAGAGGAGATGAATTGCTTGATTCCAACATGGTGAAACCATTTCTGTTCATATCTAGGGTTCACCAAAGTTACATTGGCCACTTTGCACAAATGAGCTCAAATTTGGTCTAGGGGCCTAATTATATGTGACATTTGATCCTGTTAAGTCCCATGCCAAGTGGGTGTCATTTGCTTGACCAAACACTGATCAAACACCTTCTGTTCATTTACCAAAACAAGTGGTTGGACCTCTTTTACTATTTCCCCTTACCCCAAATTCTTACCACACCTTCCCCTGATCATCCTCTACCCCCAGTAACCGTCCCATGGCCTCAGCTCAATTATTGGAGGGTAAAAACCCCATTTTTACTCTAGTGGACAGCCACCTTCTTCTCCTCCTTCACCTCCCTCCTCATCCCAGTGGTTCCCCAGGGCATCCAAGACCACAGAGCAATTCTTTACTACACCCTCTACCCTCTGGACACTGCTGGACACTAGAGGACACGGCCTGGAAAGCACAGACACGACCATGCCGGCCAAAGGCGTGCTCTGGAGCACGCTACAGTGCACCGAGGCACTGTAGCTCGGCCCTCCCGAGGCTTCCAGACAACCTTGGGCAGAGAGAGCGTGTCCCCTGAGGTGCCCTCGACATCCACGACCTGCAGGACGGTCGGCCTTATCCTCCCCGGTCCCCCTCCTCTCTCCATGAGCTCGCCCGGCACGTCCATGGGCGTCGCCCACGGTGCACCGCGGCTGTAGCTATAAAAGGTCTCCCCCCGAGCACCTCTTGCCTCTTCTGGATCCTCCTCTTCCCCGTGCACCTCCTAGACACGCCCCCTCTCCCTCTCCGGCGCTCTTCCTCTCTCCACGGCCGAAGTGCCGCCGCCAGCCACCGCTCGGCATCGGGCACCACAGCCGTTCTCTTCTTTCCCTTCTCTGTTGGCCGCCAGGAGAAGAACCCCAGGACCATGGAGCTACCTCCCACTCTACCCTTCCTTCCCCCTAGCACCTCTGGCGCCGCCCCGTCTCGACCCGAAGCCGCCGCTGATGCCTCGGCCGCCGTCGCTCCTGCTCCTCCCGGCCAGCTTTGAGGCCAGGGATGGGCGCGGCTTGCTCCGCTGGGGCCTCCGGTGCGCCGGGCACCACCTGGGACGGCTAGAGCCGCCGGGGAACGGTGCCGGCGTCGCCCCTGCCTCCTCCTCTGCGTCGGGCGGGGGGAGGACGACGAACCCGACAGGCGGGCGCCGCCTGTAAGCGCCACAGGCCCGGTGGGAGCAGCTGACGGGTGCCCCCCGATAAGTGGAAGCGCACTTTGGTGGCTGCGCTTTCCTGTGGTGGAGGCGCCCCGCGTAAATACGCCTTCTGCGTCACCACCTCCATCCCGCCGCTGAGCCACTGGGCTGAGCCCAGTAGGCGTTGGTTAGCTGGGCCTCGCCCAGAGCATAGCATAAGGGTATAACCCCTACTCCTTTCCTTTTTCCCTTTTTCTGTCAACTTCAAAAATGCCTAGAATATTCATATGAACTCCAAATTGCATGATTCAAATTTCCTATGGCTCCATAAATCATGCTCTATCACATGGTGCAACATGCACATTATTCCAGAAACTTTCCCCACACAAATATTTATCAAATACCCATATTTCATCTTCTGTGATGAACTTTAGAAAATCACAGAGAGCTCATTTTTGATCCAAATGCAGTGATTCAAATTCCTAGATTCTTGTCACGTCCAAACTTAGTTTTGGAACATTATTAATAATAGTTTCTGTACCCCACCAAATAATGAGCCATTACTTCCTATTTTTCAGCTTTGGAAAATCCTAGGAAATTCATTTGAATTCCAAATCCAGTGAAACCATCTCCTAAATGCTTCTAAAATCATGACTTGATGATGGGTACCTTTGCTCATCATTCAAGGAATTATTTATGTATACTTCTTCCAAAACCATAAGCCCTTTGCTTCCATCATATTGAAATGTTCCCAACTACCTATTGATCCAACACCTATGAAACCACCTTGGTCATTTCTAATATGACCAGAGGTATCCTAGAAAAGTCCAACTCCTATTTTTAGAGAACTTTTATTTTTGCTTTGATTGTGTTGCTTATTTTGATTGTTTCCATCGTTAGTTGACGAAATAAACGGAGTATTCGGAGATGGACCAGAAGGTTTGAAGACTCTGCAGAATAAGGCAAGCAGCCCTTTGACCATGTTCAAGAAACCTTTTTATGCATGTCTCATGACACCTTTTTATTCAATGCATCGGAATCATGTTGAGGTGGAAACCACTTTGGATGCTACCTTTGTTACTTTACTGTTGAAACTTGCATCAAACATGACCCTACCTTCCTATGAGGGTTATGTGGGTGGGAGTAGTTAGGTTGCTTTAATAGTAGCTACGCAAATGGGACGGGTAAATGCATGGTGACGGAAGCAGGATACTTTCAAAAGACTTTTCGAAAACCCCGTCGGGTGCCATTTATGCTCGAGGGAGATGGTGAGATGGGTAACCACTTGATGACGAAGTGGTGTACCGAGGCAAGTGTGTGTGTTGTTTTGAAAACGGATTGGTTTAAGTTGCGACCGTTATTCCAACCTTACATGCGCAACCACTCTACCCTTATATGGGAAAGGGCATTATTGATTACCTAGGTCGATACTAGCATGGTGCCCGCATTACTAGTGACGGGAGTGACATGAGGTCAATCTTGGGACGGGGTCGCGCATGGATAGGCGGCCATGACTGTCTTTACAGGGCACCGGACACACCGTTGGTACCCCGTGCTTGTGATATGTGATGAATTCGGAGCGAGTCTCTACAAACCTTGAGATGTGAAATGTTTGGCACAGGGGCTGTTACCAATCGAGTGGACTCAATTTTAGTGTCACCTAGGGAAAGATAGTGATCGGGTGCTTACCCCGGGTGCTTGAGGTACCGCGGGTCGTGGATGACACGGAAGTTCCCCGGATCTAGTGGGTAAAGTGTGCAACCTCTGCAGAGTGTAAAACTATTCGAATAGCCGTGTCCACGGTCATGGACAGTTGGGTAAGCGCTCTTGCGCTACGTCCAATGTTTGCGAAACCTGGTGTGTGAGTGTGAGGAAACAACATGGTTCAGTAAGATTGATGATGTGATACCTGAGGAAGTTACAATGAGCTTGAACATGAGTTGATTACAACTCTTTCTCGATATGATGTCTGTGACCTCCTGTTACTTGTTACAAACACATGCATATCCATGTTATACGTTGATCATACTTGCATATGAAAAACTAGCTTTCCGCAAAACTGCCAACCTAGCAGTAGAGCCTTGCATAAATATTCTGTTATCACACTTGGGTTGCTTGCGAGTACATTCAATGTACTCATTGGCTAGCCACTGGTTATTTTATTGGCCAGGCAGGAGAGAACGGGTTATGATGAAGATTTCTTGGTGACGAGCATGCGAGCTAGGACGCTTCCCAGTCAGAATGCCTGTAGGGTTAAAGGCAGATGGCATGGGTCCATGTTGTCGTTGAAGATTTCCGCTGCGATGATATTCTCAAGATTTGACCATTATGGTCCTACTTGTCACTACTAGAAAAAGGGCTATCCGTAATATCACTATTAGTGGCGCACCGTGGATGTGGTGCGCCACTGCTATATAGCAGTGGCGCACCATAAACAGGTGCGCCATTACTATTTTTTTACTAGTGGCGCACCTGGTGTGTGGTGCGCCACTAGTAAGTTTGTTCTGTGCACACCCCCCTCCCCAGACATACTAGTGGCGCACCGTGTGGAGGTGCGCCATTACTAGTTTAACTAGTAATGGCGCACCTCCACACGGTGCGCCACTACTAACATTTTTTTTAAAAAAAATTCGAAGTTAGTAGTGGCGCACCGTGTGGAGGTGCGCCATTACTAGTTTGAACTAGTAATGGCGCACCTCCACACGGTGCGCCACTACTAACATTTTATTTTTTGAAATTTTTTTCAAAGGTAGTAGTGGCGCACCGTTGCAGAGGTGCGCCATTACTAGTTTTAACTAGTAATGGCGCACCTCTGCCACGGTGCGCCACTACTAACATTTCTATTTTTTTTTGAAAAACTATTTTTTTTGGAATAAATATTTTTTTTTTGAAAAAATGTTTTTTTGGGAAAAAAATGGTTTTTTTTTGAAAAAATGTTTTTTTTGAAAAAATGTTTTTTTTGAAAAAAATGGTTTTTTTTAAAAAAAATAGTTTTTTTAAAAAAAATTCAAAATATGATATGTAAAATGACCGGGAAGTTTGAAATATTTTTTCAAAATTTCATCACACTCATGAACATGAACAAACTCCTAGACATCAACAAGGTTTAATAGGATTGATATGATAGATATATCAACAAGTGCCTGCTAAGTGAGCTGGTGCTGGGGTTGGATAGAACTCAGAAGTTAAGCGTGCTTGGGCTGGAGTAGTGTAGGATGGGTGACCTTCCGGGAAGTTTGACCACGGAGTGCGATTTGACCCGAGATTAAGCCATATTGACCCGAGATTAAGCCATAGTGACCCGAGATTAAAGAAAAAAAATTCCCGCCAAAATTGAAAAAAAAAATTCTGGAAAAATATTTGAAAAAAAATTGTTACTAGTGGCGCACCTGTAGCAATATCAGTGGCGCACCTGTAGCAATTCTGGAATAAAATTTGAAAAAAAAAATTCTGAAAAAATATCAGTGGCGCACCCTTATACTTAGTAGTGGCGCACCAGCAGGCCACCCCTATACATTATCAGTGGCGCACCCGGGGGGATATCAATGGCGCACCAGGTGGTGCGCCACTGATATCTGGATTAGTAATGGCGCACCTCTGGTGCGCCACTAATACACATTACTAGTGGCGTGGTAATAGTGGCGCACCAGAGGTGCGCCACTAATACCCAAAAGTGGTGCGCCACTAATGAGCTTTTTTCTAGTAGTGTGTGTAACACGGTATGTAAGGATGTAAGACTCTTGTTATTCAGCTTCTGTGTGTTCAGTGAGCATTGATCTCTGGGATCACTGTACACGTGCATTCGGTGATCACGACTTATGAGTCGAGGTCCCCACAAACTTCCTCATGACCATGGCCACTATTACACCCGCTGGCCTAAGGTTAGCCAGTCTCCTCCTCACCCGTGACAACCTCGGGTCGTCGAGATTTTCGTACCCCCATCCAGAGCTCGGTACTTATACGTCTCGAATGTATCTACTTTTCCAAACACTTTTGCCCTTGTTTTGGACTCTAACTTGCATGATTTGAATGGAACTAACCCAGACTGACGCTGTTTTTAGCAGAATTGCCATGGTGTTGTTTTTGTGCAGAAAAAAAAGTTCTCGGAATGATCTAAAAATCCACGGACAATTATTTTGGAAAATATAAAAAATACCTGCGGAAAGATCCATGTTAGGGGCCCACATCCTGTCCACGAGGGTGGGGGGCGCGCCCCCTCCCCCTGGGCGCGCCCCCTGCCTCGTGGGCCCCCTGATGCTCCACAGACACACCCCCGGACTCCATATATTCACTTTTGGGGAGAAAAAATCAAAGAGACAGAATTATTGCGTTTTACAATACGGAGCCGCCATCAAGCCCTAATCTCTCTCGGGAGGGCTGATCTTGAGTCCGTTAGGGGCTCCGGAGAGCGGATATCGTCACCAAGCTGCAGCTCAGCAGGCAGTAGCTACTGCATCTCAGTACAACCCCAACTACAACTTTGGATATCCGTCAGGCCAATACTGGCCATAGACCAACTTAGGCCAAAAGCCTATGCTTGGGGGAGTACGTGTTTCTCATCGACATTACATTCATGTTCACGCACGTATTCTAGTTGTCGGTGCTCACACTCTTTCATTGTACCATCCATGCTTAGTTTCAATTCTTTTCCTTAGTCTTTTGTTGTGTGCTAAAAAACCTTAAGAAAAACAAAAAAAATAGTTGTAGCTTTTAGCTAGTTTACTTTGCATGCATGTAGTAGTAGTAATTAAAAGAAACCCAAAATGATTTCTCGTTCTTCTTTTGCTTGTTGGGAGCTTTCCCGTGTAAATAGTTTCTTTTCTTTTCTTTGGGGGTAAAGAGTAGAAGACCATGATTAATAATGCTTAGTGGCTCTCATATGCTTTATTGTTGATTTAACCTTGAGCCATATTACCTTGTCTTCTCTCTTGTAATAAATGCTCGCAGATTCCAGCTTAGTCCAATGCACGTGCCCTATTATTATTATCCACACCGTTCGGTCGTGCGTGTGAAAGGCAATAAGGATGATATATGATGAGCTAATTGAGATGAGAAAAGCTGGTATGAACTCGACCTCTCTTGTTTTGTAAATATGATAGTTCATCGTTCCTGATTCAGCTTGTTATGAATGAAATATGCTTGCAATGACAATTAGAGATCATAGGTGCTTATGCCATGCTCAATTAGCTAAGAGTTTATAATGGTCTATCTTGCGTGCCAACATGATATTAAAATGGTTGTGATGTGGTATGATAGGGTGGTATCCTCCTTTGAACGATTCAAGTGGTCTGACTTGGCACATGTTCACGCATATAGTTGAAACAAATCAACATAGCCTCCACGATATTTATGTTCATGGTGATTTATATCCTACTCATGCTTGGATTCACTGTTGATTCATTTTAATGCATGTTCATGACTGTTGTCGCTCTCTAGCTGGTCGCTTCCTAGTATCTTTCTAGCCTTCACTTGTACTAAGCGGGAATACTGCTTGTGCATCCACTTCCAGAAACCCCATAGTTATTCCAATGAGTCCACCATACCTTCCTATATGCGGTATTTTCCTGCCGTTCCAAGTAAATTTGTATGTGCCGAACTCTAAACCTTCAAATGAAATTTTGTTTTGTATGCTCGAACAGCTCATGTATCAACTAGGGTTGTCTATATCTTCCATGCTAGGTGGGTTATTCTCACGAAGAGTGGACTCCGCTCATCACTCATGAGAAAATGGCTGGTAACCGGGATGCCCAGTCCCATGCTCAAAATCATAATAATTAAACAAAACTCCCCCATGGCTGTTGTTGGTTTGGACGGTACCCGTTGATTCGGGCTAGCCGTGGAGTGTGCTTGTTGGTGGTTGGGGGAGTATAAACTTTACTATTCTATTTGGGAACCGCCTATAATGTGCGTAGCATGGAAGATATTGAGATTCTTGGTTGTTATGTTGACAATGAGAGTATACCGCTCAACATATTATTCATCTCTATTTAAAAATGAAGCTCTAGCACCTCTACAAATCCCCGCTTCCCTCTGCAAAGGGCCTATCCATTTACTTTTATGCTAAGTCATCATCCTCTTATAAAAGAGCACCAGTTGGAGAGCACCTCTGTCATTTGCATGTATTACCATTAATTTGCATTGAGTATGATCATGACTGGATCTCTTTTACCATGAATTACAATGTCTAGTCAGTCCTTGATCTTTAAAGGTGCTCTGCATTTATGTTTTGCGGTCTCAGAAAGGGCTAGCAAGATACCATCTTGTTATATCATATCATGATTTTTTTGATAAAGTGTTGTCATCCGAGGTTTATTATTATTGCTCGCTAGTTGATTATGCCATTGATGTGAGTAGACATGAGACCTGAAAGTTATTGTGAATGTGGTTAGTTCATGATCATTGATGAAAACCTGAATGCTGGCTTACATATTTACAACAACAAGAGCAAACAGAGTTTGTCAAAGTTTTTCTTTATCACTTTTAGTTTATCAACTGAATTGCTTGAGAACAAGCAAAGGTTTAAGCTTGGGGGAGTTGATACGTCTTCAACGTATCTACTTTTCCAAACACTTTCGCCCTGGTTTTGGACTCTAACTTGCATGATTTGAATGTAACTAACCCGGACTGACGCTGTTTTCAGCAGAATTGCCATGGTGTTGTTTTTGTGCAGAAATAAAAAGTTCTCAGAGTGACCTGAAAATCCACTGAGAATTATTTTGGAAAATATAAAAATTACCTGCGGAAAGATCCACGTCAGGGGGCCCACACCCTGTCCAAGAGGGTGGGGGGCACGCCCCCTCCCCCTGGGCGCGCCCCTGCCTCTTGGGCCCCCTGATGCTCCACCGACGTACCCCCGGACTCCATATATTCACTTTCGGGGAGAAAAAAAATCAAAGAGGAAGAATTATCACGTTTTATGATACGGAGCCGCCGCAAAGCCCTAATCTCTCTCGGGAGGGCTGATCTGGAGTCCGTTCGGGGCTCCGGAGAGTGGAGATCGTCGCCATCGTCATCATCAAACTTCCTCCATCACCAATTCCATGATGCTCGTCGCCGTGCGTGAGTAATCCCATCGTAGGCTTGCTGAACGGTGATGGGTTGGATGAGATTTACCATGTAATCGAGTTAGTTTGGTTAGGGTTTGATCCCTAGTATCCACTATGTTCTGAGATTGATGTTGCTATGACTTTGCTATGCTTAATGCTTGTCACTAGGGCCCGAGTGCCATGATTTCAGATCTGAACCTATTATATTTTCATGAATATATGTGTGTTCTTGATCCTATCTTCCAAGTCTGTAGTCACGTACTATGTGTTATAATCCGGCAACCCCTAAGTGACAATAATCGGGATCACTCCCAGTGACGACCGTAGTTTGAGGAGTTCATGTATTCACTATGTGTTAATGCTTTGGTCCGGTACTCTATTAAAAGGAGGCCTTAATATCCCTTAGTTTCCACTAGGACCCCGCTGCCACGGGAGGGTAGGACAAAAGATGTCATGCAAGTTCTTTTCCATAAGCATGTATGACTATATTGGGAATACATGCCTACATCATTGATGAACTAGAGCTAGTTCTGTGTCACCCTAGGTTATAACTTTTACATGATGCATCGCATCGGACATAATTCCCCAACACCAATCCAATGCCTACGAGCTTTCCACATATTGCTTGTTGCTTATTTACTTTTCCGTTGTAACTATTACAAAAACTACAAAAACACTACCATTACTTTTATTGTTGTTACCGCTATCTCCATATTACTTTGCTACTAAATTGCCTTGCTGCAGATACTAAGTTTCCAGGTGTGGTTGAATTGACAACTCAGCTGCTAATACTTAAGAGTATTCTTTGGCACCCCTTGTGTCGAATCAATAAATTTGGGTTGAATACTTTACCCCCGAAAACTATTGCGATCCCCTACACTGGTGGGTTATCAGGTACAGTCAGGGATGTCAGAGTTTGCAGCATCGGGCTAAAATGGGCTGCGTCCACGTACATCCACTGCCGCTTGAAGCCCTGCGCTTCATGGTAAATCTCCATGTCGATTCCCTCGCACACCGTCGCACCCACGGTGCAAAGCGATACGCACCCAGAGTGCTAGTTGGTGGCATTTAGCCAAAGGCAAAAGAAATGACGGAGTAGCACCACCGAGGGGGCCACGCCTAAGAAAGGTATAGATAGAAAGGCGAAGGCTGAGAGGAGAAGGACGGATTTCGGCTCAGGGTGCAATGCATGAACCTGGTAATGCGAGAGAACGACATTAAAGAAATCTGAGAATGGGGGCAGTAAGGTGGAAAAGATTGTGGGAAGGTGGATGGAGATTGTGGTGGCATCCAACTCAGCAAGAGGTCATGAGGCCGGCCAAATCTTGGTGGCTCCCCAGGAAGCAGTCGTGGTCATCTAGACGGCCGTATCGAGCCCCTCGGCATTGAGCACCATGGGCGTGCCCAGGGAGGGCTCTAGCGCCGCTTGTCTGACCGTCGCCACCATCACCCTGCTTTTCCTACCCGGGGGCGCCATGGCGACGCAGCGAAACTGCGGGCGGCAGATGTCCGGCAAAGGAGAGGCAGCCTTGCGCGGGAAGTAAGGCGTAGGAGGACGGGTGCGTGCAAGAAGGTAATGACGACCGCGTAACCTACATGAACCGGCTTTATGTCAGCCTGAGCGGTTATCGAGACCGTTTCAACACCCAACAAGCGGGGTCGTGCACGCTGTAGGCCCGAGGGCTACTGTTGGGCCCACATGACTAGGAGTACCCAGGCCCATCTGCCTGGGCCCAGTGCATGACGCCTGCCCGGGAGCGCAAAGCTGGACCACCACCAGGACTTCACAAGAAGACCCTCGTGAGGCCCTCACCTCGCGAGGCACGCATCGGCAATTGCCACACCTCTCACGAGGCTGCCTCCCAAGGTCGCTGGCAGAGGCGTACAAGTCAAGAGAAGTTCAGTAGAGTCGTGCAGCCCTGCTCCTTCACATGTATGACGCGCACGGCGACGAGCGAGGCTAGAGGAGGGCCAATAGGCGCGGATGAGGAGGCTTTCCTATTTTGTGCTAAGATACCAAGGCCATCCACCAGTTCCCGAGGCAATCCCCAAAGGTTTCAAGTTTGGTGTAAGAAGACCGAGACAATGGGCGCACCAGGGCAGAGGTCATCACCTAGCCCACCTGTGTGTCATGGGCGGTAGCTTTGTAGGCAAAGACCGCCTTTAGTTAGGATAAGCTGCGCCCCTGTCCCCCTTCAAAATGGCCGTTGTGGCAACCCTTCCCGCCAAGTGTTTTCAGGGGAAGAGGACCAAGGCTAGTATTAAAGAGGGCAGGGTACTGCCGTAGAAGAGGATCGACTCCACCTCCCCACAAATCTTGTACTCACAATCCCCTCACGAGTGCAATCCAACCACAAAGCAAGAGTAGGGTTTTACACCGCAATGTGGCCCGAACCTGGGTAAACTGATGTGTGTATTGTTCATCTTCTCTAGTTCGTGCTCGTCGGGCGTCGCTGTGAGGTGGCGAGGTAGAGTAGGGCCAGGGCCGGTCCTAAGATTTGAGGGGCCCGGGGCGAAACCAAACCCGGGGCCCTTATGTATCATTGCATGTTTCGATATTTTGAAACACGGCTTACTCTTAACTTTCTATCAATGGATGCTAAACCAGCATGTTGAACTTTTTTCATGCTTTAATTGTACAATATATGATTATATTAATTCTATCGTACTTTAGATTTGGCCAAAGAAGTTGCATGTATTGTAGTATTCGTATATAGTTCTCCACACAAAAATATATCTGAACGGCTCCTTATCACGTGCAGTTAGAATTACTTTATATCTGAACTAAATCACCTTGCATTCTCTAAGTAATTTCAGCTCACCTGTTAGTATCATTAATCCATGGATCCTAGTCATTCTCTAATTAATCCATGATCCTAGTCATTCTCTCCCCTCGTCTTCCATCGATCACCAAAACAACCAGAAGGCCGGACAACTACATATTGTGCCACTAACTGGCAATCTATATAACAGAACCTAGCTAGCTCTTGGATGAATCAAGAAGATGCTTACCTATTACGTTGTTCAAAACTGCCTTCCAGGATCACGGTATTGTTACTCCTATCAGACGAACATGAAATTACCCGAGCCGCCGTTGGAGGAGGAAGCATCGGTGAGGCATCTGCGGGAGGAGGCTGTGGCGGCGGGAGTCTTTCGTGACATGCGCCTAGGTTAGTTTTGAGGGATTGATTTGTCTGCGGCCAGATCGATCGCTCTCATCTCATTGTGTGCGGTCCTACGCATGGGAAACGAAAATCCCACTAATTCAAGGAATCGCTACTTTACTTACCCATTACTACACCTACACGCATAGGCATGTTCCATGACTCCATCTAAATTAGCGCAGGATCACTTTTTTCACATGCTAATACACAGAACACATACATGGGGGCCACTATCCTTCGGGGGCCTGGGGCGGCCGCCCCCCCTGCCCCCCTCAGGGCCGGGCCTGAGTAGGGCGGGGCAGCGAGCGCACCCCATAGTTCGAACCTCTTGTGTCCCCAGAGCCCCGATTCCGAAACTATCAGAGAGCTTTGAAATACTAGGCCACACTTTCTTCACATGTGCCACACAACCAAAGGTGCGGAGAAGGTGAACCGAGGGTTTCCTCCCATGCCAAGATTGATATGGGGTCATACCTTTACGCTCTTGGTTGGTGATTTGTTCCGCAGGTAGATGGCTGTCGCAATGCATCGCCCCAGAAACGAGCAAGGACTCAAGTGCTCTTTATTAGGCTCCTTGCCATGACAACTATTATTTGGTTTTCTCTTTAACTACCCAGTTCTGTTGTGGATTGTATGGCACTGTGAGCAAGGACAAACTCATGGGATGTAAACTCTCCACCACGGTAAGTTCTTATTGCTTTGAGTTTTTGGGCCGACTCAAGTTCAGCAGCTCTTTGAATTTTCTAAAATGCTGCCAGTACTTCATCTTTCCCACGGAATAGGGCAATCCACATGTAACATGAGTAGCCATCTACTACAAGGAGGAAGTACCTCTTCCCACTCGGGGTCTCAGGTGTGATCAGCCCACACAGATCACCATTCATCAACTCTAGCTATTGAGACACTCGGAATTTGCTTTGTATCAGGAATGGTTGACGACGTTGTTTCGCAATTGTAAAACCATCACAAATCTGATCTATCTGCTCCAGGTGGGGCATCCCCTCTACCATGCCATTGATACGTCTCCGTCGTATCTACTTTTCCAAACTCTTTTGCCATTGTTTTGGACTCTAATTTGCATGATTTGAATGGAACTAACTCGGATGACGCTTTTTTCAGCAGAATTGTCTTGGTGTTATTTTTGTGCAGAAATAAAAGTTCTCGGAATGACCTGAAAATTTACGAAGATTATTTATGGAAAATATAAAAAATATTGGTGAAAGAATCTACTAGAGGGTGCCCACCGGCTGTCCACAAGGGTTGGGGGTGCGCCCCTGCCATGTGGGTCTCCTGCAGCTCCACTGACCTCAACTCCAACTCCATATATTCACGTTCGAGGAGAAAAAAAATCCAGAGAGAAGGATTCATCACGTTTTACGATATGGAGCCGCCGTCGCCCCCTGTTCTTCCTTGGGAGACCAGATCTGGAGTCTGTTCGGGGGTCCGGAGAGTGGAGATCGTCGTCGTCATCATCATCAACCTTCCTCCATCATCAATTTCATGATGCTCACCGCCGTGTGTGAGTAGTTCCATCGTAGGCTTGCCGGACGATGATGGGTTGGATGAGATTTATCATGTAATCGAGTTAGTTATGTTAGGGTTTGATCCCTAGTATCCACTATGTTCTGAGATTGATGTTGCTATGACTTTGCTATGCTTAATGCTTGCCCCTAGGGCCCAAGTGCCATGATTTCAGATCTTAACCTATTATGTTTTCATGAATATACATGTGTTCTTGATCCGATCTTCCAAGTTGTAGACACCTATTACGAGTTATGATCCGCATACCCAGAGGTGACAATAATTGGGATTCTTTCCAGTGATTGCCGTAGTTTGAGAAGTTCATGTATTCACTAATTGTTAATGCTTTGTTCCGGTTCTCGATTAAAAGGAGGTCTTATATCCCTTAGTTTCCATTAGGACCCCGCTGCCACAGGAGGGTAGGACAAAAGATGTCATGAAAGTTCTTTTCCATAAGCATGTATGACAATATACGGAATACATGGCTACATTATATTGATTAATTGGAGCTAGTTATGTGTCACCCTAGGTTATAACTGCTACATGATGAATATTATCTGATACCTATCATTACTGATCCATTGCCTACAAGTTTGTTTCATATTGATACTTGGTTCGTTACTTCCGTTACTCCTGCTGTCACCATCACTACAAAACTGCTACTGTTACTTTGGTCACTGTTACTGTTACTTTCAAATTACTTTGCTACTAAATACTTGCTACAGATATTAAGTCTTTCAGGGGTGGTTGAATTGACAACTCAGCTGCTAATACTTGAGAATATTATTTGGCTCCCCTCGTGTCGAATCAATATATTTGGGTTGAATACTCTACCCTCGAAAACTATTGCGATCCCCTATACTCATGGGTTATCAAGACCTTTTTCTGGTGCCGTTGCCGGTGAGCATAGCTCTATTCTCTGAGTTACTTGGGATTTATATCTGTTGATCACTATGAGGAATCTGAAGGATGATAGAACCAAGATCGTTCCCTCTAGAATTAGGGGAGGTAAGGAACTGCCATTTAGCTCTGCAGTTAATTCACCATCGTCTGTTTTGAGTAAGCTTGCGACACCTACGCCTGCTATTGATTATGACATGTGACATGTTATTGATGATGCCACTTCTACTATGAATGATGCTTACCTGTGGGGACCCCGACTCATAAGTCGTGATCACCGAATGCACGTGTACAATGATCCCAGAGATCAATGCTCACCGAACACACATAAGCTGAATAACAAGAGTCTTACATCCATACATACCGTATTACATAAGTAGGACCATTATGGTCAAGTCTTGAGTATATCATTGCAGCGGAAATCTTCAATAACAACTTGGACCCATGCCATCCGCCTTAACCATACAGGCATTCTGACTGGGGAGTGACCTAGCTCGCATGTTCGTCACCAATGAATCTTCATCATATCCTGTTTTTTCATGCCTGGCCAATAAAATAACCAGTGGCAAGCCAATGAGTACTTTGAATGTACTCGCAAGCAACCCAAGAGTGATAACAGATTAATTATGCAAGGCTCTACTGTTAAATTGGCAGTTTTGCAGAAAGCTAGTTTTTCTCATGCAAGTATGATCAACATTTATCAAGGATATGACTGTGTCTGCAACAAGTATGAGGAGTTTACAGACATCAATATCGAGGAAGAGTTATAAACAACTCATGCTCGAGCTCATCATGACTTCCTCAAGAATAACATCACCAATATCACCGAACCGTGTTGTTTTCCTCGGACACACACACCAGGTTTCGCAAACATTGGACGTAGCCCAAGAGCGGTAACCGAACTGTCCTTAACCGTGGACACGGCTATTCGAATAGTTTTACACTCTGCACAGGTTGCAAACTTTACCCACAAGATCTGGGGAACTTCCGTGTCATCCACGACCCGCGATACCTCAACTACCCGGGGTAAGCACCCGATCACTATCTTTCCCTAGACGACACTAACATGGAGTCCACTCGATTGGTAGCAACCCCAGTGCCCAACATTTCACATCTTAAGATTGTGGAGCCTCGCTCCCATATTCATCACATACCTCAAGCACGGGGTACCAACGGTGTATCCGGTGCCCTGAAAAAACAGTCATGGCCGCCTATCCAAGCACGACCCCGTCCCGAGAGTGACCTCGTGTCACCCCTGTCACTAGTAATGCGGGCACCATGCTAGTATCGGCCTTGGTAATCAACAATGCCGTTTCCCATATAAGGGTAGAGTGGTTGCGCGTGTAAGGTTGGAATAACGGTCGCAACTTAAACCAATCCGTTTTCAAAACAGCACACACACTTGCCTTGGTACACCACTTCGTCATCAAGTGGTTACCCAACTCATCATCTCCCTCGGGCATGAGTGGCACCCGACGGGTTTTTTGAAAAGTCTTTTAAAAGTACTCTACCTCCATCACCATGCATTTCCCCGTCCCATTTGCGTAGCTACTACTATAGCATACTATCTACTCCCACCCGCATAACCCTCATAGGAAGGTAGGATCATGCTTGATGCAAGTTTCAATAGGAAGGTAACAAAGGAAACAACCAAAGTGGTCACCACCTCAACATGATTCCGATGCATCGATAATAGTGTGTTATATGACATGCATAAAAAGGCTTTTCAAACATGGTCTAAGGGTTGCTTGAGTTGTTCCTCAGAGTCTTCAAAGCTTCCGGTCCATCTTCAAGTACTTCGTCTACTTCGTCAACTAACGTCGGAAACAATTCACAATAAGCAACACAACAAGGCAAAAATAAAAGTGCTTCAAAAATAGAAGTTGGACTTTTCTAGGATACCTCTGGTCATATGAAGAATGACCAAGGTGGTTTCATTGGCATTGGATCAATGGATAGTTTGGAACATTTCAATATGAAGGATATAAGGGATTTAATGGATCTGTAAGTTTTCCACAGAATGCCTTTTTATAAAAATGAGTAAAAGTACCCATTAAATCATGCATGATTTTTGAAACATTTAGAAATTGGTTTCACCAGATTTGGAGTCTAAATGAATATACTATGGATTTTTGAAGTGGACTATGTGGGTAAATGACATTTTTATTATATCCATGGGAAACTAGGCAGAGTAAAAAAATCAGCATGGCTCATTAAATAGATCTAGATTTATGGAGGTAGCAGAAATTTGAATCACCAAATTTGGAGTTCAAATGAATTGTTTAAGGATTTTACAAGTTTACAGAAAAAATAAAAAGAAAAGGGAAAGGGTTTTTACCCGTATACTGCGCACAGGGCGCAGTATAGTGCCGCGGCGCACTGGGCCGGCCCAGCTACACGGCCATGCGAGCGCAGAGGCGACGACGAAGGCGTAAGCCATGGAATCCACTTTCGCCGCAGGGACACGACAACCGCCCGACCCGCCTCCACTTAAAATGCTGGGCCTGCCCCGCTAGGTCACTGATGAGTGGGTACCACCGGCTGGTCTTCTCCCTCCTCCCGCCCGTGACAGAGGAGGCAGAGGCCTCATCGGCGGGAGGTTGTCGGCTCCCGCCGCCGGCGGCACAGGTCACCTCTAGCCAAGCTGTGGCCAACGGAGGGACCACCGGGGAGCAGCGCA
>LR738713.1:98757263-98782579 GCA_902687465.1 Secale cereale | reverse complement strand
CGACAGGGTCAGCGGAAGACGGTTGTGGCGCGCTCGGCACGGACCTCGGCGGATGCCCATTCGGGCGATGATGAACTGGGGGGCATGTGATGTCTACACACGCTTCTACTCTTGTAGACTATGTTGGGCCTCCAAGCGCAGAGGTTTGTAGGACAGCAGCAATTTCCCTCAAGTGGATGACCTAAGGTTTATCAAACTCAGGGAAGTAGATGTTGAAGATGGTCTCTCTCAAGCAACCCTGCAACTAAAATACAAGAAGTCTCTTGTGTCCCCAACACACCTAATACACTTGTCAGATGTATAGGTGCACTAGTTCGGCAAAGAGATGTTAAATGGCAAGTGATATGGATGGCAAAACAAAATAATATAAATCTGTAATAAAAAGTGCAGCAAGCAAACAAGCGGTAAACGTGAGCACAAATGGTTTTGTAATGGTGGAAACATGGCCTAGGGTTCATACTTTCACTAGAGGCAACTCCCAACAACATTAACATAATTGAATCACATGATATTTCCCATAAAACATGCAATGGAGACGCACCCGGAGGTCATTCCTTCGTGGTCAAGAGAGGACGAGAATTATGTAGGGCTACAAAAGCACACATCAAAGTTCGTAGTTCTCAATCTAAGGATTTCCCAATGTCACCGCAGCCATCCAAAGAGAGTTCCACAATCACCACAACATATCTAAAGGATAGTCAAAGACAAGCACCAAGAGACTCTCAATCTTCAATCAACACACAAGAGAGGAAATCACTCATGAAAATATTTTTCTAATCCATGTCCAATAGACCGTTGTCACCTTGGTCTCGGGGATTATACTATATAAAGACAAGTGAGTACATCAATCCAATACATAGAGGAAGGGGAAATATCATGGGATTACCCTAGATTAACATAGCCTATGATCACAACGAAGATCACATCATGGGAGAGAGAGATAACCACATAGCTACACGTACGAGCCCTCGGCCCCGGAGGAAACTACTCACGCATGGTCATGGTGAGGAGGAGGTTGATGATGGTGTTGTTGGAGAGGTGCAGCCCCGCGAGGAGGAGACGTCCGGCGGCAGCCACGGAGGCGGCGGCGGCGGCCCTCGGGGCGACGGCGGCCCTAGGGGGCAGCGGCTCCTTGGCCCCCCTTCTTCCTTGTGGATGGTGCTGTAATGGTGCTGGCCCTCCCCTCCAAGACGGCGGCTCAGGAGGAGGAAAATTCGTGGCCCTTGGTGACCTAGGTTTCCTCTCTTTATATAGACTCTCGGATTCCCGTCATCAGATTTTGGGCCTCAGTAAAACGAGCTTTACTCGGCCGTCCGGACTTTGATTTGGACGAATTTTATATCCAGAAGCATCGCCTAGAAATTCCCCACAACTTTCGCAACTAGACTTTTTCCGTTTGACGTCGTCTTCGGGCTGGAACGTGACCATCTTTAAAAAACGTTCTTAGACAGATTTCAGGAAAGTCAGAGTCCTACTCCAATATGACTCCTTTTGCGTTTTTGTCAATTTCCAAGTAATTCCTACACAATAGAGTGTAACACAAGAACATTGTGCACTTTTGCAACCATTAGTAAGTTAGTCCAAATATGATCAAAAGTGTATGGAAGTGCATAAATATCATAGCAATATCACACAGAAAAGGCATGGAGCAAGCAGAAATTATAGATACGTTTTGGACGTATCAACATCCCCGAGCTTATTTCCTGCTCGTCCTCGAGTAGGTAAATGATAACAAGCATAATTTTTGTGGTGACATGCTATTAACCATATAAGAACTTTTTACAGTCACATGACAAGTGCTTACTGAGACAATGAATCTGTAGTAATTAAGTTGCCTCATGAGAAAATCACAAAGAACTGATAGTTTTACAATATGATACTGAAATACTCAATAGATTTGCAATGAGCATGGTGTGCAAATATGATAAAGTGGTATCTCGCTTGCCCCCTTTAGTGAAGCAAAACATAAATGCAGGGGACCTCCAAGGTTTAAGTGACGACTAGATACAATGATTTCAGAATAAACGATATCATAATCATGCAAAAGACAATGGTACTTTGGGACAATGCACATTACACTCAGAATGACAATCATGCTCTCATTAGTTGGTGCTTAAAAGAAAGAAGATGGAGACTCTCGAACCGTGGCTTTTGATGGCAAGGTTGAAAACCCGTGATCGGAAACAAAAACTAAACATGTACCAGAGCTCTTGGTTTTAAAAACAGAGGTAATAATTATTTTTTAGAATATGCATATTTCGTCAACGAATGCTAGTAGATAACTCAGTTACTTCTCGAGCTGGACAAGTTTCGAGGAACGGCTCCCGAATGAGGACGATCACATGCTCTTAATCTCCTTTGTTTATCACTGCCAAAGTTTTCTGATTTCTCATCAACAAAGCGTGAAGGAGGGTTTGTTTGTTGTATATTTTTTAATGAGCCGGGTGCACTCTATGCCAGTTCCTTCTCGTATTATGGGTTTGCACATTAGATATGCAATCCCGGGGTGAAGCTTGTCCAACTTAAAAAGATCATGAATTAACTACTACTTCCTCATGAGCTAAAACAGAGGCACAAAAGAGAAATGCTTTTTTTGAATAATTTCGAGATGGTACATGAAAGTCTTCGTTAGGAATGGAAGGTAAATACCATGTATAGGAAGGTATGGTGGACTCATATGGCATAACTGGTTTAAAGGATTTTGGATGCACAAGCAGTCAGTCCGCTTAGTACAGGCGAAGGTTAGCAAAAGACTGGGAGCGACCAACTAAAAGAGCAATGACGATCATAATCATGCAGAGCAACAAAGCAACATTGAATCGGGCATGGAAGTTATATCGCTACTCAGAAATTAAAGATCATCAAGGCTTGATAGACTTTCTTTACAGTCTTAAATATGCGTGAGCATACGCCAAGTCAATCAAAATAAATTCTTGAAGGAAGGTATCACTAAACCATACCACATCATAGGCAAACAAATCATGTTGGTACTTCAATAACACATTGAGAACCCCCCCCCCCAGCTATTTGAGACTAACCATAAGAAAACATGAACTACTAAGCACCATTATGCACGTAGCGTTTTTATCATAGACATATCAACCAGTGCAACAAAAGCCAACTCTCTTAACAAGATAAGCATTATAACTAAAGAGAGTTCCAGCGACCAACTAAACAAAAGCTCTTTAAAAAGTAAAGCATGAAAACTAAGAGCTGAACATGATAGTACCTATTGAAAGACAAAGAACACACACAGCAAAGATAGACATGAAAATTCTATGTTATGTTCTAGGTAGAAGTGGAGTGTGTTTCTCTCCCACACAAAGAAAGCTGAGTTCCAACTCGTTATGAACAGCAAGCAAAGCTAAAGAAAACTAAAAAGGAAACTAAAAGCAAGACGCTCCAAGCATAGCACATAACACATGAAGTGATATAAATATAGTGGAACGAAAGACGAACTGATAATGTTGATGGAGAAGGGGATGCACGGGGGCATCCCCAAGCTTAGACGCTTGAGTCTTCTTGAATATTTCTTGGGGGTGCATGGGGGCATCCCCAAGCTTGAGCGTTTGACACTCCTGAGTCTTTTTATCTTCTTCCCTCGCACACTTGAAAACTCCCTTCATACATAACTCATCATAATCTGATTAGCGAGGTTAGTACCCTTAATAAAATAATTGTTCCTTGCTGGAAATAAGGATATTCTTGAAGGTATACTGTTTCTCAAGATTGCCAAAAGGTTTTTGCAAAGAAAAAGCAAGCTCAAGGTTTGCAAAACGAAGGAAAGGCAAAACAGGACAGAATCTGTGAAAAACAGACCAGCAGGTAGTAAATAAATTTTCCGGGGCACTTCTACAACTCAAATCAAAAAACTCAGAACAGGCGCCCGAGAGCCAATTGTATAGAGCACGCTGTCGAAAAAATTCAGACCAAAACGATGATCTGGTGATTTTATACGTTTTTTTCTGTCCAAGGACAGAATCTGTTTCCTGGACAGCACGTCACAACTTTTGAACTTTCTTGCAATCAGAGGCTAAACTTGGCACAAAGCTGAAAAATAAAGATACAATGATGTTGCTACAGTAGTAACAAACATTAAGACCACTAAAACTGAAAGCAAAGATAACATGGGTTGTCTTCCTAGAGCTCTTTCTTTATAGCCATAAAGATAGGCTTAAGACTTTAATGATGCTCTCGTAGGAATAGAGTTGAAGAACAAAAGAGAGCATCAAGAAGCAAATACCAAATACATTTAAGCCTAACATGCTTCCTATGCATAGGAATATTGCCATGGAATAATTCGTTGAAGCACAAAGCAATAAGCATAGGAAGACAAAACAAGTGCAGCTTCAAAACCTTCAACATAAAGAGAGGGAACTTAATATTATTGAAATATCTATAAGCATATGTTCCCTTCTCATAATAATTTTCAGTGGGATCACGAATAAACTCAACAATATAAGCATCACATAAAGCATTGTTACCATGATCCACATGCAAAAAGGTACTCTTACTCTCCACATAAGCATCTTTGGGGAGCCCATGGTTAGGACATTTTAGCATTAACGTTTTCAGTCTCCCCCAAGCTTGAGCTACGCTCTCTCCGTCACGAGACCTAAAGTTATAGATATAGTTCCTGTCTCGATGAATTTCATGAAGAGGATAAAACTTAGTATAAAAGAGAGACATAAGCTCATGCCAATCAAGCAAGTGCGAGTTATCGAGAAGCTTATACCAATCTGAAGCTTTATCTATAAGTGATACGGCGAACAATTTCCTCATGACAAACTCCCTTGATACACCTGCAAGCTTAAATAATGAACATAGTTGTGACAGATATAGCAAGTGTTCACCGGGATGTCTGTCTCCTGCATAACGATTAGCCAAAATATAATCGATAATACCAGCCGATATTTTATAGGGCACAATTTCAGTAGGAGGAGGAGTAACCACCACAGGTGTGGGGCGTCTTCCCACAAGCAACGAACTAAGAATGCGGTTTTCCATAAACATAACTAGTGAAATAAAAACAAGAAACAAAAAGATTTAATTGCAAGATCTAAAGATATACCTTCAAGCACTCACTTCCCCGGCAACGGCGCCAGAAATAGCTTGATGTCTACACACGCTTCTACTCTTGTAGACTATGTTGGGCCTCCAAGCACAGAGGTTTGTAGGACAGCAGCAATTTCCCTCAAGTGGATGACCTAAGGTTTATCGAACTCAGGGAAGTAGAGGTTGAAGATGGTCTATCTCAAGCAACCCTGCAACTAAAATACAAGAAGTCTCTTGTGTCCCCAAGACACCTAATACACTTGTCAGATGTATAGGTGCACTAGTTCGGCGAAGAGATGTTAAATGGAAAGTGATATGGATGGCAAAACAAAGTAATATAAATCTGTAATAAAAAGTGCAGCAAGCAAACAAGCGGTAAACGTGAGCACAAATGGTATTGTAATGGTGGAAACAAGGCCTAGGGTTCATACTTTCACCAGAGGCAACTCCCAACAACATTAACATAATCGAATCATATGATATTTCCCATAAAACATGCAATGGAGACGCACCCGGAGGTCATTCCTTCGTGGTCAAGAGAGGACGGGAATTATGTAGTGCTACAAAACCACACCTCAAAGTTCGTAGTTCTCAATCTAAGGATTTCCCAATGTCACCGCGTCCATCCAAAAAGAGTTCCACAATTACCACAACATATCTAAAGGATAGTCAAAGACAAGCACCAAGAGACTCTCAATCTTCAATCAACACACAAAAGAGGAAATCACTCATGAAAATATTTTTCTAATCCATGTCCAATAGACCGCTGTCACCTTGGTCTCGGGGATTATACTAGATAAAGACAAGTGAGTACATCAATCCAATACATAGAGAAAGGGGAAATATCATGGGATCACCCTAGATTAACATAGCCTATGATCACAACGAAGATCACATCATGGGAGAGAGAGATAACCACATAGCTACACGTACGAGCCCTCGGCCCCGGAGGAAACTACTCACGCATGGTCATGGTGAGGAGGAGGTTGATGATGGTGTTGATGGAGAGGTGCAGCCCCGCAAGGAGGAGACGGCCGGCGGCAGCCACGGAGGCGGCGGCGGCGGCCCTTAGGGGCGCGGCGGCGGCGGCGGCCCTAGGGGGCGGCGGCGGCCCTCGGGGCGGCGGCGGCCCTAGGGGGCAGCGGCTCCTTGGCCCCCCTTCTTCCTTGTGGATGGTGCTGCAATGGTGCTGGTCCTTCCCTCCAAGACGGCGGCTCGGGAGGAGAAAAATTCGTGGCCCTTGGTGACCTAGGTTTCCTCTCTTTATATAGACTCTCGGATTCCCGTCATCAGATTTTGGGCCTCAGTAAAACGGGCTTTACTCGGCCGTCCGGACTCTGATTCGGACGAATTTTATATCCAGAAGCATCACCTCGAAATTCCCACAACTTTCGCAACTAGAATTTTTCCGTTTGATGTCGTCTTCGGGCCGGAACGTGACCATCTTTGAAAAACGTTCTCAGACAGATTTCAGGAAAGTCAGAGTCCTACTCCAATACGACTCCTTTTGCGTTTTTGTGAATTTCCAAGTAATTCCTACACAATAAAGTGTAAAACAAGAACATTGTGCACTTTACAACCATTATTAGGTTAGTGCAAATATGATCAAAAGTGTATGGAAGTGCATAAATATCATAACAATATCACACAAAAAAGGCATGGAGCAAGCAGAAATTATAGATACGTTTTGGACGTATCAGCATGGTGCCCCGGCGGACTGGGAGAAGTGGGGAAAAGGGTCGTCGAACCCTCGCTCCTCTTCTGGTGGGTAGAGGAGGAGAGGGGAAGCCCGCCCTTGCCTGAATCGATGCGGAGGCCGACGGCATTGCTCCGGCCATGGAGATGTAAGGAGGGCACAAGGAGGGGATTGGGTTGGTCCAGGGTGTCTCTAGGAACGAGGGGGGCAAATGGGGTGGAGAGGAGGACCCAGGGCTGCCTTAAATAGAAGGGGGCGAGGTGCACCGCGGGGCCGTGCGCCGGTGAGGCCGTAGCCATCTCTAGAGGCCGAACTAGCTCTCTGGGGCGTGTCTAAGGCGCTTGTGGACGTAGTACAGGTCAAGGG
This sequence comes from Secale cereale, assembly GCA_902687465.1. NCBI lineage: Eukaryota > Viridiplantae > Streptophyta > Magnoliopsida > Poales > Poaceae > Secale > Secale cereale. Next base: position 98,775,462 of record LR738713.1, on the reverse strand, counting down.
AAAAGGAAAGGGGGAGCGGGGTGTGCCAGAGGCTCCGCGCGTGTGATCTTACTCATTGGAGCTCTCGGGCGGCCGGTGCGCGTGCGGGAGGAGGCAGCAGGAGGGAGAAAGAGAAGGGGGCCGACAGCGTGCTGTGTCCCAGACGTCGAGGCACCTCGACTGGCGCAAGGGGGAGGCTCTAGGTGATCAGCAGCCTCGGGCACAACGCGGCTACAGTGCGGGAGTGCACTGTAGCGCGCTCTAGAGCGTCCATATGGCCGGCATGGCCGTGTCCTCACGTGCTCTGGACGCGTCCACTTTCCCCACTGGTGTCTAGTGGGTCTGGGGGTGAGTAATCTAAGCACATATGGCCTTGGATGCCCTGGTGACCCAATGGGAGAGAGGTGGGGTTGAGAGGGAGATGAACATGGGCTGTCCAGAAGGGTAAAATGAGGATATTCACCCATCAATCATTGAGTTTTGGTTGAATGAGTTTTATTGGAGGCAGGTGATGACCAGGCACACCTCTGGTAAGCATTTTAAGCAAAGTGGAGTAGTGGAAGTGGACCAAATGGTGATTTTGGCAAAATGTCAGAAGGTGTTTGATTTGGTTTTGGGCAAGCAAATGATTTCCAATTGACATGAGACTTAACAGGATGAAATGGCACATAGACCTAGGGTGTTCCACCAAGTTTGAGCTCATTTGAAGACAGTTGCCAATGTAACTTCGGTAAACCCTAGAAATCAACAAAATGGGTTTTCCAAGATTTAGACATGCAAATCATCCCTCCTTCATGCACCACTTGGTGTAGTGTCATCATTTGGGGTTGGGAGAATGTCCACAAAATTTGAGGTTACAAGTAAAAAGTTGGTAATGTAGAGTTGTTGAAATTTGGATCTGGTCAAAAATGGTTTTGGGGCACTTTGGTAAAGTTATCCTTCTCCAAAACTTGTGGCATTTGGTCTAGATGCATAATTAGACCATTTTCGAAGGTGCACCAAGTTGGAGAGTATTTGGACAAGTTTGGCAATGTAAAGTTGCTCAAACTTCAAAATGGACAAAAATGGTTTTGAGGGGATTTGATGATGTTTTCTTGATCTTAAAGGCATGAGGCTTTGAAGATCATCAAATATGTCATATTTGACATGATAGAATTTCCCTGGAATTTTTAGAGAATATTTCTTTTGTAAATATTTCAAAAGCTTGAAATATCCAAAAAGGGTTTTTGAAGGATTTGTCCAATATTTTGAACATGACCATGTGTTGAAACTCTTATATATGGACAATATATGTTTTATGAGTTTCCCTGAATTTTGAAAAAAAATATTTTTGAAACAGTTAAATAATTTTAACGTATTAAACACCATTTATGGCCTAAAGAAAAAGCCTTTAAATAAAATATAAAAATAACTTTTAAAATTATGTTTTTGTGTTTTAAGGGAGTCCTATACCTAATAGGAGTCAAATATACTTTTTGAAAGATTTTTCACACCCTTAATTAAGTACTTGTAGTGCAAACCTCAATTCAGGGGTTTTTGGAAAACTAATTTTAGAAAATACTTCTTGGCCAAAGTATTTTTATAAGAAGATGAAGGAGATTAAGTATAAGATTTGGATGATTTATTTGATTTTTAGAGCACTTGCAAATAGCAAACAGAAAACCAATCAAGCAAGGTCAAAAACACTAAAAAGTTTTTGTCAAACCATATTTCAGCATGATTATTAGCTTAAGTGTTGTGGCATGAAAATTAGGGTGTGACATTACTATGCTACTACTCTACTTGATAAAACTGTGCCACTGGGTGAATTACTTGTTGAACATCTTGCTAGAGTTAGAACTATTGAATATGCTGAAGATGATGATATTTCTGTAACCGATGAAATTATTGAAACTGGAAATTTTGAAAACACCCGTTAGACCTAGCTCTACTAGATATGAATTGCTTGTTATGTCTGAGGGATATGTTATGGAAAGAGAGGTTGCTAGATACTTTCTTGCTTGTAAGGATAGGAATGATCTTAAGAAATTATTATGCAAGTGGAAAGAAAAAATCTTTGAATGCTAGAATGCAATATGATCTTGAGTTTGCTACTTCACTTATCCATGTTACTGAAAAGGGTTATGAATTCTCTGTCGACACTGAGGTAATTACTTTGGTTGAATCTAATCCTTTCCATGGTTATGATTTATGAATCTAAAACTGTTGTGGCACATCTTACTAACTTAAATGATATGGCCACCCTATTTGCTCATGAGGAAAAAATTCACTATTACTATATCCTTAAGTTGTTTCCTTTCTCATTGAAGGGTGATGCTAAGTTATGGTTTAATTCTCTTGACCCTGGTTGTGTGCGTACTCCCCAGGATATGATATACTACTTCTCTGCAAAGTATTTTCCTGCTCATAAGAAACAAGCTGCCTTACACAAAATATTTAACTTTGTGCAAATTGCAGAAGAGAATCTCCCTCAAGCTTGGGGAGGCTTCTCCCATTACTTAATGTTTTGCCTGATCATCCTCTAAGGAAAACTAAAATACTTGATATCTTTTATAATGGACTAATCAATGCTTCTAGAGACCACCTAGATAGTTGTGCTGGTTGTGTTTTCAGGGAACAAACTGTCGAGCAAGCTGAAAAACTATTGAATAATATATTGAGCAATGATAACGATTGGACTCTTCTCAATCCACCTCCGAAGCCAACTCTGAAGAAAAGAGGTATTCTATTTCCCATTCCTGAAGATATGCAAGAGGCAAAGAAATCTATGAAAGAAAAAGGCATTAAGCTGAAGATATTATGAATTTACTACCTATTGAAAAAAATACATGGTCTTGATAACCCGACATAGGTAGTAGAGGTAAATTTTCTCTATAGATTTGATAAAGGTGATATTCCTCATAATAGTCTGCTAGTCAGTGCTTGGATGAGTTCGATAATTTTATTGTTAAACAAGAAGACCTCAATGCTTATGTTAGTAGACAATTGAAACGTAATGCTTATACACTTGAATGCTTGGTTGATTATATGAGTAGAACTGTTAATGATCTTAAGCTCATTAGTAAACATCTTCAATGGTAAAAGCTCAAGTAGAACAACTGCTTAAGGCACAAGATGATTTCCTTAATGAGTTGAATAGTAAGGACAAACATAATGTTGTTAGAGTTGTGACTAGAGGTGGTAAAATGACTCAGAAACCTCTGTATCCTGAGGGCCATCCTAAGAGAGTTGAGCAAGATTCTCAGACAATTAATACTGATAAACCCAGTCCTAGTAATAACAAGAAAAAGAAAACTGGTAGGACTTTGCATGCTTCTAGTGAACCTATTGTAGACACACCTGAGAATCCCAATGATATTTCTATTTCTGATGCGGAGACACAATCTGGTGATGTACATGAACCTGGTGATAATGTTAATGATGTTGTTCATGCTGATGCTCAACCTAGTAATGATAATGATGTGGAGATTGAACCTGCTGTTGATCTTGATAACCCACAATCAAATAATCAATGTTATGATAAGACAGACTTCATTGCTAGGGAACATGTTAAAGAAAGAGAACCATGGGTTTATAAACCCATGCCCTTTCATCCCAAACCATGCAAGAAAAAAGGATGATGAGGAATTTGAACGCTTTTGTGAGATGATTAGACCTATCTTTTTGCGTATGCGTTTGACTGATATGCTAAAAATGTCTCCTTATGCCAAGTATATGAAAGAAATTGTTACTAATAAAAGAAAGATACCGGAGGCTAAAATTTCCACCATGCTAGCTAACTATACATTTACATCTGGAATACCAAATAAACTAGGAGATCCAGGAGTACCAACTATACCATGCTCTATTAAAAGAAACTATGTCAAAACTACTTTAAGTGATCTTGGAGCCGAAGTTAGTGTTAAGTCTTTCTCTTTTTATCGTAGACTTGATTTGAATAAGTTGACACCTACTGAAATCTCTTTGCAAATGGCTGATAAGTCAACTGCTATACCCATTGGTATTTGTGAGGATGTGCCTGTTTTGGTTGCAAATGTTACTATCCTAACGGACTTTGTTATTCTTGATATTCCCGAGGATGACAGTATCTTGATCATCCTTGGTAGACCCTTTTTGAATACTACAGGGGCTATTATTTATTGCAACAAGGGCAATGTTACTTTTCATGTTAATGGTAATGAGCATACGGTAAACTTTCTCAAGAAACAACCTCAAGTTAATAGCATCAATTCTATTGGAAAAATTTCAACTATTGCTATTGGAGGTTTTGAATTCCCTATTCCTACTATCAAAAAGAAATATGACAATCTTATTATTGGGGACATGCATATCCCCATTGAGGTAACCTAGTGTTATTCGAAAATTCTCCGGTTTTATGTTATTCGAAAGAAGTTTGTTAATAAGACTTGATCAACCTTGTTAACTGATTCCTTTTGATGGACATGAGATGGATGAATTTAGAAAGCACAACTTTCTGTACCCACTTTTTACTTTCTGTTATTTAGATTGAATAAAGCAGAAATAGTATTATCCATCCGTTTTCTGAAGTATCCGTGCAATAAAAAATGTCCTAAAAATAAAAGTTCTCTAAATGCCCTGAAAATTTAGTATGATTTTTTATAGAATATTTTAGAATTTCTGGCATTGAGAATGCGCCAGGGGGCTGCACCAGGTGATAACAAGGGTGGAGGGCGCGCCCCCTACCTTGTGGGTCCCACATAGGCCCCCTCCACTTATTCCAGCACCCATCCACTCTGTCTTCCTCCATAAAAAATCATCATGTTTCTCAAACCCATGTTCTAGCTCATCTTGCTGCCATTTTCGATCTCTTTTCTCAAATCAAAATTTGCAAAACTATTTTGGGGGATTGTTCTTTGGTTTGCAACTCCCCCAATGGTCCAATTAGTTTTTGTTCTAGTGCTTTATTTATTGCACATTTTTGCTGCTGTGGCGACCTTGTTCTTGAGCTTGCATGTCAAATTTAAATGGTCCAAAGTAGTTTAATGCATGATATAGCCTCTAGGCACTTGTAGGAGTAGTTGCTATTAATTTTGTTGAGTTTGGTTCACTTTTATTTTGAGTCGTTATAAATTTTAGAATTTTTCAGAGGAGAAAATGATGAGGAGATTGTTGAGAGGCTCTTCGAGCCGGGTTCAAAGGAAAATGAAAATGAGAAGAAGAAGCCCAATTACAATCTTCCCCGTACCGCGGAGGTTCGGCCGTGTGAATGGCTAAGTGATGCATTCTTGAGGGCAGCCGGAATTTATGAGGATTTTTATTTTTGGCGGAGAATGTAGGCATCACCGACTTCCTCCATGATAAGTGTGATCAGCATCTCTTACTCACTAATACATTTGTGCAAAACTTTTACTTTCATGCTAGTAAATCACCACCCTCAGTAGAATTTGATTTATATTATGAGCACAAGGAGATGATGCCTTATGACTTTTGTCAGGTTTGCAAGTTACCTTATGAGGGCAGCGTTGATGAACCACGTCCTAGGGATGTGGAAGATTTCATTGACAAAGTTACCGTTGGGGAAGGGAGAGAGGTGTCAAAGGCAAGAGTGGCTAATTTACATTTTCATGTTTTGCGCTACTATTCATTATTTGCTGGGAGATGTTTAATTGGTCGAGGGGAGAGCGGAGGTCTTAGTGCTCCTCACCTTGCCATTTTGCGCCATGATTTACTTCGTGATATAACTTTTAGTTTGGGTGCTATGTTGCTCGACGGTTGAGTTCAATTCGTTCGAAGGGTCATATTTTTGGAGGTATCTACACCTCCCGCCTTGCTAAACACTTTGAGATACCCATTAGGCATGATGAGGAAGGTGAGATGACACTACCCACTAAATAGTTAGATTATAATAGTATGGTAGCGCATGATTTCATTGAAAATGATAAGGACAAGACACTCATCTATAACCTGGTATTTGGGGAGAATACTTTTCAGATTATTACCTTGCCTGCACCTTCTTTATTCGATATTCATTCAGGCAGGTACACCTTCATGCCCGCAAACATTTATGCATACTGGGAGTGGACGCAATCCACAGTTCCTGACCCAGCACCAGCACTTGATCCATATCAGGAGCATGTCATTCAGTGGGAGCCATAGGAGCTCGCCAACCACTGGAACCCCCAGGATCCACCTTAGTACCCAAGAGAGGGCTACTTTGAGCTATGGACATAGACCAACTTAGGAAAAATCCTAAGCTTGGAGGAGTACGTATTTCTCACCGATGTTATATTCATGTTCACACACTTATTCCAGTTGTCGGTGTTCATACTTTTTCATTGTGTCTTCCATGTTAGTTTATTTTTCTCGCTTTCTTTTTTTTCATTTGAAAAACTTTGGAAAAACCTAAGAATATTTCCCTCTTCTTTTTGTCTTTTCTTCCTTGCTTATCTTCTAGTAGTTTGTAGTATTAAAAAGAAAATCCAAAGAGATTTCTCATTCTTCTTTTGTTTTTGGGAGCTTTCCCGTGTAAATAGTTTTTCTCGTTCTTGTTTTACTTTCTTCAGAAAAACAAAAACTCCAAAATCATTTCAGTGTGTCTCTTTGAAATTCTTTTTCTTTTTCTTTGGGGGGCGAGAGGAGAAAACCACGATGACAATGTTGAGTGGCGCTCATATGCATTATTGATGATCTAACAAAGAGCCCATATTACCTTGTCTTCTCCTTTGAATGAATGCTTGCAGATTCCATCTTAGTCCAATGCACGTGCACTATTATTATTATCCACAACGTTCGGTCATGCAAGTGCAAGGCAATAATGACGATATATGATGAAATGACTGAGATGGAGAAAAGCTGGTATGAACTCGACCTATTTTGTTTTTGTAAATATGATTAGGTCATCTTTCTTCATTCAGCCTATTATGAATGAAACATGTTTGCAATGACAATTAGAGATTATAGTTTCTCATGCCATGTTTAACCAGCTATGAGTTTATAATGGTTTATCTTGCGTGCCAAAATGCTTTTAAAATGGCTATGATGTCGTATGATAGGATGGTATCCTCCTTTGAATGATTCAAGTGGCTTGACTTGGCACATGTTCACGCATGTAGTTGAAACAAAATCTACATAGCCTCCATGATATTTATGTTCATGGTATTTATATCCTACTCATGCTTGCACTCAATGTTGGTTACTTTCAATGCGTGTTTATGACTGTTGTCACTCTCTAGTTGGTCGCTTTCCAGTCTCTTTCTAGCCTTCACCTGTACTAAGCGGGAATACTGCTTGTGCATCCACTACCATAAACCCAAAGTTGTTCCATACGAGTCCACCATACCTACCTATATGCTGTATTTACCTGCCGTTCCAAGTAAATTTGCATGTGCCAAACTCTAAACCTTCAAATAAATTTTGTTTTGTATACCCAAGTCGCTCATGTGGCGACTGGGGGTTGTCTTTATCTTCCATGCTAGGTGGGTTATTCTCACGATAAACTTGTCATTCACTAGAAAATAGCTGGTAATCGGGATGGCCAGTCCCATGCTCAAAATCAAATCAAAACATAAATAAACAAAGCTCCCCTGGACTGTTGTTGGTATGGAGGGTACCCATTGTTTCGGACAAGCCGTGGAGTGTGTTTGATCGTGGAGGGGGATTAAAACTTTACCATTCTATTTGGGAACCACCTATAATGTATTTAGCATGGAATATATTGAGAACCCTTGGTCGTGGCGTTGACAACAAAAGCATACTTCTCAAAATTATATTCTGCTATGTTTTAAAAAAACGAGCTCTCGCACCTCTAAAAATCCATGCTTCCTTCGATGAAGCGCCTATCTATTTACTTTTTATCGCCGAGTCATCATCCTCTTATAAAAATCAACAGCTGGACAGCACCTCTGTCATTTATATGCTTTGTTATTAATTGATATTGAGCTTGAGTGTAACCGGATCTCTTTTACCATGAATTACAATGTCTAGTCAGTCCTTGATCTTCTCGGGTGCTCTTCATTTATGTTTTGCGGTCTCAGAAAGGGCTAGCGAGATGCCACCTTGTCATATTATATCATGATTGTTTTGAAAAAGTGTTGTCATCCAAGATTTATTATTATTACTCGCTAGTTGATTGTGTCATTGATATGAGTAAATGTGAGACCTAAATGTTATTGTGAATATGGTTAGTTCATAAACTTTGCTGAAAACATGAATGCTGGCTTTACATATTTGAAAAAACAAGCACAAACAGTGTTTGTAAAAGTTTTTATTTATCACTTTAAGTTTATCAACTGAATTGCTTGAGGACAAGCAATAGGTTAAGCTTGGGGGAGTTGATACATCTCCGTTGTATCAACTTCTCTCTAATTTGCATGATTTAAATTTGATGGAGTGGGATGATTTGATCATATGAAGGACCTAGCAAAATTTGAACTCATTTGAATATGCCTAGCTTGCACTTCCTTCACAAAGGCTTCCCTCAGATAGGAACTTTGAATATTTTTTCAGGAAAATTTACTAAGCAAATTGAGTTGAATTTTGTCATGAGTCAATTATATGGACATGAAAAGATGTCCAAAAAGTTTGGAGGCAATCAAGCAAATATAAATAGCACTTGCTTCACAAAGTGCCATTTAGGGCAGAATAGGAAAATAATTATTGGAGGATTATTTTTGAACATGGCAATGAAAAGTATTGCCATATTTCAAGAAGGTGTGACCCAAAAAATTTATGAGAATTATTTGGGAATTTTAGGAGTGACAGAAATATAGGTTGCTTCACAACCTAGGGCAAATAGGGTTATTCCTTTAATAGAAAAAGAATAATCCCTAGAAAAAGAATATAGAAATTGGGTCAAGGATGGGAAATGACATGATCTTGGTATGATAATGAAGATGGCAAACCACTGTCAAACCTAGGAAGACAGGATCTTCCCAAGTTTCAGAACCACATAGCCATGGGAAAACAATTTAAATCAAAAATCCAAAGAAACCCATCAGAAAAGAAAAGGGCAAAATCTAGGCTATTACAAACCTTCCCCTCTTAAAGAAATCTTGTCCTCAAGATTTGGTGGCTCAGGGATAAGTAAATATTCTGACTTGAAGAAACCGTTTTCAACTCGGGTTTCTCCTATTTACTCTTATATAATGTTCCCATTGAATTGGATCTGACTGCCTGCCTTGATCTGGGGTGGTTTGCTTCAGCGTGCTTGACATTCTGATAGGGCTTACCTCATATGTTCCTGTTCATACTGACTCAAATTTTACTTCATATTTGTTGGCTTGGCAGGGGTCCGAAAGATTATCATAACTGACAGTTGTGTCCTTCTCGATATTGATCCTTGAGGGAGGTGTTATTATGTATCGAGTACCGAGAATGTTCCACGGAGTTGGGTGGAACAAGGACTCTCTTCTATCGAGGCATCGTGATGTTCGAATATATATGCATACCTTCTGGGTTCAAAACAGTAATATGAATCATACCTTGGTCTTGTTCATGTCTTGACTCTCGGGATATTTATCTGATTCACGTGTGCTTATACAGATCTCGTTATTGTTGTTGACTATGCCGGACAGTGATCGGATTTATAACATCACCTTGTCAGATGTGCGGGGGCTGATCTCGATAATTACTACCAAGATGGTGCCTCAATGTTGTCTTTCTTCAAGAGTTGTCGATTCTTGCATTACCCACTGGTTTTCAACCTCTTGAATAACATGTGAGGTTGTCGGATGCGTACTGTGAATTTTTTCTTATGTGAAGGACTTGCATGAACTTGGCAGCATACTCATTGTATGAACAAATATCTGATTTTCGAGGCATACCTTTGTTCTGACCGATTCTTGTTTCTGACCCAACTGTTGCAGATCTACCACTTGGAAACACTGTCATATACTGGCAATTCATTGTTTAATATCTTGTACCAGTGCCATACTGAAGAAGACTGGGCAGCTTGCAGAGGAAGCCACCGTTAGTGTCTTGCTGAGGAAGACTGGATGGCTTGTGCTCGAAGCTTTCGGCAGATAGATTGCTAAGGAAGGTCGGGTACCATACCTCATAAGGTCCCCCCTTAAAGACCTACTAGGGAAGATTTAGTACCTTATGCTAGAAGATTTTGCAGTACCTTATCGAAGAACACTGAATATCTTGCATGGGAAACCATCCATACCTTACTAAAGCAGACTGAGGAATCTTGCCTTGTACACTTTGCTGATAAATTGTGGAGAAGGACTGGGCTGTTTTTCTTTGTGAACCAACTAATATATGTATATGCTTGTCATTCCGATTGCTGATTACTTGTATGCCAAGAATTGTCTGACCATCCTTCTTGATGAATTTATTGCATATTGTGACTGGCTTTGGGGTGTCGCATGTTTTAAGTCCAACTCATAACCGAATCAATCATTGGGTACGAACCATACCTCTGATTTGAAATGCACGGTTGGACTTGGATCCAATTTTGTTCTCCTGCTGGTTTAATCATTGTTGCAATAAAGATGTATCTCTGACTTGTACTTTTTACTGCAAGTCTGACCAGAATATACTTGTAGTCAGACCGAATGTCTGCAATACAATGATGTCGACTGAAAATCTCATTGCTTTTAACTGAGTTCCTTGGTGTATATCTTTACTTCTCACAGCTTCTTCTGATCCGGTGTCAGTTGATGAGCAATTCCCTTATGGGGGTAACAACGAATATTCAAATAAAGAAGCATGAGAAAACGAGTGATTGCAACAAAGCACACAACATGTCACAACCCTAGTTCTGGTTTGCACTAGGTTAGTCTTGTGGTTTGCATCATGGTTAATTTTCAAATGAAATTGAACTGAGGACTTGTGAAACCCTCAGAAACCCTTTTTGAAAAATGACCCAAATAAAAATTGCTCCAAAAAGGTCCAAGAAAATGTTCATGTGGCCCTCTGAAAATATTGGTTAGAGCTAAAAATCAAACCAATATTATTGGGAGCTCATAAGTATTTATTTTGGGCATTTGGAATTAATGCAATTGTTATTTTCATTGGATATATATATATATTATATATTTTATATATGTCCAAAATTCTGGTTCTTTATTTTGAGGGGCTTGGATTAATTCCTAGGTCCCTGCAAAATAAACATGTCAGAAGAAAATCATTGATTTAATTTAGAAATTAAATCAAAACAAATGTCAAAAAAATAGAAAAGCAAATAAAAGGAAATAGCTTACCTGGCTTACCTGCAGCCCACCAGGCAGAGCTGGCCCGGCCCACTGGCCAAGCCAGTCATCACCTACCTCGCGCCAGTAGGCCGAGGCGTGTGGCCGGCGCGCACACACGGCGGGAGCGCCACGCCACCTGCCTGCTTCACTCCCCCTCGCCGCCTGGTCACTTCTGGAGGCGCCACGCGACCTCCCCGACCCTCTCGCACTCTCCTAAACCTCTCCCCTCCTCTCCCTCGCTCTCTCTCGCAACCCCCGAACGCCGCCGTCGCCGTTGATCGCCGTAGTCGTTGCCCGAGCCGTCCCCTCGCCCTTCCGTAGAGCCCACGAGCTCCGCCACGACTCCCTCGTCCTCTTCGTCAAGCCACCAGATGCCGGACGCCCTGTGGAGCCGCCGTCGTCATCGTCTTCCTCCTCGGACGCCACCGACCGCCGACGACGAATTCGCCGCAGCAGAAGCTTCTCCGAGCCACTTAACCCCCCAACAGAACCGCGGTGAGCTCCCGGTTCGTTTCCCCCTTCTTCCCTAGTCGTTTGCGACCTCTAGGTCTACTCTCCGCAGATGCCCGACCTCACCGCCGCCGTGGCCACAACCACGCAAACTCCAAAGTGAGCACGCCACCGCATCCGCCGCTTCACCAGGAGCCCGTAGCACCCCTCCGTTGGCCTCCCCGTGCCCTGTAGCCCCATACCCGACGAGGCCCGAACTCCGGCGCCGCCGCGAGCTCGTTTCCGGCGAGCTCCGGCCGCCCTAGCTGCTGCCGCTGGCTGGGATGGATGCGGGTGAGCTCCAGCTCCCCGTAGATGGTCTCAGCTGTGCAGAAGACCCCCGGAACAGAAATCCCGATGCCCTCCGCCGCGTTTGCTGCCACCGGCGGCTCAACGCCGGCGTGTTAGCTGCGGTTTGACCCGGATTTGACTCCCTGGGTCAATGACAGGTGGGCCCCCACCCCTTTTAGTTAGTTGACCGTTAAGTTAATTAATTAGTTTTGGTTAATTAGTTTAGCCACCGACATGTGGGCCCAGCCCTGCTGATTTTTCTGTTAGGATTAGTTTAGTGTTAACTAACTCAGTTAATTAACTAAGTCACTGACCAGTGGACCCCACTGTCAGGTTTGACTCTGGACCAGCCCCTTTGACCTGCTGACGTCATGCTTGTGTCATGCTGACGCAGTAAACCAGTTCTGGTATTTAAATAAATCTTAAATGATTTATTTATTTCAGAAATTGGCTTAAACTTCAAAAAATCACAGAAATTCAACCGTAGCTCAGAATGAAATAATTTATATATGAAAAATTATCAGAAAAATTCAATCTATCCATCTGTACCATTTTCATGGATGACAAATGAAGTTAAACCTACTGTTTATATGAAAACACATATATGGCATTTAGAAATACTTATTTTAGAATTGCATTTGAACCCTTGGTTCAATTGGAGTTCAACCAATCAAAATGCTAGTTGCATTAGCTCAAACAACATCATAACTTTATGACATATTCATGCATCATATTGTTGCATATGCTTGTGTTTGATTGTCGGCACCGTTCTTCTCGATAGGTCCAGCTCCGGAGACCGATCCAGAGTACCTGTCAGAGGAGCAGTGCTCTGCACGTTGTTTCACCAGGCAAGCAAACCCCCTTGTTCATCCCGATACAACCCCTTTATCGCTCCTACTCCCTATTATTGCATTAGGAGAACAACGACTTCAACTGCTACTTTATGCTGCGGTAGTTGAACCCATTCCTCTGCATGACCTGTCTTTCCACATTAAATAGTTGAAACCCACTAGCATGTGTAGGAGTTGATTGAAGCCATGTTGTGATCTTACCATGCCTTGCTTGCTATTGCTTAGAGTATGTCAGGTCTGATTCATCCGGAATGAATTGGAGTACAATGATATGTTCTGATGCTGAGGGTTAAGTGTGTGAACACGTTTTGGTAAAGGTAGTGGTGAGAGGCCATGTAGGAGTACATGGTGGGTTGTCTCACTGGAACCGTCCCTAAGAACTGAGTTCTGTGTATGTTGTCCAAAGACCAGCTACTACCACGCATTGGAATGCTTAAGTGCCCCTCTCGACTTATTAACCAACTTGGTCTCTGTCCAGGAGCTGCGACTAGTTTCTGGTGTTTGTAGGTAGTGTTAGTAGTCTACCAAGTGGCACTCGGCCAGTGGGCTTGGGACATACTAGGCACCGTGGCACGGTGTACCAAGCGTAGATCCACTCGGCGAGGTGGGCTTGGGAACCCTGCGCACATCATTTGGGGCTGTGAGCGACACCCCGGCCGGATCTCCCCACGGATGGAACCTGAATAGGCGATAAACCTGGACTAGAGTCTTGTGTGGTTAGTCAGGTCGTGGCCGACACCCTCTCCAGGCTTTCGCTTGAAGGTTGCCGAGATACACGAGATGTACATGGCGGTAAGTGGCGAGAGCGTGTGTGAAGAAGTACACCCCTGCAGGTTTAACATGATCTATTCGAATAGCCGGGTCCACGGTTATGGACTTCTTGGATGCTTACGTGGTACATAGACAACTTGAAGTGGATTCTCTAAAATACTCAAGACAAGTGTGAGTGCTATGGATGGCCTTCTCGTAGGGAGACGGGAATGAATCCATAGTGGTGTATTGTGTGGTGCTTAGTGGACTTGTGTGCGCCACCTCAAAAGAGTTACCAGCAATCTTAGAATAGAATAGCCACTGAGTCAAAGCTGGCTTGCTGCAACTAAACCCCACTTGCCCTTTTGATACAAGTGCATGTATGATAGAATCTGATGTAAGTCTTGCTGAGTACCTTTGTACTCATGTTTGCTTAATTTATGTTTTGCAGATGAGATTGATGTCTCACTAGTAGTTCCGCTTGGACTTCGACAAGTAGCTTGTACCTCAGCTACGATCCTGGACGAGTGTTGTAGATAGTCAGGCTCTTCAGCCTTTTTATTTGTAGGTGTCTGTACTCAGACATGTTGTGCTTCCGCTTGTTGCTTGTATGCTCTGAATGCTGGGTCGTGAGACCCATGTTTGTAATATTTGGCTCCTCGGAGCCTAATGAATAAATACTTTGTTTATTAGAGTCTTGTTGTGATGCCATGTTGTATTTGCACATGTTGAGCATATTGTGTGTATGTTATTGAAATGCTTGGTATGTGTGGGATTCGACACCTAGTTGTTTACCCTTGGTAGCCTATCTTACACGGAAATGTCTCCTAGTGTTTCCACTAAGCCTTGGTAGCCTGCTACTACTCCTGAACACTTAGGCTGACCGGCATGTGTCCTTCTTCATTCCTGTGTCTGTCCCTTAGGGGAAGTGTCACGCGTTGTTCCTTTAAGTCCCTGTAGCTTGCTACGACTTGGGTTCATACGTTGATGACCGACACGTTCGTTGCTGGGTCACGTATTCCTGTCTCTGTAATTTAGTGCCACTTTTGGTTTATAACTGGTCATGTCGGCCCGGGTTCTCTGTCATATGGATGCTAGCGACACTATCATATACGTGAGCCAAAATGCGCAAACGGTCCCGGGCCAGGTAAGGTGGCACCCGTGGGGATACCGTGCGTGAGGCCGCAAAGTGATATGATGTGTTACATGCTAGACCGGTGTGACCTAGGATCGGGGTCCCGACAGCGTTGGTATCAGAGCCTGACTGCCTGTAGGATTACCAAGCCAAAATTGTCGAGGTTGAGTCTAGAAATTCCTTAGTTATATAAGGGAATTGATTGTGGAAGGGAACGTAAGGCTCCTTTTACTCCTTATACCTCATGTCTTCTGATCTGAGTCATCTTACCTTTCCTACGGGGTTAAGGAACTAGGCTTTCTCTTCCGTTTATCAGGATCATGAGTTACTACTCCGTAGTTCCTTAGGATTGGTTGATCAGAGTCCTACTCCTGTTTTCAAGTTCTTCCAGTATAGTTTGTTTGGTACTATCACAGAACCTTGAGTGATGATGTTGAGATGTTGAACTACCCTTTGTTATCAGGATGTCTCATTCTGAGCATTTTACTGCCGGAATTATCCTAGTAGTTCGAGAGATACTAATTTCTTGTTCTACCTTATGCATCCTATAGTTGTTGATGTTTCCGTCTTCGGTTTCGCTTCTCAGGATGTCTTCAGTTAAGTGAAGCTCCGCTGTTCGTAGGCAGAACCACGGAGGTGGTAGAGATGAGGAGGATCCTCCCGACCTGCCTTCATTGGCAGAGTTAATGTTAGAGATGGAGAGAAACAAGCGTGAGTCTAACCGCTTGTTGGCACGTATTGATGAGAACACCGCACAACAGTGCAAGGAATCAACAACCATCCATGACTTCATTCGTCTGAAACCACCCACTTTCCATCATTCCATTGAGCCACTCGATGCAGATGACTGGCTCCGTAGTATCACTCACAAGCTGCATTCTGCGAATGTAGCTGAAGATGACAAGGTCATCTATGCCACTTATCACTTAGAAGGTCCTGCTAGTCTTTGGTGGCAGAACTATGAGGCCATGATTCCAGCTGGCCAGATTCCTACCTGGAGAGATTTCACCGAGGCTTTTCGTGAGCATCATATTCCTCAAGCCCTTATCGATCGTAAGAGAGAAGAGTTCTGTAGTCTTACACAGGCTAAGATGGCTGTTGATGCTTATAGTCGAGAGTTTGAGAACCTCGCCCGCTATGCTACAGAAGAAGTGTCCACGGACGCCAAGAAGCAGGCTAGGTTCCGGAAGGGTCTCAACCCCAAACTGCGTAGTGATCTCCACTTGCATCATTGCAACACATTCCATGCTCTTGTGAACAAGGCCATCAATGCAGAGACAGCTCAGCTCACTTACGATGAGTCCCGTAAGCACATCCTTGATATGGGATCTTCCTCCGGTTATAGTTCTCAGAAGTGCCGGATTTGGGTTTCGAACTCTGTTCTTCCACCCATTTATCCTCCGAGGCCATCTTATGTGGTACCTCCTCCAGTTCAGCAGTATGCTCCACCCAGGTCTATTGATGGACCGTTTGCCAATGTGGGTCCACGTCCTACCTCCAGGATTTGCTACAAGTGCGGAGAACTGGGACACATTGCCCGTATTTGCACTCAGACCTGTGTTGCCCCATCCCAGTCCGTAAAGTCTGTTAGACGTGATAAATTATCACGCAAGATGATCGGTGTTAAGTCAACTCCCACCGAACATGGACGTGTGCATCACGTCTCAGCCAAAGACGCTCATGATGATCGAGATGTCGTTCTTGGTACACTCCTTGTTAATTGTCACCCGGCATCGGTTCTATTCGATACTGGAGCGTCTCATTCTTTCATTTCCGAAAGTTATGCCCGTTTGCACGACATGTCATTTTGTGATATGCCCTCCCCACTACTCATTCAAACTCCTGGTTCCAAATGGCAAACTTCTAGTGTAATCCATGGTAATGAAATCCTTGTCGACAGACTTGTGTTCCTTGCATCACTTGTAGCCCTCAAGTCTACAGATATTAATATCATCTTGGGTATGGTCTGGATGACAGCTCATCATGCCAAGATTGATTGTTTCACTAGGTCTGTTCAGCTTACACACCCATATGGCAAGATAGTCACTGTCACCACTAGAGTTGCAAAGCGTCAACTCTATTCTCTTAATGCCAGCCCTCTTCCAGATCTTGAAGATGTTCCGGTAGTCTGTGACTTTCCGGATGTCTTTCCAGAGGAACTGCCAGGTGTTCCACCCGACCGAGATGTAGAGTTTGTTATAGAGCTTATCCCAGGAACCGCTCCAATCTCTAGGAGACCCTACAAAATGGCACCCTTAGAACTAGCTGAGCTTAAGAAACAACTTGATGAGTCCTTGCAAAAGGGTTTCATCCGTCCTAGTTCTTCCCCCTGGGCTTGCCCCGTCCTCTTTGTCAAGAATAAGGATGGTACGGATCGGATGGTTGTAGATTATCGTCCCGTTAATTTGGTCACGATAAAGAACAAGTATCCGCTTCCCAGGATCAACGACCTGTATGATCAGCTCGCTGGATCCTCAGTCTTCTCCAAAATGGATTTGAGTTTAGGATACCATCAAATCAAGATTAGAAATGGGGACATCCCCAAGACGGCTTTTGTCACTCGTTATGGTCAGTACGAGTACACCGTCATGTCTTTCGGTCTAACAAATGCTCCAGCCACTTTCTCCCGCTTGATGAACTCGATCTTTATGGAGTATTTAGACAAGTTCGTCGTGGTTTACCTCGATGATATTCTTATTTACTCGAAGAACGAGGAAGAGCATGCCGAACATCTTAGACTTGTTCTAGAAAAACTAAGAGCGCACCGTCTTTATGCCAAGATCTCCAAGTGCGAATTTTGGTTGCCAGAAGTGACCTATCTCGGCCATGTAATCTCTGGTAAGGGCATTGCTGTCAACCCCGAGAGAGTTCAGGCCGTTATTGATTGGACTCCACCTGAAACAGTTAAAGAAGTTAGGAGTTTTCTTGGTCTAGCCAGTTATTGTCGCCGCTTTGTTGAGAACTTCTCTAAAGTGGCCAAACCTCTCACGGAACTTCTTAAGAAAGATAAAAAGTTTGAGTGGTCCCCACAGTGTGAGCACAGTTTTCAGGAACTGAAAAGACGCCTGACTTCTGCTCCCATACTTGTGCCACCGGATTTCACTAAGGACTTTGTTATCTACTGTGATGCCTCACGACAGGGACTAGGTTGCATTCTTATGCAGGATCGTCGTGTGATTGCTTATGCATCTCGACAGTTGCATCCACATGAGGAGAATTATCCTACACATGATCTAGAACTTGTAGCCGTAGTCTATGCACTTAAGACCTGGGGACATTACCTCCTTGGTAACCGTTGCGAGATCTACACTGATCACCAGAGTCTCAAGTATATCTTCACCCAACCAGATTTGAATCTTAGGCAAAGACGTTGGTTGGAGTTGATCTCAGATTACGACTTAGGGATTACCTACACCCCAGGTAAGGGAAATGTCATGGCTGATGCGCTAAGTCGTAAATCCTATTGCAACAATCTCATGTTACAGCAGGGTGAACCACTTCTCCATGAGGAATTATGTAAGCTTAACCTCCACATCGCTCCTCACGGA
>LR738713.1:98725508-98753227 GCA_902687465.1 Secale cereale | reverse complement strand
CGCCGCCCGACGCCACCGACGACACCGACGCCTCCCCACCCCATCGACGCCCCCGACGCCGCCGCCGCCCGCAGGTGAGGACATCGTTTCCCCCTTTTGTTTCTGAAATTTCATTTCCCCACTTGCATTCGAAAAGGGCAGAGAGAGAGAGAGAGGGAGGGGGGAGGGAGGGAGCTACACAAGCAGAGCAAAAGAGGTCATGCCTTTGCAATTTTGTTCATAGTCCATGGCGATTTCGAGCTCTACCTCTCCCCGAGCATGATGTGCTACGCGTCATCACAGTTCATATTTATCCTGGAATCGTAGTGTAATTTCAATGTAGATTATCCTGGAGTTTCAGTGTTGTTTTAGTTTAATTTTCAGCGCATTTACACTATCATCACAATTCATATTTACAGAAGATTCAGTGTAGTTCCACTGAATTTTGTTCTGGTATTACAGTGTAATTACAGTAAAATTGATTTCTAATTACAGTGTTACTATACGGTAATTTCAGTGTAACTATAGTGGGCATTTCACTGTATGTTTACTGTAATTTCGGTGATTTCATAGAGTATCTCACTTAAAGATTATTTGTCCGGTTTCTCTATGTTTGGCATTGGCTGCTTTTACCTTATACTCACTCCGTAAAGAAAGATAAGAGTGTTTAGATTACTACTTCAGTAATGTAAATGCTCTTATATTTCTGTAGGGAGGGAGTATATTCTTATTTTTCAGGGGGTTTTCTATGTAGTCTAACATCCATCCATCCACTTTTGTCTCTTGTTCATTCAGAACACATGTACTCCATGATGAGTCTGCATGCTAAATAATTCAGAATGAATGAACATGCTAAATACAGTATTTAAATTGGCTCAAAGAATTCCTAAGAAGTGCCAATTTAAAGAGCACATGGGTGAACTTTTTGATGGAAGACATGTTAGTGCTTGCTGTCATACTTTGGCATGCCATAGTCGGTGACAATTTCATCTTTTTAAGAACCCCTTTGGCTCTAGCCTTTACTAGTATGGTAGTCATGTTTGTGTCGCGATACTAGCATGTCTGGTCATCTAGATCGGGGAGAGCAGTTAGCAGTTAGCGGGAGTCACCCCACGATACTAACCTTTATTTGCAAGGCCTAGTTGATTACAAAATAAATATTCAGTTAGCAGTTAGAGCAGGAGCCTTACGAATAGACCTGCTACTTTTAATCTTTCGTTAATTCAAAATAGGCTTACAAGGGGCTAGTCCTAGTTAGTATTTCTTAGACTAGGCTAAGTCTGATCTGGTTGTTGTGCTCTTACTCTCAGCTAGCAGCCTGTTCCATTTGACTCCTTTTAATTACTGTTGCATATATGGCAATTTAGACCTAGTTAAAAGATGCTTGAACATTGGTGGACCCTTACCTAATGCTCTTGTTCTCCTGTTTACCAGCTTCAACTCTAGTTAATTTGGAGTTAGGGTTGGTTACGTTTATTCGCTGTCATCCCAAGTGAGATCTTTAGTTCGTTTAGCCGGTTGGTGGGCTTGATGTTCTGTTGGGGTTTTAGGTTTTAGTTTTTTTTTCATGTACACTAGTACTACTTGTATGTCACACTAGCACAAAGATAATAATGGTGGTCATGTATTTGGTTCCTTGTTGTAAATATTTGAACTTCAAAGTATTGTTTTACAAGCTTCTGCAACTTTTTCTTAACTGTTGATGCTGCTGTTATGCCTGTATTCACTGTTGTTGCTGATGTACTTGTGATGATGTTGTACTTGTGATGATGCTACTTGTGATCTTCTGAAATGACCCATTGGCGACTTCATTAGCCGGTGAAAGTGCAACTAATCCCCGGGTGGTTTTGGCAATTAATAACAACATATATATCATTGAACTAATAGTTACTTAAGAATCATTTCAGAGAAGTTCAGTGATATGGGTATGGCAATGACTGAAGAAGTGGACCCCTCAAAATGCTAAGGCAAGCATTGGCAAAAGCTCAAGACTCCTTTTTTGGTTTAGTGATCCAAGATCACATTGAGTCCATAGGAAAAGCCAATACTACTAAAAGGGGATGAGGTTGTGTTGATGATCTGGTTGCTCAAGTGCTTAGTGATATATCTCCTTTAACTATCAGCAACTTTCACTACAATACACACTCATAAGTAATCTCGGACCAAACGATTTTCCAAACTCAGTCACACCGAGATGAACCACCTCAGCCATAAGCCAAACCCTAGAAAAATCGGTCATTCCGAGTTTGAGTTCGGTCTCACCGAAACATGGGCTGCCAAGCTTCTGTAACCGTTTGTCCTCAAATCGGAATAACCGAGTTGATGATTTCGGTCCCACCGAAACTGACAAGTTCCTGTCTTGACTCAAATCGGACTAACCGAGATGGTATTTTCGGTCCCACCGAAAACCCCAACGTTCACATTATTTGAACTTTCGGTCTGACCGAGTTGTCCACTTCGGTCTCACCGAGATTGCTCAATTGTGTGTGTAACGGTTGGATTTTGTGTGGAGGCTATATATACCCCTCCACCCCCTCTTCATTCGTGGAGAGAGGCATCAGAAAGAACTACCACTCCTACCTTACACTTTCTGAGAAGAGAACTACCTACCCTTGTGTTGAGATCAAGTTGCTCCATTCCTACCATATGAAACTTGATTTCTAACCTTCCCAAGTTGCTTTCCACTCAATCCTTTCTTCCACCACAGCCAAATCAGTGAGGAGAGTTGAGTGTTGGGGAGATTATCATTTGAAGCACAAGAGCAAGGAGTTCATCATCATCTACAACATCTATTACCTTTTGGAGGGTGGTGCCTCCTAGATTGGTTAGGTGTCGCTTGGGAGCCTCCGTCATCGAGATGTGGAGTTGAACCAAGAAGTTTGTAAGGGCAAGGAGATCGCCTACTTCGTGAAGATCTACCCCGAGTAAGGCTAGCCCTCCTTGGGCGTAGGCCATGATGGAATAGACAAGGTTGCTTCTTCGTGGACCCTTCGTGGGTGGAGCTCTCCATGGACTCGCGCAGCCGTTACCCTCCGTGGGTTGAAGTCTCCATCAACGTGGATGTACGATAGCACTACCTATCGGAACCACGGGAAAAATCATTGCGTCTCCAAATTGCGTTTGATCTTCTCCACCTCTCTTTACTACATGTGCAATTTACTTTCCGCTGCTTATACTCTAGAATTGCATGTGTAGGGTGATGCTTGACTTGATCATAATTGTGAAACTACCAAAAACTGTTCTTTGTCAAAAGGCAGAATTTTTATATTTACAAGTAGTCTAATCACCCCCCTCTAGACATACTTTCGATCCTACAAGTGGTATCAGAGCTTTGGTCTCCA
This sequence comes from Secale cereale, assembly GCA_902687465.1. Classification (NCBI taxonomy): domain Eukaryota; kingdom Viridiplantae; phylum Streptophyta; class Magnoliopsida; order Poales; family Poaceae; genus Secale; species Secale cereale. Next base: position 98,749,907 of record LR738713.1, on the reverse strand, counting down.
TTGTTTTGGTTTCCATTGCATTGGACTCCATAAGCTTGGTTTCACAACCTAGGAGAGTATGGCGTCTAGTGAGGGTAATTATCGTAGAGGTCCTTACTTTGATGGTACAAATTTTGCTAGTTGGAAGCATAAAATGAAAATGCATATTCTTGGTCATAACCCAGCCGCATGGGGCATTATTTGTGTTGGTATGCAAGGTGAATTCTTCTAGGAAGGAAAAGTTCCAGATCGCGAAGCTACACCTGAAGAGTTGCGGATGTTGCAAAACAATGCTCAAGCTTGTGACATTCTCTTCAATGCCTTGTGTCCCGAGGAGTTCAACAAAATCAGCCGTCTTGAGAATGCTAAAGAGATTTGGGATACTTTGGTTGAAATGCACGAAGGTACCGAGTCTGTGAAGGAATCAAAGCTAGATATTCTTCAAGGTCAACTTGACAAGTTCAAGATGAAGGATGGTGAAGGAGTCGCTGAAATGTACTCTAGGCTTGCTCTCATCACAAATGAGATTGCCGGCTTAGGAAGCGAAGAAATGACCGACCGATTCATCATTAAGAAGATTCTCAAAGCTTTGGATGGAAAATATGACACCGTGTGCACTTTCATCCAAATGATGCCAAACTACAAGACTCTCAAGCCAACTGAAGTCATTGGAAGAATTGTTGCTCATGAGATGACACTTAAGGATAAGGAAGAGCTTCACAACAAGTCAAGTGGTGCTTACAAAGCTACAAGTGATGCTCCCACAACCTCAAGTGACAAGTTAATTTCCAATGAAGAGATAAGCCTAATGGTTAAGAACTTCAACAAATTCTACAAGAATAGAGGCAAAGAGAGAAGCTCAAAGTCTAGATCATATGATGAAAAGAGATCTTCTAGTCGTGATCGAAACTGCTACAATTGTGGAAGACCCGGACACTACTCAAATGAGTGTACGGCTCCCCACAAGAGAAGAGAAGAATCTCCAAGAAGAAGATCAAGAGATGAGTCACCTCGGAAAGAGAGAAGGAGTAGAGATGATCGTTATGAACGAAGACCCTCTCGGAGAAGCAAGGATTCAGAGAGGAAAGACAAGTCATCAAGGAGCTATACAAGAAGAAGACATCAAGCTCATGTAGGTGAATGGGTCTCCGGCTCCGATTCCGACAATCAATCCGATGGAAGCTATCACTCCGACTCCGACTACAGTCAAGATGAAGGTGTTGCTGGTCTTGCTCTCATATCCTCCAACTCCAACTCCTACGACTTATTTGATTCACCAAATGAGGGAATTGGAAGATGCTTCATGGCTAAAGGCCCCAAGGTAACACACCCTGAATTCATTGACTTTTATAGTGATGAGGATGACTTGCTTGGTGAAGATGAGCTCTTGCATGATAAATCTAGTGAGCTTAGTAACGATGAAAATGCTAGTAGTCTTTATAGTCGAGAAGAGTCGAATGACAATGCTATGAAGGAGATTGAGCGTCTAACTAAAGAACTAAACACTTTTAAGTTAGCTCATGAAACAACTCAAGAAGATCATAGAGAGCTCCTAAGATCTCATGAGAAGCTACGCTTCGAGAAGCTCACTCTAGAGCAAGAACATGAGTTTCTAAAAGCGATCAATGACGATCTTCGAAAGAAGAGTTCTTCATATCTTGCCAAACGACTTCTCTTGTCTAATTTCTTGCCAACCATTAAGACTAAGCATGACAAGCATAAGAAAAATTCTTCCTCTAGTAGTAACAATAACCATGTTAAATCCAATGTTGTTGCTTCTAGTAGTTCTCTTGATTCCACTAACAATGTTTCAAGCCAAGTTACACTTGAGCAAGAGAATAGCTTATTGAAGGAAATCATAGAGAAAGGTGTCTACAAGAGCCTTGCCGGAAGCAAGAACTTTGAGGGAATCGTTCGAAAACAAGGAAGGCACCGGAAGAATCAAGGAATTGGTTTTGAGCGAAAGTTCAACGCCGAAGGTGTTGAGTGGGAAGAAGGTCAATATCCTACTCCACAGTTTGTTTCTCAAAAGGAGAAGTATGATCCTACTTCTTCCAATGTGGAACAAGCTCAAGATGACCTTCCACCACAAGACCACAAGCTAAAAGCCAAGGACAAGCTTCAAGAGGAGATTGATGCAGTCATTGAAGCACCTCAAGCCATGATCAAGTGGGTTCCCGAGGACACGTCAAGTTCTACTTCGTCAAGCTCAACTACAACCCCAAGGATTCCCATCAAGATTATGTGGATCCCGAAGAAGAAGAACTAGAAGGTTCTTGAGGGTGACTCCGCCAACATACTTCACTCATATTCATTTTGGCAACTTGTGCAATCAACTTCCACATCATGCACTAGTTCATGGAGTCACAAACCCTCTTGTTGGTAAGTCAAGGGACAAGGTAATCATTGCTTTCATGGACATCATCTATTGTGAACTTCAATCTATGTCTATGGATATCCTTGTTTGTTCCTTGTGGGACTAACCCATGTAGGTATTGAAAGTGCCCTAATCCAAAGGATAGCTCCAAACTCTTGATGATCTACATCAACATTGAGCATCCACATCTTCAACATCTACATGAAGTCTTCTACGACAACCCAAGGTTAGTTTGACCCTTTAAAAGGGGTTCTCACATCTAGGGGGAGCTTTGCTCTAAAAATTGAGCTAAAGCATCTCTAAATGATGTGAACACATCAATGCTTTATGTAAAAGTGGTAACCCCACTTGTGCTTAAACGATGAGTATGACCTATGATCAAATGTTCTCATTTGGCTCCTAAGTCAAAATACTCATATAAAGATGACCTAGTCATCGACAAATTGTGTGCTAGTAGCTAGAGTTTTGGTTGTGCATGTTTGACACATATTTCATTTGCTATCTTATTGTGTGAGCATGTTGAATGCATGATTTTATCCATTCGAGGACATCCATTTGTTGTTTTGGTTGTTTTGATTTTTCTGGCCAAATGGATGGACAAGAATGCCTAAGTACCTCCCCTAGCTATCTATGCTTTCTTGTCTCAAATTCTATTCATGCTTATATCACAAACTTTGAACAAGTCATTTTCGGACCCTCCGAGTGAGGAGCACTCGGAGCCACCGATCCGTCTAAGGCTGACTTCCAAAACCTTCTAAGTAAATTTCGGTCAGACCAACTTTCTCCCACTCGGTCAAACCGAAAGCACTTAGACTGATCTAGGTTTCATCTCGGTGAAACCGAGTTCTAAATCGCGGCGTGACCGAAATGCGTAACTGCATAGCAGTTATCCATCTCGGTGTCACCGAGTTTTTCAACTCGGTCCCACCGACAGCAAGGGGATATAAATACTGAGGGCAGCGCGCGTTGATTATTCCTTCAAACGTTTTCGCTCCCACGTCCCCTGCTGCCGTCGCCCTGATCTCCGGATCGTCGCCGTCGTCGCCTGTGCGCCCTCGCCGCAGGTCTCCGCCGCCGTCAACGGATTTCTCCTCCGCGCCGTTGCCGCCGTAGAGGGACTCCACCAAGTTAGGGTGAGTCTCGATCCCTTTCGTGCTCCCATCTAATTCATTGCACGTCTGGTTTGCTCTATATCTAGCCACAATTGAAAACTTCTTCTCCACCAGATCGGTTCTAGTTTCGAGTAAAATTCTTAGGGTTAGGTTTCCACGGAACACATCTCGGTGAAACCGGTTTTAAATTTTCGGTGTGACCGATTCGGCCTCTGGCCATTGCACTGCACTTTCGGTCCAACCGAGTTGTGCAAATCGGTGTGACCGAAGTATAGTTTTAGTGAAACCCTAGTGTATCGGCAGGACCGAAACCCATTTTGGTCCAACCGAAAGTGGTGTGTAAAGTTTCTGTTATACACTTCGGATTCACCGAAACTGAAAATCGGTCTGACCGAAATGCATTCTGTGAAAACTTAAAACTAAGATTTGAACTCATTTTTTTTTGCAAAAACCTCTGCAGTTTGTGATAACTCTTCTACTCTGCCTATACCTTATCTATTCACAGGTTGTCAGCCATGTCAGATGCCAGTGACAGCCAGAACAGGTCAGAGTCACCTTTTGCTGACATTCCGGAAGCAGACACTAGTCCTGAGGCTAGCAGTCCAGTTGATGATGGTGAGAGGAGTACACCTAGTGGTTTGCCTCCTGCAGCCACCAGAACCAGAAAGGAGAGGAATTCTGATGATGAGGATTCTGATTTTGTTGCTGAAGAAGAAGTGTCCTCCAAGCCTAAGAGAAAGGTTGTTGCCAAAGAGCAACAAGGTCAGCTATCGAAGAAAGGCACCAGCAAAGTCAAGCAATCAGCTGTTGCCAAGAAGCTGAACTTGGGAGAGCCAGCCACAAGCAAAGTGAAGAAAACCTCCAAGAGGAAGAGGGTAGTGTATACTGATTCTCATGCAGATGCAGCAGCCGAGGAAGATGAAGAAGAAGAAGCACCCCAGCCTGCTCCTCAGAAGCAGAAGCTCATGGGTGATGCAATTAGGGCTGGAGCCACTTCAAAGCCCAAGAAGCCTGCTCAAGCAAAGGCAGCTCCAGCAGTTACTCCAGCCACAGCTCCAGTATCCACTCCTCCAGCGCAGACATCAGCTGAAGTCTTCGCCGATGCCGTCATATCTACTCCGACATCTACCCAGACGGGAGCCGCCAGCAGAGCCCACAGTGACGTTTAGCTCTATGCTTTTTCAAACTTTTTGGTAACTTGTTGCCAAAGGGGGAGAAATTGTATAGATCATAGGGCTTCGAGAGAGAGAGTGCTCTTTCGTTCTTTTGCGGTTTCTTTGAGATACTTTTGGTACTTTTGGTTCTTGAAACTTTCAGTGTGCTTGATACTACGTTTGATGCTACCTTAATGAGTGCTTAGTCATACTATGCTTTAATGTGTGCTTAATGCTTATCATATGCTATTCCTATCTTGTATGGCTATTTACTCATGTCTTGGTGTTTGGGTGCATGTTTTTCATTCTTATCATTTTGTGCGCTCCACCAAGATGTATGTGACATGGAAGAGTGACCCATGATCCTAATCGATTGTGCATTTGCATTCAAACGCAAATTTTAAATAATGCACAAATTTAGGGGGAGCTCTTGCTTATCACATACTTCTCAAAGGGACGATATTATTCATTGATTATATCTTTTGTCGAAGCTTTGATCTATATGTTGTCATCAATTACCAAAAAGGGGGAGATTGAAAGTGCAACTAATCCCCGGGTGGTTTTGGCAATTAATAACATCATATATATCATTGAACTAATAGTTACTTAAGAATCATTTCAGAGAAGTTCAGTGATATGGGTATGGCAATGACTGAAGAAGTGGACCCCTCAAAATGCTAAGGCAAGCATTGGCAAAAGCTCAAGACTCCATTTTTGGTTTAGTGATCCAAGATCACATTGAGTCCATAGGAAAAGCCAATACTATTAAAAGGGGATGAGGTTGTGTTGATGATCTGGTTGCTCAAGTGCTTAGTGATATATCTCCTTTAACTATCAGCAACTTTCACTACAATACACACTCATAAGTAATCTCGGACCAACCGATTTTCCAAACTCAGTCACACCGAGATGAACCACCTCAGCCATAAGCCAAACCCTAGAAAAATCAGTCATTCCGAGTTTGAGTTCGGTCTCACCGAAACATGGGCTGCCAAGCTTCTGTAACCGTTTGTCCTCAAATCGGAATAACCGAGTTGATGATTTCGGTCCCACCGAAACTGGCAAGTTCCTGTCTTGACTCAAATCGGACTAACCGAGATGGTATTTTCGGTCCCACCGAAAACCCCAACGTTCACATTATTTGAACTTTCGGTCTGACCGAGTTGTCCACTTCGGTCTCACCGAGATTGCTCAATTGTGTGTGTAACGGTTGGATTTTGTGTGGAGGCTATATATACCCCTCCACCCCCTCTTCATTCGTGGAGAGAGCCATCAGAAAGAACTACCACTCCTACCTTACACTTTCTGAGAAGAGAACTACCTACCCTTGTGTTGAGATCAAGTTGCTCCATTCCTACCATATGAAACTTGATTTCTAACCTTCCCAAGTTGCTTTCCACTCAATCCTTTCTTCCACCACAGCCAAATCAGTGAGGAGAGTTGAGTGTTGGGGAGATTATCATTTGAAGCACAAGAGCAAGGAGTTCATCATCATCTACAACATCTATTACCTTTTGGAGGGTGGTGCCTCCTAGATTGGTTAGGTGTCGCTTGGGAGCCTCCGTCATCGAGATGTGGAGTTGAACCAAGAAGTTTGTAAGGGCAATGAGATCGCCTACTTCGTGAAGATCTACCCCGAGTAAGGCTAGCCCTCCGTGGGCGTAGGCCATGATGGAATAGACAAGGTTGCTTCTTCGTGGACCCTTCGTGGGTGGAGCCCTCCGTGGACTCGCGCAGCCGTTACCCTCCGTGGGTTGAAGTCTCCATCAACGTGGATGTACGATAGCACCACCTATCGGAACCACGGGAAAAATCACCGCGTCTCCAAAATTGCGTTTGCTCTTCTCCACCTCTCTTTACTACATGTGCAAGTTACTTTCCACTCAATCCTTTCTTCCACCACAGCCAAATCAGTGAGGAGAGTTGAGTGTTGGGGAGATTATCATTTGAAGCACAAGAGCAAGGAGTTCATCATCATCTACAACATCTATTACCTTTTGGAGGGTGGTGCCTCCTAGATTGGTTAGGTGTCGCTTGGGAGCCTCCGTCATCGAGATGTGGAGTTGAACCAAGAAGTTTGTAAGGGCAAGGAGATCGCCTACTTCGTGAAGATCTACCCCGAGTAAGGCTAGCCCTCCGTGGGCGTAGGCCATGATGGAATAGACAAGATTGCTTCTTCGTGGACCCTTCGTGGGTGGAGCCCTCCGTGGACTCGCGCAGCCGTTACCCTCCGTGGGTTGAAGTCTCCATCAACGTGGATGTACGATAGCACTACCTATCGGAACCACGGGAAAAATCATTGCATCTCCAAATTGCGTTTGATCTTCTCCACCTCTCTTTACTACATGTGCAATTTACTTTCCGCTGCTTATACTCTACAATTGCATGTGTAGGGTGATGCTTGACTTGATCATAATTGTGAAACTACCAAAAACTGTTCTTTGTCAAAAGGCAGAATTTTTATATTTACAAGTAGTCTAATCACCCCCCCCTCTAGACATACTTTCGATCCTACAGCGGGGATAATGATTTTGCAGGTACCCCGAGAGGCCCTTGAGTTTGCTGGAATGTCGATTAACTTCCGTTCCGGCAAATTCGGGTACTCCATATGTCCTATTTTTAGCAAAGGTCATGCTGACATTTTCCGTGAATTTTAGCATGACTTTGCTAAAAATAGGACATATGGGGTACTTGTGACTAATGCATGGGCCGGGGTATCTTAGTAGTTAATTAAGTAGGATCAACTGCCCCTTTATTCTTGCTGCATTAAACCATAGGCAGCAATAGAGCCAAGTGATTAGGCCCAACTTAGAATTCTCCTTCCTAGCTTAGCTTTTAGGATGCCTCGGTGTCGACAAACCATAAATTATAACACCTTGGCTTTTAGGGTGCCTCGGTGTCGATAAAAACCGAAATGATGAAAGCTTAGGCTTTTAGGGTGCCTCGGCGTCGAAAAACCATCAATTATAAAAGCTGCCTGGCGGTCAGAAGGGTGCCTACTACGCCATCCATCACATGTGGGCGATCGTACATGACCATCATCAACTTCTGCTACCGAGTAGATCAAAGATTGGGCCGCGAGTGTGTCGGCAATCCAGGAAGCGGACATCAGACAAGAATTCTTTCGCATCCTGTCGGAGTTTGCGGAAATCATCCATCAAGATGTCCTTCGTACCTCGGGGCAGTTCTACCTCAGAAATCAACCGTCCAACAGTGACATCGACACAATGCTACTAATGCAGGCTGACAACGCCCGTGATTTCATGACTCCCATGATAGACTGCGGCTTCATCCACGCTCCGGTCCCTTGAGTCGAGTCGAAAGCAGTGATGCTGTGTCTAGTTTTGAAACTTCGATTGGCTCATGTTGTAATTAAACTTTATGTAATCGATGCTATTAATGTCTTGCTTTTCTCTTTCGATCGTTCTGTTGCATACTTATATATTGCTTATGTATTGTCTGTGAATTGGTACTAACGTTTCGTTTGGCTAGTGCATACCGATGCCGTCGTATGTCCTATACCAGGGTAAGGTTCCCGGAGTCTATGACGACTGGGAGGAGTGTCGGAGACAGGTTCACCGATTCAGCGGTAACAGTTACAAAGGGTACACCACTAGGGCCGAGGCCGAATCTAGATACGCCCGCTATCTAGCGGGAGAGGGGAGGGAGCGTTGGAGGAACCGGATGAAGACGAGTTTCATCGTGATGATGCTCATCGTGATGACCGCAGCTCTCTTCTATGTGATGGTAGTTTAGGTGATCGATATCGACTTGTAATGTGAAGACAAACTCGCTACTCGCGGTCTCGAGACTTGTAATATAATGTTCTATCTTTGTTTGGTCTTTTCAATTCGGAGACTAATATGATGAATTGTATTCGGAGACTAATATGATGAATTGTATTCAGAGACTAATCTTCTATTGTATTCGATGAATCTGTTGTTGATGTGTGCTGTCTATATTCTGTCCAATTATACATTTTGTAACCTGTGCAAAAAACAGAAAAATAAAAAATAAAAAAACCTAATATTCATACTAATGGCGCATTACTTCACAGTGCGCCATTAGTATGCCAAAGGATACTAATGGCGCATCATTAGACAGTGCGCCATTACTATGCCGAAGTTACTAATGGCGCATCTTGCTGCCGTGCGCCATTAGTATGCCAAAGCACCTGGGTATACATGGCCCTCTGGGAGGCATACTAATGGCGCACTACTGTGCATACTAATGGCGTATCTGTGGTGCGCCATTAGTATACCAGATACTAATGGCGCACCAGAGGTGCGCCATTAGTAAAATATACTAATGGCGTGGCACTAATGGCGCACCACTAATGCGCCATTAATGGCCAAATTACGTGCGCCATTAGTAGGCCTTTTCCTAGTAGTGATACAATTCCCTTTGTCCATCGGTATGTTACTTGCCCGAGATTCGATCATCGGTATCCACATACCTTGTTCAATCTTGTTACCGGCAAGTCTCTTTACTCGTTACATAACACATGATCCCGTGACTAACTCCTTACTCACATTGAGCTAATTACGATGATGCATTACCGAGTGGTCCTAGAGATACCTCTCCGTCATACGAAGTGACAAATCCTAGTCTCGATTCGTGCCAACACAACAGACACTTTCAGAGGTACCTGTAGTGCACCTTTATAGTCACCCAGTTATGTTGTGATGTTTGATACACCCAAAGCATTCCTACGGTATTCGCGAGTTGCACAAATGATACTTGACATTAGAAAAGCTCTAGCAAACGAACTACATGATCTTGAGCTATGCATAGGATTGGGTCTTGTCCATCACATCATTATCCTAATGATGTGATCCTGTTATCAACGGCATCCAATGTCCATGGTCAGGAAACCACAACCATCTATTGATCAACGAGCTAGTCAACTAGAGGCTCACTAGGGACATGTTGTGGTCTATGTATTCACAGATGTATTACGGTTTCCGGTTAATACAATTATAGTATGAACAATAGACAATTATCATGAATAATAAAATATAATAATAACCATTTTATTATTGCCTCCGGGGCATATTTCCAACACCAAACGGGGACAAGTGCACATAACCAAACTCGGGCTCACAAGGCTTATGTCCGCCTACCTGATCACGGTAGCGCGCGCCCATAACCTTCCCTTGTTGGAGGCACTAGCGAGAGGCATGAAAATAGACCCAGCTAGGACCTTCCCATAAAAAGAAAGTGTGGCTGCACTGGTCAGCTCGATTTGGTGGCACCATGAATCAGCCAACAGTTGTTCAAGTTCATTATTATCTGGTTAAACTTGAATGTAGTAAGCTGAGCCATATTCAAATAACGTGATGCAACTACAAGGCATGAGCTTGATATCAACATAAGCACGAAGGTGCAACATAATCATCGAGCATAACAACAATGAATCATTTATCCAACTGAGCATGGCATACTGACGAGCATAAGCATAACACTACACATGAGCATAGCATGACCACTAGCATCATAAATAAATGCCATGCAAGAACATAACAAGAATATTACCAAGTAAGCATGTAAACAACTAGATGCAATGGAACATGCATATCAATGGTACTTGATAACAGACGGCAAGCATGCATCAGGATGAACATTACTACTACCAGCACGTACTTCTACTAGCAAGCATGACATGTGAACATGATACTAGCAAGTAATACTTGGCAACAAGATACATCAGAATATAGCATGATGGTGAACATGAAACCACGAGCATAACCGAAACAATGGCAGTAGTAGCAAACAAGCAAACAGATAACGGGCAAAATTTATTAAGTATTCAAATAGGAATCATAGCTACTGCATGGATATCATGCAAGTAGTTGTTGTGGCTTGCCTGGGGGTGACGGAGACTCCGGGAAGAAGTGCCACTAGTGCACGTCGGTCCTAAACAAACGGTTTTTAACCCCTTTCCGCGACGGCATTTGGAACCGTCTCTAAGTGAGTGTGGGCGATAGGGGGGGTCCTTCCCACACGATCGAAAAAACGTCGGGGATAGGGAGCCTTGATGCATACAGTTGTCCCTATATAACCGTTTCCGATATCTCGAATATCCCAAACGCTTCGTCATTGCTACTCGTTTGTGCTTGCATTGCCATCGCAGTCGGAGTTTTGTGGTTCTGCCTAAAACCAGGCAGATTCTAGGCACGGGAGCATTCCAGGCAGATTCCAGGCACGGGAGATTTACGATGCCCGGCACATCACAAACAGTTCATGATTATAAACTGTGTACGATAGGTATACAATCACACACATTTAGTTTTCCCGCACCGCATGTGATAGTGTTCGACATCACACACGCTTTGCGAACTACAACTGTGTGCATGCTTGCACACGTTTCCTCTCTGTGAACAGTCTCGGATTATGGTGTATATCGCAAACGTTTGTGTTTTACCAACTGTGTGTGCCGTAATGACCTGCACAACGTAATTTCAACCTAATTTAATTGCTGCTATTTAAAACTGTACCTAATTTAAACTTGAAAGTAGGCTATAGCTTTATTCATATCCCTCAGGTTCAAACAACCAATGCATTATTCGATTCACATGTACATATGTTTAAGAATTACATAAGCACCAAATAAAGAATGATGTACGAGGGTTCTATACTTGTACTATTACAGATGGTAAAGAAAGAGGCGACAGACATTCCAGCTGCTGAACAAGGTGAAGCGGAATAGCCCTATTGTGCTCTCCTGGATGCATAAGGCATGCATGACTCTAGTCCAACCCCTTGTGATAGCCGTCCGCCAATCATGTAGTTTGAGAGGTAATCTTGAGTAAACTACTTCAGGATCCACTGAAAAGAAAAATCATTCAGATATTGTCATCTAACACAACTCATTACGAGCAGTAAAAAGACGGCTACATGGTTCTTACTTACCATCCTGCAGTTCACTGTTGTCTTGCATAAAGTGTAAACAAATTGTTCGATTGACATCTTTTGACCCATTTTAGTAGCAATCTTTTTCAGTTTCCTCACTTGATGCTGGTTCATGAATATCTCATTGCCCCATAAGCAGAAAGGGTCGAAGTGTGGATCTTTGGCAATGATATATGTACCTAAAAGCACCAAGTTAACATTAGAAGCTAAACAACAATTGAAAAATGATGTAGTACAACACTCCATCCATCCCATTATATAAGATTTTATTACATGTATATCTAGACATCATCAGAACATTAAGGTAATACTCTTCCTTGTTGCTATGTAGTCTGGGATTGCATATTTAGTCATTCAGTACAATGCATGTTGCTAAAAAACAATTGAAAAATGAAAAGGCATGTTAACTGCAATATCCTTAACAGCGACCAAATATCGTAATTCATAGTGGTATTGTTGAAACTGTTATTGATGAAATTGAACTGCACATCAAATAGTTGCACATATAGAGCATCACATTGTGAAGAACTGAAATAAACAAGTCATAAGGACATCTCTAGGCGATCCGTGAAAAGTTAAAGGACTAAAACCCTTAGTGGATATATATATACTCTAGCAATTTTTGGCCTTTTCTAGTCGATCCCCTAAACTTAAGGTTGTAAACTTCTATTTGATCAAGTTCAAAGCAGGTTCAACCGAAAGTAGCATGCATTCAATCATAAACATAGATAGTTTTGCATAACCGAACATAAAACATAAATTTAAACTAAGCTAAACTACTTTCGGTCGAAGTAGAGGTCGAGACAATCCTTCCTCATCATGTACGGTGTGCCACGATCCGGGTCCGGGCCAGTACCGTCATCGGGGTCATTGGGGAAGGCACTCCTCCACTCGTCTACGTCGATCTCCTCGTCCTCGGGGCCCACCTCGACGCCATCCGCACCGCCGTCGCCGCCGCCTTCGACCTTGTCATCAGAGGAGAGCGCGATAACCTCGCCGCCCTCCGCGCCACCATCCTCGCCGCCTTCGACCTCGTCATCGGAGGAGAGCGCGATAACCTCGCCACCCTCCGCGCTGGCAAAGATCGTCCGCTGATGTCTACACACGCTTCTACTCTTGTGGACTATGTTGGGCCTCCAAGCGCAGAGGTTTGTAGGACAGCAGCAATTTCCCTCAAGTGGATGACCTAAGGTTTATCGAACTTAGGGAAGTAGAGGTTGAAGATGGTCTCTCTCAAGCAACCCTGCAACTAAGATACAAGAAGTCTCTAGTGTCCCCAACACACCTAATACACTTGTTAGATGTATAGGTGCACTAGTTCGGCGAAGAGATGTTAAATGGCAAGTGATATGGATGGCAAAACAAAGTAATATAAATCTGTAATAAAAAGTGCAGCAAGCAAACAAGTGGTAAACGTGAGCACAAATGGTATTGCAATGGTGGAAACAAGGCCTAGGTTTCATACTTTCACTAGCGGCAACTCCCAACAACATTAACATAATCGAATCACATGATATTTCCCATAAAACACGCAAAGGGGACGCACTCGGAGGTCATTCCTTCGTGGTCAAGAGAGGACGAGAATTATGTAGGGCTACAAAAGCACACCTCAAAGTTCGTAGTTCTCAATCTAAGGATTTCCCAATGTCACCGCGGCCATCCAAAGAGAGTCCCACAATCACCACAACATATCTAAAGGATAGTCAAAGACAAGCACCAAGAGACTCTCAATCTTCAATCAACACACAAGAGAGGAAATCACTCATGAAAATATTGTTCTAATCCATGTCCAATAGACCGCTGTCACCTTGGTCTCGGGGATTATACTAGATAAAGAGAAGTGAGTACATCAATCCAATACATAGAGGAAAGGGAAATATCATGGGATCACCCTAAATTAACATAGCCTATGATCACAACGAAGATCAAATCATGGGAGAGAGAATTGACCACATAGCTACTGGTAAGAACCTCAGCCCCGAGGAGGAACTACTCCCGCATCATGGAGAGAGGAAGCAACGCCGATGGAGATGAATCCGGGGGCACTTCCCCGTCCCGGCAGGGTGCCGGCGCAGGAATTCTGGTCCCCCGAAGCTTGATGGCGATGGCGGCGGAGATCGGAATCGCGTCTGGAGAAAATGGGTCTGGAATCAGGGTTTCCGCGACACGGTGTAAATATATGCCAAAGGGGGGCATCAGAGGGGGTCAGGGGTGCCCAGGCGCCCCCCCCGGCGCGGCCAGGGGGGCCGCGTGGGCAGGCCGCCTGGAGCCCCTGTGGGTCCCCTCCGGCCCTACTTTGGCCGCATGGAAGCTTCCGGAACGCTGATTTTTTTATATAATTTTTCTGGATTTTTTCTGGCAGTTCTCGTAATGTGAAAACCTGAAATACAAAAACAGCCGAAAACAGAAATTGGCACTGGGGTGCACTGAGTTAATAGGTTAGTCCAAATATGATCAAAAGTGTATGGAAGTGTATAAATAACATAGCAATATCACCCAAAAGAGGCATGGAGCAAGCAGAAATTATAGATACGTTTTGGACGTATCAACATCCCCAAGCTTAATTCCTGCTCGTCCTCGAGTAGGTAAATGATAACAAGAATAATTTCTGTGGTGACATGCTATTAACCATATAGGACTTTTTCATAGTCATATGACAAAAGCTTACTGAGACAATGAATCTATAGTAATTAAGTTGCCTCATGAGAAAATCACAAAGAACTGGAAGTTTTACAATATGATATTGAAACATAAAATATATTTGTAATGAACATGATGTGCAAATATGATAAAGTGATATCTAGCTTGCCCCTTTAGTGAAGCAAAACATAAATTCAGGGGCACCTCCAAGGTTTAAGTGATGACTAGATACAATGATTTCAAAATAAACGATATCACAATCATGCAAAAGACAATGCTACTTTGGGACAATGCACATTACACTCAGAATGACAATCATGCTCTCAGTAGTTGGTGCTTTTAAAAGAAGGTGGAGACTCTCAAACCGTGGCTTTTGTTGGCAAGGTTGAAAACCCGTAGTCGGAAACAAAGACAAAACATGTACCAGAGCTCTTGGTTTTAAAACAGAGGTAATAATTTTTTTAGATCATGCATGTTTCGTCAACGAATGCTAGCAGACAACTCAATCACTTCTTGAGATGGACAAGTTTCGAGGAACGGCTCCCGAATGAGGACGATCACATCCTCTTAATCTCCTTTGTTTATCACTGCCAAAGTTTTCTGATTTCTCATGAACAAAGCGTGAAGGAGGGTTTGTTTGTTATATTATCTTTTTGAGCCGGGCGCACTCAATGCCAGTTCCTTCTCGTATTATGGGTTTGCACATTATACATGCAATCCCGGGGTGAAGCTTGTCCAACTTAAAAAGATCATGAATTAACTACTACTTCCTCATGAACTTAAAATAGAGGCACAAAATAGGAATGGTTTTTCTTTGAATAATTTCGAGATGGTACATGCAAGTTTCCGTTAGGAATGGCAGGTAAATACCATGTAGGAAGATATGGTGGGCTCATATGGCATAACTGCATTAAAAGGACGTGGATGCACAAGCAGTCAGTCCGCTTAGTACAGGCGAAGGTTAGCAAAAGACGGGGAGCGACCAACTAAGAGAGCAATGACGGTCATAATCATGCAGAGCGACAAAGCAACATTGAATCAGGCATGGAAGTTATATCGCTACTCAGAAACAAAAGATCATCAAGGCTTGACAGACTTTCTTTACAGTCTTAAATATGCGTGAGCATACGCCAAGTCAATCAAAATAAATTCTTTGAAGGAAGATATTACTAAACCATACCACATCATAGGCAAACAAATCATGTTGGTACTCCAATAACACATTGGGAACCCCCCAGCTATTTGAGACTAACCATAAGAAAACATGAACTACTAAGCGCCATTATGCACGTAGCATCTTTATCATAGACATATCAACCAATGCAACGGAAGCAAACTCTCTTAATAAGATAAACATGATATCTAAAGAGAGTTCAAGCAACCAACTAAACAAAAGCTCTTTAAAAAGATAAGCATGAAAGTTAAGAGCTAAGCATGATAGTAGCTATTAAAAGACAAAGAACACACACAACAAAGATAGACATGCAAATTCTATGTTATGTTCTAGGTAGAAGTGGAGCGTGTTTCTCTCCCACATAAACAAAGCTGATTTCCAACTCGTTATGAAAAGCTAAAGAAAACTAAAAGAAAACTAAAACAAGACGCTCCAAGCATAGCACATAACACATGAAGTGATTAAAATATAGTGGAACGAAGGACGAACTGATAATGTTGATGGAGAAGGGGATGCACGGGGGCATCCCCAAGCTTAGATGCTTGAGTCTCCTTGAATATTTCTTGGGGGTGCATGGGGGCATCCTCAAGCTTGAGCGTTTGACACTCCTGAATCTTTTTATCATCTTCCCTCGCACACTTGAAAACTCCCTTCATACATAACTCATCATAATCTGATTAGCGAGGTTAGTACCCATAATAAAATAATTGTTCCTTGCTGGAAATAAAGATATTCTTGAAGTTCTACTGTTTCTCAAGATTGCCAAAAGGTTTTTGCAAAGAAAAAGCAAGCTCTAGGTTTGCAAAATGAAGGAAAGGCAAAACATGACAGAATCTGTGAAAAAACAGAACAGCAGGTAGTAAATGATTTTTCCGGGGCGCTTCTGCAACTCTAATCAAAAAACTCAAAACAGACACACGAAAGATAATTATATAGAGCACGCTGTCGAAAAAATTCAGACCAAAAAGATGATCTGGTGATTTTATACGAATTTTTCTATCCAAGGACAGAATCTGTTTCCTGGACAGCACGTCACAACTTTTGAACTTTCTTGCAATCAGAGGCTAAACTTGGCACAAAGCTGAAAAATAAAGATACAATGATGTTGCTACAGTGGTAACAAACATCAAGACCACTAAAACTGAAAGTAAACATAACAATGGTTGTCTCCCTAGAGCTCTTTCTTTATAGCCATAAAGATAGGCTTAAGACTTTAATGATGCTCTCGTAGGAATAAGAGCTGAAGAACAAAAGAGAGCATCAAGAAGCAAATACCAAACACATTTAAGCCTAACATGCTTCCTATGCATAGGAATATTGCAATAGAATAATTCATTGAAGCACAAAGCAACTAGCATAGGAAGGCAAAACAAGCATAACTTCAAAATATTCACCATAAAGAGAGGAAACTTCTTATTATTAAGATATTTAGAACCAAGTCTCCCTCTCTCATTATAAATTTCAGTGGCATCATGGATGAACTCGACAATATAAGCATCATGTAAAGCATTGTTACCATGATCCACATGCAAAAAGGTACTCTTACTCTCCACATAATCATAATCTTTCTCATTGGTAATAGTGGGAGTAGGACTATCATAAACAACTTGAACACTATAGATTACTTGTGTATTAGGAGGGTGGTGTTCAACAAGGGAGTAATTTCCTCCATGATTATGACAAGTTTCATAAGGATAATTTCTCCTTATGTCATAGGTACCTTTATAATCACTATAGGTTGGAGTTATGACATCATCATAGTAGAGAAGAGCATTATCATTGCTAGCAACTATATTTGTAATCATGTTGTCTTTATTCTTACTAGCAAAAGAATTATCAATTATCACATCACTAGTGGGTAAATGGTTTGCAATCCTATCATCCCCAAGCTTAGAGCTTCCCATATCATCACTTTCAGAGTTGGTACCAAAAAGATTTTCAAGATCATAAGTAGCATTATCATCATTTTCCCAATCACAATAAGTAACATGCATATCATAATCAAAATCATCTTCAATAGTACCTACGGACGTATCATCAAGATGATAATTAAGGCAATAAACTTCACCTTCTTTTTTAAACTTACAATCGTTAGGATAAAAGTTGATGGGAGGAATATGCTCAGGCCAGGTTGATACCCATTCTTCTTCTTTCTTGCTCCTCTTCCTCATCCTCTTCTTTTTCTTCTTCTTAACCTTAGGAGGGAGTAGTTGGAGATGAAGCTTCTCCACATATCCTGGTTTATCATTAGAAACAATAGGGGAAACTTGGGAGAAACTCTCCTTTTTATCAGCAGAAATATAAGAGACATTTTTATACTTTGGTAAAGTTCCCTCCTTTATAATCTTACCTATGTAATCATTTTCATGGCAATTAACAACACAATAGAGATGGCAATTTTGCAAAGTGTTTTTTATTCCTATGGCATTAACATCTAGCCATGAAGTCTTTTCTGATAACTCTTCACACATCAAAAATAACATAAGCTCATCATAAAGATCAGAGGTGATCATGTTATCACACAACCGGTTAACAGTTATGTTTTGAAAGTTCATGCATTGAAAATTAAAGTGACCCTCTATACGGCAAAGTTCACAAGTAAAAGGATAAAGGTCACACAATTCTCTAGAAATTTCATTTAAATCTCTGACCCAAGTGATTGTTCTTTCATGCTTATGTTGCTTACAATACTTCTCTTCTTCAATCATAGGCCTTTCACAAGGTCTATCCACTCCACAAAAATTAACATGCTTATATAAAACTTCATCTTTAGGAATTGGATCATGCATGTTGCAATCATCATGAACAATTTCATTTTCTTTGCAAGTCTCTTTAAAAGGTTTATGATACTTGATCCAATCCTCCTTAGGCATATTAAGATGTGAAGCAAAAGATTTGAGGAAATCAACAAGGAGTTGAGAATCAAGCCCAAACTTAGCACTAAACTTATTAAAACTTGTAGTTTCAACAAAGGACTTAATGCAATCATACTCATAAATTATACCTGACTCTTTACCTTTGTCGATCTCCCAATCTTCAGTGTTGCGTTGAATTCTTTCAAGGAGTTCCCATTTAGCATCAATCTTTTCGTTTGTGAAAGAACCCATAGAGGAAGCGTCGAGCAAATCTTTATCCTGTCGAGAAAGCCTCGCATAGAAATTAGTAATAATCATATCTTTGGGGAGCCCATGGTTAGGACATTTTAGCATTAACGTTCTCAGTCTCCCCCAAGCTTGAGCTATGCTCTCTCCGTCATGAGGATAAAAATTATAAACATAATTCCTATTCTCATGGACTTCATGAAGAGGATAAAACTTGGAGTAAAAGAGAGACTGGATCTCTTCCCACTCCAGCAGGTGAGAGTCATTTAGTAGCCTATACCATTCCAATGCTTTTCCTTTCAGTGACAAGGCAAATAATTTCCTCATGACAAACTCCCTTGATACACCTGCAAGCTTAAATAATGAACATAGTTGTGATAGATATAGCAAGTGTTCACCGGGATGTCTGTCTCCTACATAACGATTAGCCAAAACATAATCGATAATACCAGCTGGTATTTTATAGGGCACAATTTCAGTAGGGAGAGGAGCAACCACCACAGGTGTGGGGCGTCTTCCCGCAAGCAACGATCCAATAGCACGGTTTTCCATAAACATAACTAGTGAAATAAAAACAAGAAACAAAAAGATTTAATTGCAAGATCTAAAGATATACCTTCAAGCGCTCACCTCCCCGGCAACGGCGCCAGAAATAGCTTGATGTCTACACACGCTTCTACTCTTGTAGACTATGTTGGGCCTCCAAGCGCAGAGGTTTGTAGGACAGCAGCAATTTCCCTCAAGTGGATGACCTAAGGTTTATCGAACTCAGGGAAGTAGAGGTTGAAGATGGTCTCTCTCAAGCAACCCTGCAACTAAGATACAAGAAGTCTCTTGTGTCCCCAACACACCTAATACACCTGTTAGATGTATAGGTGCACTAGTTCGGCGAAGAGATGTTAAATGGCAAGTGATATGCATGGCAAAACAAAGTAATATAAATCTGTAATAAAAAGTGCAGCAAGCAAACAAGTGGTAAACGTGAGCACAAATGGTATTGCAATGGTGGAAACAAGGCCTAGGCTTCATACTTTCACTAGCGGCAACTCCCAACAACATTAACATAATCGAATCACATGATATTTCCCATAAAACACGCAAAGGGGACGCACTCGGAGGTCATTCCTTCGTGGTCAAGAGAGGACGAGAATTATATAGGGCTACAAAAGCACACCTCAAAGTTCGTAGTTCTCAATCTAAGGATTTCCCAATGTTACCGCGGCCATCCAAAGAGAGGCCCACAATCACCCCAACATATCTAAAGGATAGTCAAAGACAAGCACCAAGAGACTCTCAATCTTCAATCAACACACAAGAGAGGAAATCACTCATGAAAATATTGTTCTAATCCATGTCCAATAGACCGCTGTCACCTTGGTCTCGGGGATTATACTAGATAAAGACAAGTGAGTACATCAATCCAATACATAGAGGAAGGGGAAATATCATGGGATCACCCTAGATTAACATAGCCTATGATCACAACGAAGATCACATCATGAGAGAGAGAATTGACCACATAGCTACTGGTAAGAACCTCAGCCCCGAGGAGGAACTACTCCCGCATCATGGAGGGAGGAAGCAACGTCAATGGAGATGAATCCGGGGTCACTTCCCCGTCCCGGCAGGGTGCCGGCGCAGGAATTCTTGTCCCCCGAAGCTTGATGGCGATGGCGGCGGAGATCGGAATCGCGTCTGGAGAAAAGGGGTCTGGAATCAGGGTTTCCGCGACACGGTGTAAATATATGCCAAAGGGGGGCATCAGTGGGGGTCACGGGTGCCCAGGCGCCCCCCCCCCCCGGAGCGGCCAGGGGGGCCGCGTGGGCAGGCCGCCTGGAGCCGCATGGAAGCTTCCGGAACGCTGATTTTTTATATAATTTTTCTGGATTTTTTCTGGCAGTTCTCGTAATGTGAAAACCTGAAATACAAAAACAGCCGAAAACAGAAACTGGCACTTGGGGTGCACTGAGTTAATAGGTTAGTCCAAATATGATCAAAAGTGTATGGAAGTGTATAAATAACATAGCAATATCACCCAAAAGAGGCATGGAGCAAGCAGAAATTATAGATACGTTTTGGACGTATCATCCGCTCTACCTCCACGAGCTCCGGGTGCTGCCGGCGGAGCTCTTGCATGTAGGCCTCGTCGGCGGCCTCGGCTTAGAGACGCTCCCACACCTCGCGGTCCTCCCGTGCCATATCCGAGCTCACCACCCCTGGCTCTGATGGAACGAGGTGGCCAAGACGTGTGCCGAAGAGGAAACTGAGCCTAGCCGCCGCGCCATCGTAGCGGAGCTGCCAGCAGTCGTACTCCATGGCCGTGAGCTCGGCCGTGTGGAAACTACCGAACCACCGATGGGTGTGGGTCTCTCAATCTGTAATCTTGGCGACCCACGTCCCCCACCGCCGCTACCGGACCCCGAGGTAGTACTTCGTCGGCTGTCGGGTGAGAGGGAGGACAGGGAAGTCCTTGAACCAGCGTAGGGGTGCGGTGGCAGGCAGATCGGGGGACCAGCGACGGCGGATCGGGCCCGCGGAGGACGACGGGGACCTACCAATTGTTTCGAGGGTTGTGTGTGCCTATGTGAGCGGAGGTTGTGTTTGAAGAAATACTTTGGCAACTGAAAATTTTACTAGGCGGGAGTAACAAGGCGGGGCTACAAAATTTGGATCAAGGGCGAGCAGATATTTTTGAGATTGTGAGGGATGCAGAGGCGGGAATAAAATGGCGGGGCTACTGAAAATTTGAATTAAGGGACTGAAGCAGAGCGGGAGTAACAGACATCGCACACGGTCCGCACATACTAATCGTATGCTATCAAACATTCAAACCTTCCAAGCGGTAGATATTTTCGAGATTACGAGGGATGCAGAGCCGGGAGTTTTGGGGGAGCGAGCTAGTGTGCTTGACACGCCGGCTGTGGACTGTAGCCGATGCACCTTCTCGCGTAAGCCATAGGCATACTATACACCGACGGTGCTCCAAGATATTTCTTACTACATCTCACACAGTTGGTGAGAATAAACTGTGTGGGATCTACTAGATTTGAATTACAAAATGGGGTCACAGCGGCAATGGACGGTGTTTGAATTGCTAGACATTTTATCTGCAGTGAACATGCAACTGTATGTGTGTCGTATAAGAATTAGAATTATTCAGGGTTCGGTTGGACATTTCATACATTAAACTGGTTTTCTAGCCATTTCAGGTGCACAATTCAAAATTAAACTACATGCACATGCTCCGGTGCAAACAAATTGGTTGAAAAACCAATATGTGTTTACAAGCACATGCTCCAATGCACAAAAGTTGGTTGAAAAATCACATGTGTGTACTTGTGTGAATTTCTAGGTCCCATGCAAGAGATGGGAATGAAATTCAAACACCATGGCACTATTGATTACCGGCAAAACGTTGAGATGCCTGGTTTTTAAATTCTAGTAAATCCAAAACTCGTATGAAATTTATGAAACTTGGCATGCTATCATGGAGCGGCATCAAAATGCCATGGTCAAAAATATGTTCCATTTGGGGCAACTTCGGGTATAAGCTTCTCACAAACCAGAGCTTCTCACAACAAGCATGATGGTTTCGATAGGGAACTTCCCACCTATGGGGATGAAATGATATCCATTGCCTCTTATTGATTTGAAAAAATTTCTAGTGTCAACATAGAACAATAGGAGTGTTGTGTCAATTTTTGCGATTTTTCGGGGTTCGTCTGGAAATTTGTGTGCATTAACTGGGTTTTCTAGACATTTTGTATGCATAATTCAAATTTGAACTACAAGCACATGCTCCAATGCACTAAGGTTGGTAGAAAAAATCTAACATGTGTCCTTAGGTGAATTTCTAGGTCCCATGCAAGAGATGGGAATGAAATTCAAACACCAGGACACTGTTGATTGCAGGCAAAACGTTGAGATGCCTCATTTTTAAATTCTAGTAAATCCAAAACTCGTCTGAAATTCATGAAACTTGGCATGCTACCATGGAGCAGCATCAACATGCCGTGTTAAATTTTTTGTCCCATTTGGGGCAGGTTCGAGTATATGCTTCTCACAAACTAGAGCTTCTCACAACAAGCATGATGGTTTCTGTAGGGAATGTACCACCTTTGTGGACGAAACGATATCCATTGCCTCTTATTGCTTTCAAAACTTTTCTAGTGTCAACATAGAACAACATGAGTGTTGTGTCAATTTTTGTGATTTTTCGGGATTCATTTGGACATTTTTATGCATTAACTGAGTTTTCTAGGCATTTTATGTACATAATTCAAATTTGAACTACAAGCACATGCTGCGATGCACTAATGTTGGTTGAAAAATCTAACATGTGTCCTTGGGTGAATTTCTAGGTCCCATGCAAGAGATGGGAATGAAAGTCAAATACCAGGGCACTGTTGATTGTCGGCAAAACATTGAGATGCCTGGTTTTTAAATTCTAGTAAATCCAAAACTTGTCTGAAATTCATGAAACTTGGCATGCTACCATGGAGGGGTATCAACATGCCGTGTTAAAATTTTTGTCCAATTTGGGGTAGGTTCGGGTATATGCTTCTCACAAACCAGAGCTTCGCACAACAAGCATGATGGTTTCGGTAGGGAATGTCTCACCTTTGGGGACGAAACGATATCCATTGCCTCTTATTGCTTTCAAAAAAATTCTCGTGTCAACATAGAACAACAGGAGTGTTGTGTCAATTTTTGGGATTTTTCGGGGTTCGTTTGGACATTTATATGAATTAACTGAGTTTTCAATGCATTTATGTGCATAATTCAAATTTGTACTACATGCACATGCTCCAGTGCATATAAATTGGTTGAAAATCAAATCTGTGTCCTTGGGTGCATGCTTAGGTCCCATGCAAGAACTGGGAATGAATTTCAAATACCAGGGCACCGTTGATTGCTGGCAAAACATTGAGATGCCTCGTTTTTTAATTAGTAAATCCAAAACTCGTCTGAAATTCATGAAACTTGGCATGCTTTCATGGCGCGGCATCAACATGCGGTGGTAAATAATTTGTCCCGTTTGGGGCAGGTTTGGGTATATGCTTCTCACAAACCAGAGCTTCTCACAACAAGCATCATGGTTTCGGTAGGGAACGTCCCACCTTTGGGCACGAAACGACATCCACTGCCTCTTATTGCTCCCAAAAAATTTATCGTGTCATCATAGAACAACAGGAGTGTTGTGTCAATTTTTGTGATTTTTCGGGGTTCTTTTGGACATTTTTATGCATTAACTGAGTTTTCAATGCATTTATGTGCATAATTCAAATTTGAACTACATGCAGAAGCTCCAGTGCATATAAGTTGGATGAAAATTAAAATATGTTTCTTTGGGTGCATGCTTAGGTCCCATGAAAGAAATGGGAATGAATTTCAAACACCAGGGCACCGTTGATTGTCGACAAACCATTGAGAAGCCTGGTTTTTAAATTCTAGTAAATCCAAAACTCGTCTAAAATTCATGAAACTTGGTATGCTATCATGGACTGGCACCCGACATG
This sequence comes from Secale cereale, assembly GCA_902687465.1. Classification (NCBI taxonomy): domain Eukaryota; kingdom Viridiplantae; phylum Streptophyta; class Magnoliopsida; order Poales; family Poaceae; genus Secale; species Secale cereale. Next base: position 98,725,939 of record LR738713.1, on the reverse strand, counting down.
ATGTGGTATTTTTCGTGTCCATTTCGAGAGAAGGAGCACCTGAATAATGACAGCGAACAAAGGCATTTTGAAAAAACAGCTGCCACTTTAATATCTCAAATGTTTGTATAATTCAAAATGTGTGCGTTCTGTTAACCATTCACGTGACGCCATGTGTCTTGGTTTTAATGGTTGTAGGAGGTGCCGTGCGGACAACTGCTTGACCTTGACTGAACGGGAGGCGTGCGAGCGCAGTCCGGTGCGTAGGCTGACCGAGAGGCGTGCAAGTTGTACTACAATGCGCAGGCTCACCGGGAAGCGTGCGAGCTGTACGCTGCGCGGGCTCACTAGGAAGCAAGCCCTTTGACTTCCATGGCTGCCCGCCTTCCTCTCCATTAATGGCGCCCGAGCCGCTGTTTAATACGGGCGGCCTTACTGTTCGCCTCCCATTC
>LR738713.1:98706853-98725412 GCA_902687465.1 Secale cereale | reverse complement strand
CCCACAAACCTCCACCGCCATGGCGCATAATGGTCATCTGCCACTAGTCTTCAAGTTTGGTGAAGTCGACTCCGAGCCGAAGGTCATAGAAAATAAGGAGGAATGGGGCCTCATGGACATGGCCCAGAACGAGCTGGCCCCAGCGGTTGCTGCCCTCGCTCCCATCCTAGCTCCCATCCCCGCGCCCACGCCAGCGACCATCCTTGTAGCATTGACGGGCTGGTTGCCGAGCACTATCACACGACTGGAAGCCGTGGGCGTCAGCGAGGTCTCCGTGGACCCGCGCGAGCTCGTGTACATGCCAGCGCCAGCGCCCGTGCCCATGCCCGTGCGCGTCCGTCCACCCACCGTGGTGCTGGCCCCCGTACGTTTGGCTGCACCCACCGCGCCCATGCGCGCCCCTCCACCCACCGAGGTGCCGGTCCCCGTGCATTTGGCTGCACCTATCGCGCCCGTGCTCGTGCCCGTGCGCGCCCCCATCCCTCACCGGCATGGGACGTTGCCGTCGACCGCTACCTCTCAGCGGCGCCAATTGTCGTCCTCCCGTGCCCCGCCCGTCGATTGCACGATGACATGATGTTTGATTTACAAGTGAAGAACATTTTGTGCTGCCTTGAAGACTTCAACAACGGCGTCCCGGAGGACGACAACGACAATGACGGCGCGACATGCCGCCTCCGCCACCCCGCGCCTCCGCCACCGCAGGAAATAGTTTTTTTGGGGTTTAATACTGTATCTTGAATTCTTGATCATATGAATATAAATTCGCAGTGTGACTGAATGAAAGATATGTTTTGAAAGAACTTGCGTTTTTCTCTCTTAATGTACAGACTTATCAAACGATTTTCTTTTGGACAAAACGTCAATGGTTTTTAAATATAAAACACTCATAGCAAACGTTTTAGTTAGTACACCCGGATGCAAACCGACAGCTTCCCCAGGAAGCCAAGGGAAAATGTGCCGAGAAGGATTTCTGCATCCCATCAACACAAACGGTTGTTTTGCATGACCCATGTGCATCCACGTACAAACAATTGGGTAAGATTTGCATATCTGTCATTTTGGGTATGTTGCCATTTGTCAAAATGGAAAGATTGACATTTTTTATCTAGTAACATTGCCATCTGTCAACCTTGTAAAACTGCGATTTGTCAAAATATGCAGCTAAAAATCACTAGCACTATCTAATTTTTGCAACTAAAATCACTAGCACTGTTCATATGGACACCAATACAAAGTGGCATTGTACTTTTTTTGTCATCCAAATAGAAAAATAATATACGTGCCGCCACGTAACCCGTGTGACGTGCGAGCATGCGTGAGTTGATGGGACGCATATGCAAATGTACTATTCATTACATAAAACAGTCATCAACACACAACAACAACGAGGATACATGTTGGATTATAGATTATTTCCAACAAAACATTCTAGTAAAGTAAAGGTTTTCTCACACAACAAATAACAAAGCCATGAAATGAACTTCAGCTCAACCAATCCTCAGCGTTGGAAACACTTGCTTTGAATCATAACTGATTCTCTAGGAAGGGCCAGCTATTGTCAATCTCGAGACCAACGCAGGACTGATCATCCAAGCTGAAGCGGCCTATATCAGGACGCATATTGTGATAGCCAGGGTAGGGAACCATAGCAATGTCCAAGGTATAGATACAGTTGCTTCTCATAAATGGTAGTAACATTGTGTCAACAGCAGCTGGATCGCCTTTCACCATCATTGGATAGTTTTTTTTTCCAAGGAAGAGCGAGTTTCCTCCAAAACTTTCAATATGGAACCATTCAGAAGGTGCTAGCGCTAGTACACTAGTATCCATCCCGAATACCCTGCAACAGATGTTGGAATAGGTCCAGATAGTGCGACCATGGGAGACAACACCTGCTTCGTTAGTAACATCAGCAGTGCCCTGTATACATACAAGAAGAGGCGATCCATCGGTATATGTTGCCAGGCGCCATTGAGTATATAAGTCATGCTCGTGATCATCACCATCGTCATCTCCCCCTTGGTTATAATTTTTTTCATGTATAGGTGGTGGAATGTTCACAGGACCTTGGAAACACAATAAGGTTAATTAGTAAAGGGAAACTAGCTAACCCGCATGCATGTAGATGAAACAATTATAATTACGGTGGAAGACAAACATACCTAAACAATAAGGATCCCATGCAAAAATAGTGCCACGAATGGTGGAAGCAAACACAGGACGCTCGTATTGAATTGCATCACAGTACTCATTCATGTCTAGAAATTGATTTTTGAGCAATATCCATCCATCCGTGGAAGCAGAGACGGCAACAAGGTTGTCGAAGATAGCAAGAACAACATAGTTCTTGTAATCCCAAGAGCGGTAGGGAACTTGAGAAATTCCCATCTTCCGTAGATGACAGTCATGATGATCGTATCTGAACGTACGTAGACTATCTATGTGCTGAACCTCATGGCAGTCTGAGATTTTTGGAACTGGAACCCGGTGACGAGTGTACACATTCACAAGTTCCCACTCGCACTTGTTCCCAATGTAAACAACACAATCTCCATTTGCGCCTACCCAGGCCTTACCCTTCAGCGATGGCATCTTAACATCACACGTATCATTATCAAGCAGCATCAACTTGCAGAAGGCAAGGCTTCCATCGTCCTCGCAACGGCGAGCAGGTTCATGGCGAAGAAGATAGGGGAGATCAAACCGCTCCTGAACCCTTGGGTTCTTTGTAATGATCCTATTTGTTGAGTCGAGAATGGTCTTGTACGAACCTGCCATGCTAGCCGAGGTGATGACGTCGCACCATTCAATGAATTCCTCAACCACATCATCTTTCAGATCGGGGCTAGAATAACAGGGTCGTTTCCGGCCTGTTCCCTCATTGGAGAAGAAGATCGAGCAATGGCAGAAGGAAGAGTCAAGGCAAATGGAGGGAGGAAGAGCGTGCGACAGCAGTTCCAAATCAAGGGGAAAGGTGAAGAGGCGGTGGACGGTTGCCACGGTACAAGAAGAGGCTAGTGGGGATCGAACGGTTGCCACATAGGTCACACACTGATGACAAGGCCGAGTGAACCACATGCCGTATATCGCACACATCTTGATATGGCTGACAGTTTCTTTTGTGTTGCCTAATCACAAACAGTTCATCCGAGTGAACCGTATGTTGTATATCGCATACACCTTCATCTGGCTGCCCGTTTCTTTTGTGTTTCCTAATCAAAAACAGTTCATCCGAGTGAACCGTATGTTGTGTATCGCACACACCTTCATCTGGCTGCCCATTTCTTTTGTTCCTCCTCATCGAAAACAGTTAATTGAACTGAACCGTATGCCCTTCATCGCACACACAACTAAACTCTGAACCGTGCATGATGCATCCATCTTCGCAAAAGTTTTACACATTTTTGACAGTTTACATACACCACCGTTTGTAATGATTGCATCGCACACAGTTTCTCAAAGGGTCTCTGATCGTAGTGTCGCGTTAGCAGCATTCTGCAGTAGTGTGCGGTGAAGCTACATAACAAAACGCCAGACGGTTCTCTCTCGGAGGGGGCTGAATAGGGCAAGGGCACCATGGTCATTTTCACAGTGTGAACACCTAATGAAAATGGCACCAACAGAAAGATCTCGACGAGACGAAGAAGTGAGCATTGGTTTCACCTCGATCGGAGTTACGGTCGCGAAGTTACGAGGGGAGGAAGATCAGGGACTTATCTGGGAATATTCTTATCACCAACGGGTCCTGGAAATGTGTCTTCACTTATCCACGTCAGCTGGGCCGGTTGGGCCACTAGCGGGAGGGGCCCAAGCGCAGGGGGAGGGGGTCGGGCACGGTCGTCTTCTTCCCCGCACCTCTATTCCTCTCGTGAACAGAGGAGGAGTTGTTGGGGAACGTTGCATGGAAAAACAAAATTTTTTCTCTACGTTCACCAAGATCAATCTAGGAGATGCAACTACGAGGGGAGAGTAGGATCCACATACCCTTGTAGATCGCTAAGCGGAAGCGTTAAGAACGCGGTTGATGTAGTCGTACTCGCCGCGATTCAGATCGCCGAAGATCCTAGCACCGAAGCAACGGTGCCTCCGCGTTCTTCACACGTACGGCTCGGGGACGTCTCCTCCTTCTTGATCCAGCAAGGGGTGGAGGAGAGGTTGATGGAGAGACCGGCAGCACGACGGCGTTGTGGTGATGGTGGAGAAGGATTCCAGCAGGGCTTCGCCTAAGCACCGCGGGAGAAGAAGATGTTATGGGAGAGGGAGGGCAGCACCGAGGCACAAACGTGTGTTGGCTGCCCTCCCTCTACCTCTCTATATATAGGGGGAAGGAGGAGAGGGGGGCGCCCTAGGGTTTCCCCTAGGGGGGCCGGCGGCCAGGGCAGAGGGGGGGCGGCGGCCAAGGGCTGCGCCTGGCCCTAGGGTTTCCCCCCCTAGGTGCCTTGCCCCCCACTCCAAGGGGTGCGGCTGCCCTAGGGGGTCCAGCCCCCTTAGCCGCATGAGGAGAGGGCCCAGGGGGGGCGCACAGCCCTATGAGGGCTGTGGTGTTCCCCCTTGTGGCCCATTAGGCCCAGAAACACTTCCGGGACCCCCGAAACCCTTTTCGATAATCCGCCGATTTCCCGATGCTCCCCGGAACACTTCCGGACTCCGAAACCTTTCATCCTATATATCAATCTTCGTCTCCGGACCATTCCGGAGACCCTCGTCACGTCCGGGATCTCATCCGGGACTCCGAACAACCTTCGGTAACCATGCACTGTTCTCACTAACAACCCTAGCGTCACCGAACCTTAAGTGTGTAGACCCTGCGGGTTCGGAAACCATGTAGACATGACCGAGACACTCCCAGGTCAATAACCAATAGCGGGATCTGGATACCCATATTGGTTCCCACATGTTTCTCGATGATCTCATCGGATGAACCACGATGTCAAGGATTCAGGCAATCCCGTATACAGTTCCCTTTGTCTCATCGGTATGTTACTTGCCCGAGATTCGATCGTCGGTATCTCTATACCTAGTTCAATCTCGTTACCGGCAAGTCTCTTTACTCGTTACCGTAATACATAATCCCGTGACCAACTACTTAGTCACTTTGAGCTCATTGAGATGACGTATTACCGAGTGGGCCCGGAGATACCTCTCCGTCACACGGAGTGACAAATCCCAGTCTCGATCCATGTCAACTCAACAGACACCCTCGGAGATACCTGTAGAGTACCTTTATAGTCACCCAGTTACGTTGCGACGTTTGGCACACACAAAGCACTCCTACGGTGTCAGTGAGTTACATGATCTCATGGTCATAGGAACTTATACTTGACATGCAGAAAACTATAGCGATAACTGACACGATCAAAAGCTATGTTTAACGTTTGGGTCTCGTCCATCACATCATTCTCCTAATGATGTGATCCCGTTATCAAATGATAACTCATGTCTATGACCTGGAAACCGCGGTCATCTTTGATCAACGAGCTAGTCCTGTAGAGGCTTACTAGGGACACAAAGTCTGTCTATTCATCCACACATGTATTTGAGTTTCCAATCAATACAATTATAGCATGGATAATAAACGATTATCATGAACAAGGAAATATAATAATAACTCTTTTATTATTGCCTCTAGGGCATATTTCCAACAGTCTCCCACTTGCACTAGAGTCAATAATCTAGCATTACAAGGTAATGAATCTAACACCCATAGAGTCTTGGTGTTGATCGTGCTTAGCCCGTGGAAGAGGCTTAGTCAACGGATCTGCAACATTCAAATCCGTGTGTACTTTGCAAATGTTTATGTCCTCCTCCTTGACTGAATCGCGGATGGAATTGAAGCGTCGCTTTATGTGTCTGGTCCTCTTGTGAAACCTTGGTTCCTTGGCTAGAGCAATGGCACCAGTGTTGTCACAGAACAGAGTCATTGGGTTTAGTGCACTAGGCACAACTCCAAGATCTGTCATGAACTCCTTCATCCAGACACCTTCCTTTGCCGCCTCCGAGGCAGCTATATACTCCGCTTCACATGTAGAATCAGCTACCACGCTCTGCTTGGAACTGTACCAGCTTACCGCTCCCCCGTTGAGAATATATACGTATCCGGTTTGAGACTTAGAGTCATCCGGATCAGTGTCAAAGCTTGCATCGACGTAACCCTTTACGACGAGCTCTTGATCACCTCCATAAACGAGAAACATCTCCTTAGTCCTTTTCAGGTACTTTAGGATATTCTTGACCGCTGTCCAGTGATCCATACCAGGATTACTTTGAAACCTTCCGGCCATACTTATGGCAAGGCTGACATCTGGTCTTGTGCACAGCATTGCATACATGATAGAGCCTATGGCTGAAGCATAGGGGACGACACTCATCTTTTCTCTATCTTCCGCAGTCACTGGGCATTGAGTCTTACTCAACTTTGTACCTTGCAATACCGGCAAGAACCCCTTCTTGGATTGATCCATTTTGAACTTCTTCAAAACTTTATCAAGGTATGTACTTTGTGAAAGTCCTATCAAGCGTCTTGATCTATCTCTATAGATCTTGATGCCCAATACGAAAGCAGCTTCACCGAGATCCTTCATCGAAAAACTCTTGTTCAAATACCCCTTCACGCTATCCAAAAATTCTATATTGTTTCCAATCAGCAATATGTCATCCACATATAATATCAGAAACGCTATAGAGCTCCCACTCACTTTCTTATAAATACAAGCTTCATTGTAAACTTGTATAAACCCAAACGCTTTGATCACCTCATCAAAGCGAAGATTCCAACTCCGAGATGCTTGCACCAGCCCATAAATGGAACGCTGGAGCCTGCATACTTTGTCAGCATTCTCTGGATCGACAAAACCTTCTGGTTGCATCATATACAACTCTTCCTTAAGAAAACCGTTAAGGAACGCTGTTTTGACATCCATCTGCCAAATTTCATAATCGAAATATGCAGCTATTGCTAACATGATTCGGACGGATTTAAGCATCGCTACGGGTGAGAAAGTCTCATCGTAGTCAATCCCTTGAACTTGTGAAAAACCCTTTGCCACAAGTCGAGCTTTATACACGGTGACATTACCGTCAGCGTCCGTCTTCCTCTTAAAAATCCATTTATTCTGAATGGCCTTCCGCCCTTCAGGTAATACTTCCAAAGTCCATACTTTGTTTTCATACATGGATCCCATCTCGGATTTCATGGCCTCTAACCATTTGTCGGAATCTGGGCCCACCATCGCTTCTCCATAGCTTGTAGGTTCACCGTTGTCTAACAACATGACCTCCAAGACAGGGTTACCATACCACTCAGGTGCAGTGCGTACCCTTGTCGACCTACGAGGTTCGGTAGTAACTTGATCAGAAGCTTCTTGATCATCATCATTGGCTTCCTCTTCAACCTCTGCAGGCTCCTCAAAAACATCTTTCTGTGCTGCGCTACTTTCTGGTTGAAGCAGAGGTTCAATAACCTCATCAAGTTCTACCTTCCTCCCACTCAATTCTTTCGAGAGAAACTCCTTCTCGAGAAAGGACCCGTTCTTAGCGACAAACACTTTGCCCTCGGATCTGAGATAGAAGGTGTACCCAACAGTTTCTTTTGGGTATCCTATGAAGACACATTTGTCCGCTTTGGGTTCGAGCTTTTCTGGCTGAAGCCTTTTGACATAAGCATCGCAACCCCAAACTTTGAGAAAAGACAACTTCGGTTTCTTACTAAACCATAGTTCATACGGTGTTGTCTCAACGGACTTAGATGGAGCCCTATTTAAAGTGAATGCAGCTGTCTCTAACGCATATCCCCAAAACGATAGTGGCAAATCGGCAAGAGACATCATAGAACGTACCATATCTAATAGGGTTCGATTACGACGTTCGGACACACCATTACGCTGTGGTGTTCCAGGTGGCGTCAACTGTGAAACAATTCCACATTTTCTTAAGTGATCACCAAACTCATAACTCAGATATTCTCCCCCTCGATCAGATCGTAGGAACTTGATCTTCTTGTTACGATGATTTTCAACTTCACTCTGAAATTGCTTGAACTTTTCAAAAGTTTCAGACTTATGCTTCATTAAGTAAATATACCCATATCTACTTAAGTCGTCAGTGAAGGTGAGAAAATAACGATATCCACCGCTCGCCGTTACACTCATCGGACCGCACACATCAGTATGTATGATTTCCAATAAGTCACTTGCCCGTTCCATTGTCCCTGAAAACGGGGTCCTTGTCATCTTGCCCATGAGGCACGGCTCGCACGTGTCAAGTGATTCAAAATCAAGAGACTCCAAAAGTCCATCAGCATGGAGCTTCCTCATGCGTTTCACGCCGATATGACCGAGACGGCAGTGCCACAAGAAAGTGGTATTATCATTATCTACTCTACATCTTTTGGCATCAATGTTATGAACATGTGTATCATCACTATCGAGATTCAATAAGAATAAACCCCTAACTTCGGGTGCATGACCATAAAAGATATTACTCATATAAATAGAACAACCATTATTCTCTGACTTAAATGAGTAACCGTCTCGCAGTAAACAAGATCCAGATATAATGTTCATGCTTAACGCAGGCACTAAATAACAATTATTCAGGTTCATAACTAATCCCGATGGTAATCGAAGAGCGAGCGTGCCGACGGCGATCACATCAACCTTGGAACCATTTCCCACGCGCATCGTCACTTCGTCCTTCGCCAGCCTCCGTTTATTCCGCAGTTCCTGTTTAGAGTTGCAAATGTGAGCAACCGAACCGGTATCAAATACCCAGGCACTACAACGAGAGTTGGTAAGGTACACATCAATAACATGTATATCACATATACCTTTGTTGTTGTTGGCCCCCTTCTTGTCCGCCAGATACTTGGGGCAGTTCCGCTTCCAGTGGCCGTTCCCCTTGCAATAGAAACACTCAGTCTCTGGCTTGGGCCCAGCCTTGGGTTTCTTCACTGGATTAGCAACTGCTTTGCCACCCTTCTTAGAGTTACCCTTCTTGCCCTTGCCATTCTTCTTGAAACTGGTGGTTTTATTGACCATCAACACTTGATAGTCCTTCTGGATGTCTGCCTCAGCGACTTTCAGCATCAAAAACAGCTCGGCGATGGTCTTGTTCATCCCTTGCATGTTATACTGCTGCACGAAGCTCTTGTAGCTTGGAGGGAGTGACTGGAGAATTCTGTCAATGATAGCCTCATCCGGGAACACAAGTCCCAGATCAGCTATGCGGGTATAGTACCCAGACATCTTCAGTAAGTGCTCACTGACAGACGAATTCTCCTCCATCTTGCAAGCAAAGAATTTATCGGTGGTCTCATACCTCTCGATCTTAGCATTCTTCTCAAAGATGAACTTCAACTCCTGGTACATCTCATATGCACCATGACGTTCAAAACGCCTTTGAAGTCCTCCTTCCAAGCCGTACAACATGGCACACTGCACTATCGAATAGTCATCCGAACGTGTCTGCCAGACGTTCAAAACGTCTGCAGGGGCTGTAGGAGCGGGGGGTTCACCTAGCGGTGCATTTAGGACATAAACCTTTTGGGCAGCTGTGAGGATGATCCTCAGATTGCGAAGCCAGTCCACAAAGTTGCTCCCGTCATCTTTCAGTTTAGCTTTCTCTAGGAACGCATTAAAATTCAGGGGAGCTACTGCGCGAGCCATCTACAACAAAAGATTTGCAAAGACATTTTAGACTATTGTTCATGATAAGTGAGTTACTACCTAATCAAATTATTTATAACTCCCACTCAAATTGACATCCCTCTGGTCATTCGAGCGTGACATGATCCAAATTCACCAACCCAAGTCCGATCATCACGTGAGATGAGGTGGTGTCAATGGTGAACATCAACATGTTGATCATATCTACTATATGACTCATGCTCGACCTTTTGGTCCTCCGTGTTCCGAGGCCATGTCTGTACATGCCAGGCTCGTCAAGTCTAACCCGAGTGTTCTGCATGTGCAAAACTGGCTTGCACCCGTTGTATGCGAACGTAGAGTCTATCACACCCGATCATCACGTGGTGCTTCGAAACGACGAACCTTCGCAACGGCGCACACTCGGGGGGAACACAATTTTATCTTGAAATTTTAGTGAAGGATCATCTTATAATGCTACCGTCGTCCTAAGCAAAATAAGATGCATAAAAGGATTAACATCACATGCAAATCATAAGTGACATGATATGGCCATCAACTCGTGCTTTTGATCTCCATCTCCAAAGCACCGGCATGATCTCCATCGTCACCGGCGCCACACCATGATCCCCATCATCATGATCTCCATCATCGTGTCGCCATCGGGGTTGTCGGCGCCCACCATGCTCTTACTACTATTGCTACCGTTTAGCGATAAAGTAAAGCATTACAAAGCGCTTAATGATTGACACGCAGGTCATACAAATATTAAAGACAACCCTATGGCTCCTGCCGGTTGCCGTATGCATCGACATGCAAGTCGATATTAACTATTACAACATGATCATCTCATACATCAAATATATCTCATCATGTCATTGGCCATATCATATCACATACATACCCTGCAAAAACAAGTTAGACGTCCTCTAATTTGTTGTTGCATGTTTTACGTGGCTGCTATGGGTATCTAGCAAGAACGCTTCTTACCTACGCAAAACCACAACGGTGATATTCAAGTTGCTATTTAACCTTCTACAAGGACCGCCTTGTTCTATTCCGATTCAACTAAGATAGGAGAGACAGACACCCGCCAGCCATCTTATGCAACAAAAGTCACATGTCTGTCGATGGAACCGGTCTCATGTACGTGGACATGTAAAGTTGGTCCGGGCCGCTTCATCCCATAATACCGCTAAATCAAGAAAGACTAAGGAGGGCAGCAATATAAACATCAACGCCACAAACCCTTTTGTGTTCTACTCGAGAAAGCATCTACGCAAGATCCTAGCTCATGATGCCACTGTTGGGGAACGTTGCATGGAAAAACAAAAATTTTTCTCTACGTTCACCAAGATCAATCTAGGAGATGCAACTACGAGGGGAGAGTAGGATCCACATACCCTTGTAGATCGCTAAGCGGAAGCGTTAAGAACGCGGTTGATGTAGTCGTACTCGCCGCGATTCAGATCGCCGAAGATCCTAGCACCGAAGCAACGGTGCCTCCGCGTTCTTCACACGTACGGCTCGGGGACGTCTCCTCCTTCTTGATCCAGCAAGGGGTGGAGGAGAGGTTGATGGAGAGACCGGCAGCACGACGGCGTGGTGGTGATGGTGGAGAAGGATTCCAGCAGGGCTTCGCCTAAGCACCGCGGGAGAAGAAGATGTTATGGGAGAGGGAGGGCAGCACCGAGGCACAAACGTGTGTTGGCTGCCCTCCCTCTACCTCTCTATATATAGGGGGAAGGAGGAGAGGGGGGCGCCCTAGGGTTTCCCCTAGGGGGGCCGGCGGCCAGGGCAGAGGGGGGGCGGCGGCCAAGGGATGCGCCTGGCCCTAGGGTTTCCCCCCCTAGGTGCCTTGCCCCCCACTCCAAGGGGTGCGGCTGCCCTAGGGGGTCCAGCCCCCTTAGCCGCATGAGGACAGGGCCCAGGGGGGGGTGCACAGCCCTATGAGGGCTGTGGTGTTCCCCCTTGTGGCCCATTAGGCCCAGAAACACTTCCGGGACCCCCGAAACCCTTTTCGGTAATCCGCCGATTTCCCGATGCTCCCCGGAACACTTCCGGACTCCGAAACCTTTCATCCTATATATCAATCTTCGTCTCCGGACCATTCCGGAGACCCTCGTCACGTCCGGGATCTCATCCGGGACTCCGAACAACCTTCGGTAACCATGCACTGTTCTCACTAACAACCCTAGCGTCACCGAACCTTAAGTGTGTAGACCCTGCGGGTTCGGAAACCATGTAGACATGACCGAGACACTCCCAGGTCAATAACCAATAGCGGGATCTGGATACCCATATTGGTTCCCACATGTTTCTCGATGATCTCATCGGATGAACCACGATGTCAAGGATTCAGGCAATCCCGTATACAGTTCCCTTTGTCTCGTCGGTATGTTACTTGCCCGAGATTCGATCGTCGGTATCTCTATACCTAGTTCAATCTCGTTACCGGCAAGTCTCTTTACTCGTTACCGTAATACATAATCCCGTGACCAACTACTTAGTCACTTTGAGCTCATTGAGATGACGTATTACCGAGTGGGCCCGGAGATACCTCTCCGTCACACGGAGTGACAAATCCCAGTCTCGATCCATGTCAACTCAACAGACACCATCGGAGATACCTGTAGAGTACCTTTATAGTCACCCAGTTACGTTGTGACGTTTGGCACACACAAAGCACTCCTACGGTGTCCGTGAGTTACATGATCTCATGGTCATAGGAACTTATACTTGACATGCAGAAAACTATAGCGATAACTGACACGATCAAAAGCTATGTTTAACGTTTGGGTCTCGTCCATCACATCATTCTCCTAATGATGTGATCCCGTTATCAAATGACAACTCATGTCTATGACCTGGAAACCGCGGTCATCTTTGATCAACGAGCTAGTCCTGTAGAGGCTCACTAGGGACACAAAGTCTGTCTATTCATCCACACATGTATTTGAGTTTCCAATCAATACAATTATAGCATGGATAATAAACGATTATCATGAACAAGGAAATATAATAATAACTCTTTTATTATTGCCTCTAGGGCATATTTCCAACAGGAGTAGGGGGAAGTGGCCAAGGGGTTGGCCAGCTCTGGCCGAGCCGAGGCCACCGGCGGATGCGGCGGTGCCTGGTGCACTCGTTCAGCAGATAAACGTCCACCGGGGAGTAGCGGAACGGCGGCGAGGCGTGGCGCTAGGAGAGTATAGAGAGGAGGCGGTGGTGATGGTCTCCGAGGAAATGGGCAACTCCGGTGAGAGGCAAGTGGGTGGGGCGAACCACGGGGAGGAGGGGAACTCGTAGGACGGTTTGGGAGGAGGAGAGGAGGCTTGAGGTGGCCAGAGCAGAGAAGACCAGCGATGGCCGAGGCAAACTCTGGCGAAAAGAGGAGGGGGTCGAGGACTCCGGTGGTCTAGGAGGAACGAGGAGAGGTTGGGTGCTGCGGGAGGACTCGGGCACGCTATATATGGCCGAGGAGGAGGGTTCTAGAGCTCACGGGCGAGCTCCAACTAGCCAACACAAGGATGCATGCAGGGCGGGGCAACGATGCAGGGAGACGCAGACGAGCACGGGTGAGCTCCTGGACAAGGTTGGACGTCGAGACGCGGAGGGAAACGACGGGAATAGGGGCAAGAACATTGAAGAGCATGAGCGTTGGCCGATTCACCCCATGGTCACCGCGTCAACTGGCATACGCGGTGCCAGGTGATCGGCCACACCATGTCTAGTAGCTAGAGCAAGCTACCCTGAGTCTGAATGAAGAAATAATTTGGTCTAGGGGCAAAGACGAGATTTAGAGGAGGAGCCAAAACATTTTAGCAGTAAGGTGTTTGTGCTGCAGAGAGACAAACACAGGAGGAGGCAGAGGCTGAGCTTTGGCATGGCTTGATCACATGCCAAGGTGACTGTGTTGGCAAAATATCAGCCCAAATGGAGGTCTCTAGAGGATACTTGCTGTAAAATGCACCATACTGTAGAGAAATACAAAGTATGAAGTAGCACTCACATAGCAAGTTGTATTGAGATGAATCTTGGCATAGACCAATGATTTGAAGATATAAAGATGCCCAAAAAGTTTCATGCCATTTGGATGAACCAAACTAGCACTTGCTTCATAAAGCATCTCCAAGACAGAAACTTGGAAAAATTGAATGGGGCAATTGGTTTAATGAATTGAGCCAAAGCTTAGTGGAGAGAGTTGATATAGATAGGAGAATGCCCTGGTAAATTTTCAGCTTAAATGAAGCAATATAAAATATAGTTGCTTCACAATCTGAAATTCAGACCAGAAACCAAGATTTGGATCTGGGCTCACATGGAAGGGTTGCATGACCTCAAATTTGGTGGAGAGGGATGATTTGATCATATGAAGGACCTTTCAAAATTTCAACTCATTTGAATATGCCTAGCTTGCAGTTCCTTCACAAAGGCTTCCCTCAGACAGGAACTTTGAATTTTTTTCAAGAATATTTACTAGGCATATGGACAGGAAAAGATGTCCAAAAAGTTTGGAGGCAATCAAGCAAATATAAATAGCACTTGCTTCACAAAGTGCCATTTAGGGCAGAATAGGAAAATAATTATTGGAGGATTATTTTTGAACAAGGCAATGAAAAGTTTTACCATATTTGAGGAAGATGTGACCCAAACAATTTATGAGAATTATTTGGGAAGTTTAGGAGTGACAGAAATATAGGTTGCTTCACAACCTAGGGTAAATAGGTTTATTCCTTTAATAGAAAAAGAATATAGGAATTGGGTCAAGGATGGGAAATGACATGATATTGGGATGATGATGAGGATGTCAAGCCACTGTGAAACTTAGGAAGACAGGATCTTCCCAAGTTTCAGAACCACATAGCCATAGAAAAACAATTTAAATCAAAAATCCAAAGAAAATCATCAGAAAAAGAAAAGGGCAAAATCTAGGCTGTTACAAACCTTCCCCCCTTAAAGAAATCTTGTCCTCGAGATTTGGTGGCTCAGGGATAAGTAAATATTCTGACTTGAAGAAACTGTTTCCAACTCGGGTTTCTCCTATTTACTCTTATATAATGTCCCACTAAATTGGATCTGACTGACTGCCTTCATCTGGGGTGGTTTGCTTCACCGTTCTTGACATTCTGATAGGGCTTACCTCATATGTTCTATTCATACGGACTCAAATTTTACTTCATATTTGTTGGCTTGGCAGGGGTCCGAAGATTATCATAACTAACATTCTTGTCCTTCTCGATATTGATCCTTGAGGGAGGTTGTCACATCCCTAGTCAGTGCATGAATTAGGACTAGCTAGAGTGTGCATCATGTTTTCTTTTTGCAGAAGCTTGAAATGGGGATGAGAGAAACCACAGCACCCCTCTTCTAACAACTAGGGTTTAATAAAATCTTTTCCAATGTACCCAAAATGCCCTTCAAAAATGTTCATCATCTTTGCCTCGGTCTTAAACCTCTAACAAAAATGGTGCACAATTTTCTAGGACATCCAAAGGTCACTGGATTAATTCATATTGTATTTGCATTTGGGCAATTAAATGCTATAAAATATTTTAGGTGCCCAAATAATCATAAACTAAAATGTTCCATGTTGTTCATATTATATACAGTGGGCATTGTTGGAAATATGCCCTAGAGGCAATAATAAATTGGTTATTATTATATTTCCTTGTTCACGATAATCGTTTATTATCCATGCTAGAATTGTATTGAAAGGAAACTCAGATACATGTGTGGATACATAGACAAACACCATGTCCCTAGTAAGCCTCTAGACGACTAGCTCGTTGATCAATAGATGGTTACGGTTTCCTAACCATGGACATTGGATGTCGTTGATAACGGGATCACATCATTAGGAGAATGATGTGATGGACAAGACCCAATCCTAAGCCTAGCACAGATCGTGTAGTTCGTATGCTAAAGCTTTTCTATATGTCAAGTATCTTTTCCTTAGACCATGAGATTGTGCAACTCCCGGATACCGTAGGAATGCTTTGGGTGTACCAAACGTCACAACGTAACTGGGTGGCTATAAAGGTGCACTACAGGTATCTCCGAAAGTGTCTGTTGAGTTGGCACGAATCGAGACTGGGATTTGTCACTCCGTATGACGGAGAGGTATCTCTGGGCCCACTCGGTAGGACATCATCATAATGTGCACAATATGTGATCAAGGAGTTGATCACGGGATGATGTGTTACGGAACGAGTAAAGAGACTTGCCGGTAACGAGATTGAGCAAGGTATCGGTATACCGACGATCGAATCTCGGGCAAGTGCTATACCGATAGACAAAGGGAATCGTATACGGGATTGATTGAATCCTTGACATCGTGGTTCATCCTATGAGATCATCGTGGAACATGTGGGAGCCAACATGGGTATCCAGATCCCGCTGTTGGTTATTGGCCGGAGAGTTGTCTCGGTCATGTCTACATGGTTCCCGAACCCGTAGGGTCTACACACTTAAGGTTCGATGACGCTAGGGTTATAGGGAAAGTATGTACGCGGTTACCGAATGTTGTTCGGAGTCCCGGATGAGATCCCGGACGTCACGAGGAGTTCCGGAATGGTCCGGAGGTAAAGATTCATATATGGGAAGTCCTGTTTTGGTCACCGGAAAAGTTTCGGGCGATATCGGTAATGTACCGGGACCACCGGGAGGGTCCCGGGGGTCCACCAGGTGGGGCCACCAACCCCAGGTGGCTGCGTGGGCTAAGTGTGGGAGGGGACCAGCCCCAAGGGGGCTGGTGCGCCCCCCCACCAAGTCTCTAGGCGCATGGAGAGGGGAGGGGGGCAAACCCTAGGTCCAGATGGGCCTTAAGGCCCACCCTAGGGCGCCCCCTCTCTCTCCCCCCCTTGGCCGCACCCTAGATGGGTTCTGGGGGGCTGCCGCCACCCCTAGGGAGGAAACCCTAGATGGGGGCGCAGCCCCTACCTCCCCCCTATATATATGTGAAGTTTAGGGCTGCCCAGAACAAGTTTTGACCTCGGTCGATTGGCGCAGCCCTACCTCTCTCCCTCCTCGACATGATTTTGAAGGAGTTCAAAATAGATCAGTGAAAGAAGGAGTTCTTACCTGAGTTGTAAGGTGTGAAGTTGAGTAAGACTCAAAACTTGACCACGGCAGAAGGAAGAGGAAGGACGAAGGTCGTCCCCTATGCTTTTGTCATAGGCTCTGTACGGTATGCCATGCTAAGTACCGCACCTGATGTGTGCCTTGCCACATGTCTGGCAAGAGGGTACAAAGGTGATCCAGGAGTGGATTACTAGATAGTGGAGGAGTAAGGAAATGTTTCTCGGTTATGGAGGTGATAAAGAGTTCGACGTAAAGAGTTACGTCGATGCAAGCTTAACACCTATCCGGATAACTCTAAGTGGAGATACCGGATACGTATAATGGAGCAACAGTCTGGAATAGCTCCAAGTGGAACGTGGTAGCAGCATCTACGATATGACATAAAGTTTTGCGAAGTACATAGGGATCTGAATGTTGCAGACCCGTTGACTACAACCTTTCTCACAAGCATAACATGATCAAACACAGAACTCATTGAGTGTTAATCACATATTGATGTGAACTAGATTACTGACTCTAGTGAACTCTTTGGATGTTGGTCACATGGCGATGTGACCTGTGAGTGTTAATCACATGGCGATGTGAACTAGATTATTGACTCTAGTGCAAGTGGGAGACTGTTGGAAATATGCCCTAGAGACAATAATAAATTGGTTATTATTATATTTCCTTGTTCACGATAATCGTTTATTATCCATGCTAGAATTGTATTGATAGGAAACTCAGATACATGTGTGGATACATAGACAAACACCATGTCCCTAGTAAGCCTCTAGATGACTAGCTCGTTGATCAATAGATGGTTACGGTTTCCTGACCATGGACATTGGATGTCGTTGATAACGGGATCACATCATTAGGAGAATGATGTGATGGACAAGACCCAATCCTAAGCCTAGCACAGAGCGTGTAGTTCGTATGCTAAAGCTTTTCTATATGTCAAGTATCTTTTCCTTAGACCATGAGATTGTGCAACTCCCGGATACCGTAGGAATGCTTTGGGTGTACCAAACGTCACAACGTAACTGGGTGGCTATAAAGGTGCACTACAGGTATCTCCGAAAGTGTCTGTTGGGTTGGCACGAATCGAGACTGGGATTTGTCACTCCGTATGACGGAGAGGTATCTCTGGGCCCACTCGGTAGGACATCATCATAATGTGCACAATATGTGATCAAGGAGTTGATCACGGGATGATGTGTTACGGAACGAGTAAAGAGACTTGCCGGTAACGAGATTGAGCAAGGTATCGGTATACCGACGATCGAATCTCGGGCAAGTGCTATACCGATAGACAAAGGGAATCGTATATGGGATTGATTGAATCCTTGACATCGTGGTTCATCCGATGAGATCATCGTGGAACATGTGGGAGCCAACATGGGTATCCAGATCCCGCTGTTGGTTATTGGTCGGAGAGTTGTCTCGGTCATGTCTACATGGTTCCCGAGCCCGTAGGGTCTACACACTTAAGGTTCGATGACGCTAGGGTTATAGGGAAAGTATGTACGCGGTTACCGAATGTTGTTCGGAGTCCCGGATGAGATCCCGGACGTCACGAGGAGTTCCGAAATAGTCCGGAGGTAAAGATTCATATATGGGAAGTCCTGTTTTGGTCACCGGAAAAGTTTCGGGCGCTATCGGTAATGTACCGGGACCACCGGAAGGGTCCCGGGGGTCCACCAGGTGGGGCCACCAGCCCCAGAAGGCTGCGTGGGCTAAGTGTGGGAGGGGACCAGCCCCAAGGGGGCTGGTGCGCCCCCCCACCAAGTCCCTAGGCGCATGGAGAGTGGAGGGGGGCAAACCCTAGGTCCAGATGGGCCTTAAGGCCC
>LR738713.1:98695064-98706707 GCA_902687465.1 Secale cereale | reverse complement strand
AAACCCTAAAGGGGGCGCAGCCCCCCCTTCCCCCTATATATATGTGAGGTCTTGGGGCTGCTAGACACATGAGAACGTCTCCCTCTTGGCGCAGCCCTACCCCTCTCCCTCCTCGTCTCTTGCAGCGCTTGGCGAAGCCCTGCTGGAGTCCCGCGCTCCTCCACCACCACCACGCCGTCGTGCTGCTGTTGGATGGAGTCTTCCCCAACCTCTCCTTCTCTCCTTGCTGGATCAAGGCGTGGGAGACGTCATCGGGCTGCACGTGTGTTGAACGCGGAGGCGCCGTTGTTCGGCGCTTAGATCGGAATCAACCGCGATCTGAATCGCAGCGAGTACGACTCCTTCATCCGCGTTCTTGCAACGCTTCCGCATCGCGATCTACAAGGGTATGTGGATCTGACTCTTCCCTCGTAGATGCATCTCCTAGATTGATCTTGGTGAGCGTAGGAAAATTTTTGTTTCCCATGCAACGTTCCCCAACAGTGGCATCATGAGCTAGGATCTTGCGTAGATGTTTTCACGAGTAGAACACAAAGGGGTTTGTGGGCGTTGATGTTTAGATTGCTTCCCTCTTTGGTCTTTCTTGATTCAGCGGCATTATGGGATGAAGCGGCCCGGACCAACTTTACATGTCCACGTACATGAGACCGGTTCCATCGACAGACATGCGACTTTTGTTGCATAAGATGGCTGGCGGGTGTTTGTCTCACCTATCTTAGTTGAATCGGATTCGACGAAGGCGGTCCTTGTAGAAGGTTAAATAGCAACTTAAATATCACCGTTGTGGCTTTGCGTAGGTAAGAAGCGTTCTTGCTAGATACCCATAGCAGCCACGTAAAACATGCAACAACAAAATAGAGGACGTCTAACTTGTTTTTGCAGGGTATGTATGTGATATGATATGGCCAAAGACATGATGAGATATATTTGATGTATGAGATGATCATGTTGTAATAGTTAATATCGACTTGCATGTCGATGTATACGGCAACCGGCAGGAGCCATAGGGTTGTCTTTAATTTTTTGTATGACCTGCGTGTCAATCATTAAGCGCTATGTAATGCTTTACTTTATCGCTAAACGGTAGCAATAGTAGTAGGAGCATGGTGGGCGCGCGACAACCCCGATGGCGACACGATGATGGAGATCATGATGATGGGGATCATGGTGTTACGCCGGTGACGATGGAGATCATGCCGGTGCTTTGGAGATGGAGATCAAAAGCACGAGTTGATGGCCATATCATGTCACTTATGATTTGCATGTGATGTTAATCCTTTTATGCATCTTATTTTGCTTAGGACGACGGTAGCATTATAAGATGATCTCTCACTAAAATTTCAAGATAAAATTGTGTTCCCCCCGAGCATGCGCCGTTGCGAAGGTTCGTCGTTTCGAAGCACCACGTGATGATCGGGTGTGATAGACTCTACGTTCGCATACAACGGGTGCAAGCCAGTTTTGCACATGCAGAACACTCGGGTTAGACTTGACGGGCCTAGCATGTACAGACATGGCCTCGGAACACGGAAGACCGAAAGGTCGAGCATGAGTCATATAGTAGATATGATCAACATGAAGATGTTCACCATTGACACCACCTCATCTCACGTGATGATCGGACTTGGGTTGGTGGATTTGGTTCATGTCACGCTCGGATGACCAGAGGGATGTCAATTTGAGTGGGAGTTATAAGTAATTTGATTAGTTAAAACTCACTTGTCATGAACAATAGTCTAAGTTGTCTTTGCAAATTATGTAGTAGACCAATAACTGCGTTGTAGCTCCCTGTTCAATACGCTCCTAGAGAAAGACTAAGTTGAAAGATATTGTAAGCAATGATGCGGACTGGGTCCGTAGTCCGAGGAGTGTCCTCACTGCTGCACAGAAAGCTAACGTCTTTGATGCACCGCTCGATGTGCAAACCCCTACAACGTTGTCTGTGGATGTTGTGAACACCTGACAGAGACGTCCTGATGACTACTTGATAGTTTAGTGCACCATACTTTACGGCTTAGAATCGGGATTCCAATGACGTTTTGAACGCCATAGAACATATGAGATGTTCTAAGAGCTGAAATTGGGATTTCAGGCTCATGCCCGTGTTGAGAGGTATGAGACCTCTGACAAGTTCTTTTGCCAAAAAGATGGAGGAGAATGGCTCAACTAATGAGCATGTGCTCAGAATGTCTGGGTGCTGAAATCACATGAACCAAGTGGGAGTTAATCTTCCAGGTGAGATAGTGGTTGACGGAATTCTCTAGACACTATCACCAAGCTACTAGAACTTCGTGATGAACTATGACATGCAAAGGATGGTGACAATCCCGGTGCTGTCAGCGGTTCTTAGTACCGCAAAAGTAGAGATCAAGAAGGAGCATCAAGTGTTGATGGTTTAACAAGACCACTGGTTTCAAAAGGGTAAGGGCTAGAAGGGAAACTTCATGAATGGCAAACCTGTTGTCGCTCTGATGAAGGAATCCATGGTTGAACCCAAACCTCGAGACTAAGTGCTTCTACTGTAAGGGGAACGGTCACATGGTAGCGGAACCACCCCAAATACATGGTAGATATGATAGCTGGCAACTTCAACAAAGTATATTTGATATACGTGTTATTGATGTGTACCTTAGTAGTACTCCTTGTAGCACCTGGGTATTGGATACCGGTTCAGTTGCTATTATTAGTGACTTGAAGCAAAAGCTACGGACTGAACGGAGACTAGCTAAGGGCGAGGTGACGATGTGTGTTGGAAGTGTTTCCAAGGTTGATGAGATCACCATCGCACACTTCCTCTATTTTCGAGATTAGTGTTGAACCTAGATAAATGTTATCAGGTGTCTACGTTGAGCATGAAAATGATTAGATCATGTTCATCGCAATACGGTTATTCATTTAAGTTAGAGAATAATGGTTATTCTGTTTACATGAATAATACCTTTATGGTCATGCACCCAATGGTTCGTTGAATCTCGATCATGGTAATACACATAATGATAATATTAATGCCAAAAGATGTAGAGTTAATAATGATAGTACCACTTTCTTGTGGCACTGCCGCTTAGGTCATTTTGGCATAAAATGCATGAAGAAACTCCATGCTGATGGACGTTTGGAGTCACTTGATTTTGAATCGCTTGACACATGCGAGCCATGCCTCATGGGCAGGATGACTGAGATCTCGTTTTCAGGTACAATGAAACGGGTAAGTGACTTATTGGAAATCATACATGCTGGTGCATGTGATCCAATGAGAATTAAGGCGTGTGGTGGATATCGTTATTTTCTCATCTTCACTGACGATTTGAGTAGATATGGTATATTTACTTAATGAAGCAAAAGTCTGAAACGTTTGAAAGGTTCAAAAATTTCAGAGTGAAGATTAAGAATCATCATAACAAGAAGATCATGTTCCTACGATCTGATCAAGGGGATATTATCTGAATTATGAGTTTGGCAATCACTTAAGACATTGTGGAATTGTTTCGCAGTTGAAGTCCCCTGGAACACCACAGCGTAATGGTGTGTCCGGACATCGTAATCAAACCTTATGAGATATGGTGCGATCTATGGTGTATCTTACCGATCTACCGCTATTATTTTGAGGTTATGCATTAGAGACAGCTGCATTCACTTAAAATAGGGCACCATCTAAGTCCGTTGAGACGACGTCGTATGGTTTGGCAAGAAATCAAAGTTGTCGTTTTCTTAAATGTTTGGGGCTACGATGCTTATGGCTTCAGCCAGGAAAAGCTCGAACCCAAAGCGGACAAATACATCTTCATGGAATACCCACTGGTAACGGTTGGGTATACCTTCTATCTCAGATCCAAGGACAAAAATGTTTGTCGCTAAGAATGGGTCCTTTCTCGAGAAGGAGTTTCTCTCGAAAGAATTGAGTGGGAGGAAGATAGAACTTGATGAGGTTGTCGAACCCTTACTTCAACCGGAGAGTAGTGCAACACAGAAAGATGTTTATGTGGAACCTACGACAGTTGAAGAGGATACTAATGATAGTGATCATGAAGCTCCAGATCAAGTTGCTATCGAACCTCGTGGGTCGACAAGGATGTGTACTACTCCTGAGTGGTACGGTGATCCTGTCTTAGAGGTCATGTTGTTGGACAACGATGAACCTACGAACTATGGAGAAGCGATGGTGGGCCCATATTCCGACAAATGGTTAGAAGCCGATAAATCCGAGATAGGATCCATGTATCAAAACAAAGTATGGACTTTGGTGGACTTGCCCTATGATCGGCAAGCCATTGAGACAAATGGATCTTTAAGACTAAGACGGACGTGGACGGTAATGTCACCGTCTATGAAGCTCGACTTGTGGCGAAGAGTTTTCCACAAGTTCAAGGAGTTGACTACGATGAGATTTTCTCACCCGTAGCGATGCTTAAGTCCGTCGGAATCATGTTAGCATTAGCTGCATTTATGAAATCTGGCAGAAGGATGACAAAACAAGATTCCTTACCAGTTTTCGTAAGGAAAGGTTGTATGTGATACAATCAGAAAGGTTTTGTCAATCCTAAGGATGCTAAAAGGTATGCTAGCTCCAGCGATCCTTCCATGGACTGGAGCAAGCATCTCGGTGTCGGAATATATGCTTTGATGGAGTAATCAAAGTTTTTGGGTTTATACTAAGTTTGTTAGAAACTTGTATTTACAATAAAGTGAGTGGGAGCATCACAACATTTCTGATAAGTATATGTGAATGACATATTGTTGATCCGAAATGATGTAGAATTTCTGGAAAGCATAAAGGGTTGTTTGAAAGGAGTTTTTCAAAGGAAGACCTGGATAAAGCTGCTTACATATTGGGCATCAAGATCTATACAGATAGATCAAGACGCCTGATGATACTTTCAAAAGAACACACACCTTGGCATGATTTTGAAGGAGTTCAAAATAGATCAGTCAAAGAAGGAGTTCTTACCTGAGTTGTAAGGTGTGAAGTTGAGTGAGACTCAAAGCTTGACCACGGCAGAAGAAAGAGGAAGGACAAGGTCGTCCCCTATGCTTTTGTCATAGGCTCTATACGGTATGCCATGCTAAGTACCGCACCTGATGTGTGCCTTGCCACATGTCTGGCAAGAGGGTACAAAGGTGATCTAGGAGTGGATCACTAGATACTGGTCAAAATTATCCTTAGAGGAATAAGGAAATGTTTCTCGGTTATGGAGGTGATAAAGAGTTCGACGTAAAGAGTTACGTCGATGCAAGCTTGACACCTATCCGGATAAATCTAAGTGGAGATACCGGATACGTATAATGGAGCAACAGTTTGGAATAGCTCCAAGTGGAACGTGGTAGCAGCATCTACGATATGACATAAAGTTTTGCGAAGTACATAGGGATCTGAATATTGCAGACCCGTTGACTACAACCTCTCTCACGAGCATAACATGATCAAACCCAGAACTCATTGAGTGTTAATCACATATTGATGTGAACTAGATTACTGACTCTAGTAAACTCTTGGATGTTGGTCACATGATGATGTGACCTGTGAGTGTTAATCACATGGCGATGTGAACTAGATTATTGACTCTAGTGCAAGTGGGAGACTGTTGGAAATATGCCCTAGAGGCAATAATAAATTGGTTATTATTATATTTCCTTGTTCACGATAATCGTTTATTATCCATGCTAGAATTGTATTGAAAGGAAACTCAGATACATGTGTGGATACATAGACAAACACCATGTCCCTAGTAAGCCTCTAGACGACTAGCTCGTTGATCAATAGATGGTTACGGTTTCCTAACCATGGACATTGGATGTCGTTGATAACGGGATCACATCATTAGGAGAATGATGTGAAGGACAAGACCCAATCCTAAGCCTAGCACAGATCGTGTAGTTCGTATGCTAAAGCTTTTCTATATGTCAAGTATCTTTTCCTTAGACCATGAGATTGTGCAACTCCCGGATACCGTAGGAATTCTTTGGGTGTACCAAACGTCACAACGTAACTGGGTGGCTATAAAGGTGCACTACAGGTATCTCCGAAAGTGTCTGTTGGGTTGGCACGAATCGAGACTGGGATTTGTCACTCCATATGACGGAGAGGTATCTCTGGGCCCACTCGGTAGGACATCATCATAATGTGCACAATATGTGATCAAGGAGTTGATCACGGGATGATGTGTTACGGAACGAGTAAAGAGACTTGCCGGTAACGAGATTGAGCAAGGTATCGGTATACCGACGATCGAATCTCGGGCAAGTGCTATACCGATAGACAAAGGGAATCGTATACGGGATTGATTGAATCCTTGACATCGTGGTTCATCCGATGAGATCATCGTGGAACATGTGGGAGCCAACATGGGTATCCAGATCCCGCTGTTGGTTATTGGTCGAAGAGTTGTCTCGGTCATGTCTACATGGTTCCCGAGCCCGTAGGGTCTACACACTTAAGGTTCGATGACGCTAGGGTTATAGGGAAAGTATGTACGCGGTTACCGAATGTTGTTCGGAGTCCCGGATGAGATCCCGGACGTCACGAGGAGTTCCGGAATGGTCCGGAGGTAAAGATTCATATATGGGAAGTCCTGTTTTGGTCACCGGAAAAGTTTCGGGCGCTATCGGTAATGTACCGGGACCACCGGGAGGGTCCCGGGGGTCCACCAGGTGGGGCCACCAGCCCCAGAAGGTTGCGTGGGCTAAGTGTGGGAGGGGACCAGCCCCAAGGGGGCTGGTGCGCCCCCCCACCAAGTCCCTAGGCGCATGGAGAGTGGAGGGGGGCAAACCCTAGGTCCAGATGGGCCTTAAGGCCCACCCTAGGGCGCCCCCTCTCTCTCCCCCCCCCCCTTGGCCGCACCCTAGATGGGTTTTTGGGGGCTGCCGCACCCCTAGGGGTGGGAAACCCTAAAGGGGGCGCAGCCCCCCCTTCCCCCTATATATATGTGAGGTCTTGGGGCTGCTAGACACATGAGAACGTCTCCCTCTTGGCGCAGCCCTACCCCTCTCCCTCCTCGTCTCTTGCAGCGCTTGGCGAAGCCCTGCTGGAGTCCCGCACTCCTCCACCACCACCACGCCGTCGTGCTGCTGTTGGATGGAGTCTTCCCCAACCTCTCCCTCTCTCCTTGCTGGATCAAGGCGTGGGAGACGTCATCGGGCTGCACGTGTGTTGAACGCGGAGGCGCCGTTGTTCGGCGCTTAGATCGGAATCAACCGCGATCTGAATCGCAGCGAGTATGACTCCTTCATCCGCGTTCTTGCAACGCTTCCGCATCGCGATCTACAAGGGTATGTGGATCCGACTCTTCCCTCGTAGATGCATCTCCTAGATTGATCTTGGTGAGCGTAGGAAAATTTTTGTTTCCCATGCAACGTTCCCCAACAGGCATGAGTAGTTTTATGATTTATAAAAATGTTCTAGCATTTTTATTAATTCAACAAAGTTGGAAAATAAACAAAACAGAAAACAAAATAGAAAAGAGAGAGAGAAGGCCACAGCCACTTACCTGGATCACCCCTGCCCACCTGGCGGCCCAGCACTGTGCTGGCCCGAGCCAGCCAGCTGCTTCGTCCCCGCCAGGCAGGCAGGGAGGTGACGCCGACGAGCAAGAGCTCGCTACGACGCCACCTGCTTGCCGCCTCGCCGCGGGAATAGGCTGGACGACCTACACGTCACGCCCTGAAGCCTCTGGACACAGCCACTCCCCCTACCTCTCTCCCTCGCCCTCCCCTCGCCATGGCCGACGCTGCCGCCGCCGTTCTCCCGCCGTAGCCGCAGCCTCCGAGCTCCCCTCGCCTGGCCGTCGTGTCCTCGAGCTCCGCCGTCGTCTGCCTCTTCGCGTCGACCGATCCCCGAGCGCTCCAACGCCCTACACCACCTGCATCAACCTCGTCTTCTTCCACCACCGCCGGAGTTCCCCTCTGTCGTCGCCGTCGCAGCAGCTTGTCCCCGACCTCGCCGTCAGCTCCGTCGCAACCAACGTGAGCTTGCCACCTCCCCATCCTCTCCATTTCCCCTCTCGAGCCCCGTAGCGTCTGCACGTAGCTCACCCGCACGCGCCGCCGCGGAGCTCATCGCCGACGAGACTCTGGCCACCCAACAGCCGCGCCACCCTGTCCATCAGCTCCACTGCACCCCCATGAGCCTGACACACCTCTCCACGAGCCCCGCCGTGCCTCCTAGCGACGAGCCCGAGGCTTTTCTATAATTATTTGATTTAAAGCAATTCAGGAAATTCCAGAAAATGCTTTAAACTTCAAAAAATCATATAAATTTAACAGTAGCTCAAATGGAAAAGTTTTATATATGAAAATTGATCAGAAAAATCAAATCTTTCCAATGGTACTGGTTTCATGCATGTTTAGGCAAGTTAACCCTGCTGTTCACATCAAAACATGATAATGCACTTTAATAATTAATAGTTTGAGTATAAATTTGAATCTTTGATTCAAATGAGTTCAAACCTTTCTGTTTATAGTTGCATTAGCCCAAAACACATTCATCTTGCCATGTCATGAGCATGCATCATATTGTCGCATTTGTTTGTGTATTGATTGTATCGTCGGTGTTCTCTGTGGTAGGTCCTGCTCCTGAGGATACATCTGCGTATCCAATTGAAGAGCAGTACCCGACAACCAATCAATCAGGCAAGCAACCCATTGATCATTCCGATACAAACCCATCTTCTCGCTCCTGCTCTCTTTTACTGCATTAAGGCAACAGCGTGTGAACTGCTACTTGCTGCGGTAGTTGAACCGTATTCCTTTGCATGACCTGTCATTGCCATAGTAAATAGTTGAAACCCACTAGCATGTGTAGGAGTTGATTGAGCCATGTGATGTGTGTTCTACCATGCTATTTGTTTATGTTGCCTGCTATGCTTAGAGTTGTGTCAGGTCTGGTTCATCTGGGTGATGGATCAGAGTGAAATGATCATGTCTGGTAAAGAGAGTGAAGTATGGAACATGCTTGGTAAAGGTATCGATGAAAGTCCATGTAGGAGTACATGGTGGGTTGTTTCATTGGAACCGTCCATCGGACCTGAGATCTGTATGTGTGATTCAAGATTCAGCTACTACCATGCATTGGGCCCGAAACCAATGGACTCTCTCGACTTATTAACTGCCCTTGTCCTATGTCCAGGAGTTGCAACTAGTTTCTAGAGTTTGTAGTATACTGGTGGTCGTGCGCTGCGCTGACCCTCGGGGTGGGCTGTGATGCGGCAGGTACGTGGCCGGTTGTACCATTTGCCCGTTTGGTGACTCGGGAACCCTGTACACATCGTTTGGGGCCGTGAGCGACACCCCGGCCGGATCTCCCCACGGATGGAACCCAAATAGGAGATAAACCAAGACTAGGGACTTGAGTGGTTAGTCATGTCGTGGCCGACACCCTCGCTGGGCTTCCGCTTGAAGGTTGTCAAGTACATGTCGAGTAAACGACGATAAGTGGTGGAAGCGTGTGTGAAGAAGTACACCCTGCAGGGTTACCAATCTATTCGAATAGCCGTTGTTCGCGGTTATAGACCACTTAGTTGCTTATACAGTTCATAGACAAGTTGATGGTTACTCCTAAAAGTCTCAAGACAAGTGTGAGTGTCGTGGATGGCCCTTCTGTAGGATGACGGAATAGGATCCACGATGGTGTATTGTTGTGGTGAGTAGAGGAATCGTGTACGTAGTCTCATCTTGCAATTAGCTGAGAGTTGTAGTATAGGTTAGCCAAAAGTCAAAGATGGCTTGCTGCAATGAACTCCACTACCCTTGTTGATAATGATGCATGTATGATAGGTTCTGTTTTAAGTCTTGTTGAGTACCTTTGTACTCATGTTTGCTTAATAACTGTTGCAGAGAAGAACCCTGCCCCTTTTGATGGGTTCTACATAGACGTTGACGTCGACGAGTAGCTTGCTACCTGGACGGTGATCCTGAGCTTGTGAAGGGCCTTGTAGATAGTCAGGCTACACCAAGCCTGTTTTATTTCCAGGTTGTCTGTACTCAGACATGTTAGCTTCCGCTTGTGCTTGTATGCTTGTATGACTTGAGTGTTGGGTCATGTGACCCCTATGTGTATGGATATGTTATGTATGGCTCTTCGGAGCCTCTTAAATAAAGTACTTTGAGTCATAGAGTTCTGTTGTGATGAAATTTTCTATTTGCACATATTGAGCATATTGTGTGTATGTTTGAAATGCTTGATATGTGTTGGATCCGACACCTAGTTGTTTACCTTTGGTAGCCTATCTTACAGGGAAATGCCTCCTAGTGCTTCCACTAAGCCTTGGTAGCTTGCTACTGCTCCGGAACACGTAGGCTGGCCGACATGTGTCCTTCTTCGTTCCTGTGTCTGTCCCTTAGGGGAAATGCCATGCGTTGTTCCTTTAAGTCCATGTAGCTTGCTACGACTTGGGTTCATACGTTGATGACCGACACGTTCGTTGCTGGGTAATGGATGCCTGGCTCTGTAATTTAGTGCCACTTTTGGTTTATAACTAGCCATGTCGGCCGGGTTCTCTATCATATGGATGCTAGCGAAACTAACATATACGTGTGCCAAAATGCGCAAACGGTCCCGGGCCAGGTAAGATGGCACCCGTGGGGATACCGTGCGTGAGGCCGCAAAGTGATATGATGTGTTACAAGAGATCGGTGTGACTTAGGATCGGGGTCCTGACAGAGGTGTTATTCTGTATCGAGTAACGAGAATGTTCCACTGAGTTGGGAACACATCTTCCCGTGGAACAAGGACTCTCTTCTATCCAGGCATCGTGATGTTCGAATATATATACATACCTTCTAGGTTCAAAACATTAATATGAATCATACCTTGGTCTTGTTCATGTCTTGAGTCCCATGATATTTATCCGATTCACGTGTGCTTATACAGATCTCGTTATTGTTGTTGACTATGCCGGACAGTGATCGGATTTATAACATCACCTTGTCGGATGTGCGGGGGCTGACCTCGATAATTACTGCCAAGATGGTGTCTCAATGTTGTCTTTCTGCAAGACTTGTCGATTCTTGCATTGCCCACTGGTTTTCAACCTCTTGAATAACATGTGAAACCTAGGAAGACGGGATCTTCCCAAGTTTTAGAACCACATAGCCACAGAAAAACAATTTAAATGAAAAATCCGAAGAAAATCATCAGAAAAAGAAAAGGAAAAAATACAGGTTGTTACACTAGGGACCTATCTATCTCTTGCGGAAGGAAAGATAGAGGCAGGGCATTGTTCTCCTGCTGAGAAACTTTCTCCGTTGGATCCCACAAATCTTCCAGGAGGATGACCATTTTCTCCTGGGCCATTCCCAACAGACCAATGAAGAACTCATAAATGTGGCTCACAGTCTCACTTTGAGTCACCAGGAGGCCATTTTCCGCTTGGAGCCACGGGATGGAGCTTTTGCGCTTTCGGTCGTTCGCATAGGCGTGGAAATATCCGTTGTTGGCATCCCCCTTGGTGACCCACTTGACACTGCCCCTACGGTGCCAATATTCCTCTTCCGCTCTCAGGATCGCCAACACTTGATTTTCAAGTAAATATCTATGGTCCCACTCCTCTTCGAAGAAAGGCCTAGCATCTGCATGTGCATGAAGTTACGCAATCTCGTTAATGAGCCACACCCTTTCCCTTCTAGACTCGCTCCCATGATTGCCCCCCCCCC
>LR738713.1:98684664-98695012 GCA_902687465.1 Secale cereale | reverse complement strand
CAAGACCGTGTTGGCGGCCAATCTGATGCACAATCTGCTCCCAGCGATCAATGACTAGCTGGACGAAGCCTTCGGCCTTGAACCATGCCGTTTCAAAGAAAAGTATACTACACGATGGATATTGTCCTCTCCTGAGGACATGATTAGAGGGACATGGTCCGAACATATGCGCGTCTCTACCACTAGGGAACAAATAGGAAATAGAACCTCCCATTCTCCGATGTAAAACACATGGTCTAGGACACTACGAACTGGCACCCTTTTTTATTAGTCCAGGTAAATCTAGCACCTATCCTAGCTAATTCACGTAGGGTGATACGTCTCCAACATATCTATAATTTCTGATTGTTCCATGCTATTATATTATCCTTCTAGGATGTCTTATGGGCTTTATTATACACTTTTATATGATTTTTGGGACTAACGTATTAACCCAGAGCCCAGTGCCAGTTTCTATTTTTCTCCTGTTTTAGGGTTTTACAGAAAAGGAATATCAAATGGAGTCCAATTGACGAGCCAATTTTTTATGATTTTTTCTGGACCAAAAGAAGCCCCCGAAGCAAAAGAGTTGGGCCAGGAGAGCCACGGGCTGCCCTCGAGGGTGGAGGGCGTGCCCCCCTATCTCGAGGACGGCCCGTAGCTCCCTTTTACTTGGCCCCGACTCCGAAAATTCCTATAAATACTGAAACCTTCGGAAATTAACCTAGATCGGGAGTTCCGCCGCCGAAAGCCTCTGTAGCCACGGAAAACCAATCTACACCCGTTCTGGCACCCTGCAGGAAGGGGGAATCCCTCTCCGGTGGCTATCTTCATCATCTTGGCGCTCTCCATGACGAGGAGGGAGTACTCCACCCTCGGGGCTGAGGGTATGTACAATTAGCTATGTGTTTGATCTCTCTCTCGTGTTCTTGAGATGGCACGATCTTGATGTATCGCGAGCTTTGCTATTCTAGTTGGATCTTCTTCTCCCCCTCTACTCTCTTGTAATGGATTGAGTTTTCCCTTAGAAGTTATCTTATCGGATTGAGTCTTTAAGGATTTGAGAACACTTGATGTATGTATTGCACGTGTTTATCTGTGGTGACAATGGGATATCATGTGATCCACTTGATGTATGTTTTGGTCATCAACTTGCGGGTTCCGTGACCTTGGGAATCTACGCATAGGGGTTGGCACACGTTTTCGTCTTGACTCTCTGGTAGAAACTTTGGGGCACTCTTTGAAGTTCTATGTGTTGGTTGAATAGATGTTTCTGAGATTGTCTGATGCATATCGTATGACCATGCCCACGGATACTTGAGGTGACAATGGAGTATCTAGGTGACATTAGGTTTTTTTTTATTTGTGTCTTAAGGTATTATTCTAGTATGAACTATATGATAGATTGAACGTTACGACATACTTTTGAATAGATCGATCAGAAAGAATAACTTTGAGGTGGTTTCGTACCCTACGATAATCTTTTCGTTTGTTCTCCGCTATTAGTGACTTTGGAGTGACTCTTTGTTGCATGTTGAGGGCTAGTGATTTGATCCAATTATGTTATCCTTGTTGAGAGAACTTGCACTAATGAAATTATGAACCCTAGGCCTTATCTACTATCATTGCAACACCGTTTATGCTCACTTTTACCACTTGCTACCTTGCTGTTTTTATATTTACTTATTACAAAAACCTATATCTACCATCCATATTGCACTTGTATCACCATCTCTTCGCCGAACTAGTGCACCTATACAATTTACCATTGTATTGGGTGTGTTGGGGACACAAGAGATCTTTGTTATTTGGTTGCAGGGTTGTTTGAGAGAGACCATCTTCACCCTACGCCTCCCACGGATTGATAAACCTTAGGTCATCCACTTGAGGGAAATTTGCTACTGTCCTACAAACCTCTGCACTTGGATGCCCAACAACGTCTACAAGAAGAAGGGTGCGTAGTAGACATCAAGCTCTTTTATGGCGCCGTTGCCGGGGAGGTTAGTGCTTGAAGGTATATCTTTAGATCTTGCAATCGAATCTTTTTGTTTCTTGTTTTATCACTAGTTTCGTTTATAAAAGAAAACTACAAAAAATGGAATTACGGTTACCTCATATGCTTCATCTTTTTAATATCTTTCGTGAAAATGATGGGAAGGAAAGTTGTGCTCAAGTACTAGAAGAAGAATTACATAGAATGCTTGGCATAGAATATGCGCATGATGAGCATGATTGCTATGTTGTTAGTATGAATTCTTTGAATACCCATGATGCTAATGAAATGCAAAGCCACAAGCATGGGGATGTTATGTTTGATGAAGATGATATGTTTAGTCCCCCAAGTTTTGATGAGAAAATTTATTATGATGATAGCATGCCTCCTATTTATGATGATTATATTGATGAAAGTGGATTTGGAGAGGTCATGACTTTATTTAGTGATGAATCCACTATTTCGGAAGAGGTTCCAATTGATTATGAGAACAAAGTTGCTATCTATGATGATTATTGTGATGACTTGTATGCTATTAAGAATAATGATAACCATGAAACTTGTCATCATGATTTTAGTTTTCAATTGGATTATGCTTCACATGATAGCTATTTTGTTGAGTTTGCTCCCACTACTATGAATGAGAAGAATTTTGCTTATGGTGGGAGTAGTAAATTTTCTACGCAAGTAGATCATGAAAAGAATGCTTTATGTGCTGGTTATATTTTTGAATTTATTCATGATGCTGCTGAAAATTATTATGAGAGAGGATCATATTCTCGTAGGAATTGCAATAATATCAAGTTTCCTCTCTATGTGCTTAAAGTTTTGAAGTTATGCTTGTTCTGCCTTCTTATGCTAGTTGATTATTGTTCCCATAAGTTGTTTGCTCACAAAATCCCTATGCATAGGAAGTGGGTTAGACTTAAATGTGCTAGTCATATTCTTCATGATGCTCTCTCTATGTTTCAATTCTTATCTTTTATGTGAGCATCATTGCATCATGCCTACCTAGGGGCGTTAAACGATAGCGCTTGTTGGGAGGCAACCCAACTTTATTTTTGTTTTTTTGTTTTTGTTGCTTTTATGGAATAAATATTTCATCTAGCCTCTGATTAGATGTGGTTTCATGTTTTGTTTAGTATTTGTGCCAAGTAGAACCTTTGGGAAGACTTGTGTGAAGTTTATGTGATCTTGCTGTGAAAAACAGAATAGTTAGCGCTGGCTAAAGTAGTCATGGGATTTTACTGGAGCATGATTTCTGGTTGATTCGTTTTGAAGATGATTGGTAGACAAATTCCAAAAATTTACAAATTTAGTTTGAATTTTTTGGAGTTCCAGAAGTAGGCGAACCCTGCAGATTACTACAGACTGTTCTGTCTTTGACAGATTCTGTTTTTCGAGTGTTGTTCGCTTATTTTGATGCATCTATGAGTAGTATTGGAGGATATGAACCATAGAGAAGTTGGAGTACAGTAGGTTTAACACCAATATAAACAAAGAACGAATTCATTGATGTACCTTTGAGTAGTGGTTTGCTTTCTTATACTAACGGAGCTCACAAGAATTTTTGTCTCAATTTTGTGTTGTGAAGTTTTCAAGTTTTGAGTATTGCTTTGATGGACTATGGAACAAGGAGTAGCAAAGGCCTAAGCTTGGGGATGCACATGGCACCCCAAGTAAATTCAAGATAATCAAAAGCCTAAGCTTGGGGATGCCCCGGAAGGCATCCCCTCTTTCCTCTTCATCCATCGGTAACTATACTTGGAGCTATATTTTTATTCGCAACATGATATGTGTTTTGCTTGGAGCGTCAATTTAGTTTATTTTGTTTTGCTTGCATTTTGAATAATATCCCAAGATCTGAAGTTCTGAAATGTTAGAGAGTCTTCACATAGTTACATAATTATTCAACTACTCATTGATCTTCACTTATATCTTTCGGAGTAGTTTGATATTACTCTAGTGCTTCACTTATATCTTTTAGAGCACGTCGGTGGATTTATTTTGAAGAAATAGATGAACTCTCATGCTTCACATATATCCTTTTGAGAGTCTATTAAAACAGCATGGTTATGTGCTTAGGCTATAAAACTAGTCTTCACATGATAGACATCCAATATCAATGTAGTAAAAACTTTCACGCTAAGTGCATTGAATATGATGAGAAGTTGGATGCTTGATAATTGTTTTGAGATATGAGGATAGTGATATTAGAGTCATGCTAGTGGATTTATTATGAAATTGAGAAATACTTGTGTTAAGGTTAGTGATTCTCGTATCATGCATGTATGGTGAACCACTATGTGACGAAGTTAGAGCATGAGGTATTTGTAGAGTGCCAACCTTTGTGTGGAGGTCGGGGGCGCGCGATGGTTAACTCCTGCCATCCTCCCCCCTAGGAGCATGCGTTGATTACTTTGTTTTGATGACTCGTAGATTTTTGCAATAAGTATATGAGTTCTTATGACTAATGTTGAGTCCATGGATTATACGCACTCTCACCTTCCACCATTGCTACCCTCTCTTGTAGCGCGCAACTTTCGCCGGTACCATACACCCACTATATATCCTTCCTCAAAACAGCCACCATATATATCTTCCTCAAAACAGCCACCATACCTACCTATCATGGCATTTCCATAGCCATTCTGAGATATATTACCATGCAACTTTCCACCGTTCCGTTCATATGACGCGCTTCATATTGTCATATTGCCATGCATGACCATGTAGTTGACATCGTGTTTGTGGCAAAGCCACCATGCATAATTTTTCATACATGTCACTCTTGATTCATTGCACATCCCGGTACACCGCCGGAGGCATTCATATAGAGTCATACTTGTTCTAGTATCGAGTTGTAATATCGAGTTGTAAATCAATATAAGTGTGATGATCTTCATTATTAGAGCATTGTCCCATGTGAGGAAACAAAAAAACAAAAAAAAAGATAAAGGCCAAATAAAAAAAGGAGATGGCCCAAAAAAAATAGAGAGGGGCTAAAAAAAAAGAGGAAAGCCCCTCCAAAAAAATGAGAGAAAAGAGAGAAGGGAGAATTGCTACTATCTTTTTCCACACTTGTGCTTCAAATTAGCACCATGTTCTTCATGATAGAGAGTCTCATGTTTAGTCACTTTCATATACTAGTAGGAAATTTCATTATAGAACTTGGCTTGTATATTCCAACGGTGGGCTTCCTCAAATGCCCTAGGTCTTCATGATCAAGCAAGTTGAATGCACACCCACTAGTTTCTTTTGTTGAGCTTTCATACATACTTAGCTCTAGTGCATCCGTTGCATGGCAATCCCTACTCACTCACATTGATATCTATTGATGAGCATCTCCATAGCCCGTTGATACGCCTAGTCGATGTGATACTATCTCCCTCCTTTTTCTATTCTCCACAACCACCTCTATTCCATCCATAGTGCTATATCCATAGCTCACGCTCATGTATTGCGTGAAAGTTGAAATGTTTGAAAAGATAGAGTATGAAAACAAGTGCTTGGCTGAAATCGGGGTTGTGCATGATATGAATATTTTGTGTGATGAAGAGGGAGCATAGCCAGATCGACTATATGATTTTGTAGGGATAACTTTCTTTAGCCATAGTATTTTGAGAAGACATGATTGCTTTGTTAGTATGCTTGAAGTATTGTAATTTATTATGTCAATACAGACATTTATATTGAATCTTTCAGATCTGAACATTCATGCCACAATTAAGAGAACTACATTGAAAACTATGTTGGTTAGCATTCCACATCAAAAATTCTGTTTTTATCATTTACCTACTCGAGGACGAGCAGGAATTAAGCTTGGGGATGCTGATACGTCTCCAACGTATCTATAATTTTTTATTGTTCCATGCTATTATATTATCCTTCTAGGATGTCTTATGGGCTTTATTATACAGTTTTATATGATTTTTAGGACTAACCTATTAACCCAGAGCCCAGTGCCAGTTTCTGTTTTTCTCCTGTTTTAGGGTTTTACAGAAAAGGAATATCAAACGGAGTCCAATTGACGAGCCAATTTTTTATGATTTTTTTGGACCAAAAGAAGCCCCCGAAGCAAAAGAGTTGGGCTAGGAGAGCCACGGGCTGCCCTCGAGGGTGGAGGGCGCGCCCTGGGAAGGGGGGCGCGCCCCCTATCTCGAGGATGGCCCGTAGCTCCCCTTTACTTGGCCCCGACTCCGAAAATTCCTATAAATACTGAAACCTTCAGAAATTAACCTAGATCGGGAGTTCCGCCGCCGAAAGCCTCTGTAGCCACGGAAAACCAATCTACACCCATTCTGGCACCCTGCCGGAGGGGGGAATCCCTCTCCGGTGGCTATCTTCATCATCCTGGCGCTCTCCATGACGAGGAGGGAGTAGTCCACCCTCGGGGCTGAGGGTATGTACAATTAGCTATGTGTTTGATCTCTCTCTCATGTTCTTGAGATGTGTAACACCCCAAAAATTTAATCTTGTTTTATTAATTAGAATTTTGTCAGAAAGATTTAATTTCTATTTTCTGGCCTTTCTATTAATTGCAGAGCTGCTTCTTTTCCCTGGATTTTTAGATTTTTCCCTCTTATCTGAAACTTTTGGATAATATTGAGGGGCTTGAATGCTTTCTTAAAACATTTGATTTTTGTGGGTATGCAAGTGGAAGCATATTTATAATACTTTTGCCAAGCATAAATTCTTTTAAAATGGCTTTTCCATTCTTTCAAGGGCTCCCATTGCACTGCAACCTATTTAAATATTTCTTTAAAAATTCCACCAAAATTTGGAGATGACAGTAGATGCATATAACTCATTTTTATGCAAAAATCCAGCTTTGTGTTTTATGAATTTTGAGCAAAACATCCTCTTTTTCATTCTGGTCCAGTTTGGTATTTTGCACTGCATCCCCTTTTTATTTTGCCCCATTACCCATGAGATTTCTCCTGCTATTAGTATACCCTACTAAACTCCTAAGTCCAAGAGATTAGACCCTCCCTCACCTTTTTAGTCCACCAAAGCTTCCTCAGCAGTTTCTGTCCAGAGTTGGATTCTGGCAAAAGTTGCATTACCAAGTTTCTTGTTTACCCAAACCAACTTCACCATCATTTTTCTCTCCTAAAGAGACCCCATTCTGCCAAATTGCATCTCCAGCAAAGCACTACAGGTGGCCCTGACATTACGTCGAACACCTATGGTGCAGGATCAGCATTGGCATAGTTTTTAGTTTACATTGTGGAGTTGCTCTCTGTGCCAAGCTAGCATGTCTAATAGAGCTATCGTAACCAACCTAGCTACCCTGTTAAGTCTCACCCTAACCCAAGCTTTCTAGATTGCGTTGGCATTCCGTCGAATGGTTGGTGGGCGTGCTCTGGGCGCGGCCAGAGCGCGCATATGGCTGCCAACGCAACCGAGCCGCCGCGTCGCACTTATCCCCGCGCCCCTGGCTTTGGCTCGCCCGCAGGGCCGCGCCCCGTTCCCTTCAGCTCGCACGTGCCTTTCTGCCACCTCTGGCGCCCGGCAGCGCCGCCACAGCAAGCCCCCTTGGCGGCTAGCCTTCGGCTACAGCTCGCCGTACCATGGCCGGCGCCGCCCCGACCACCCCAGCTCGCCAACTGCCCTGGGGAACAGCTCGAGCTCATCCGCAAGCTCGTTGTTTAGCGCCGACCAGTGCCACGTCGCCCTACTGCAGCAGAAGCGGCCAGCCGGCGATCTTATCCTCGGCCGCCGCCGTCCTTATCCTCAGAGCCGCGGAACCGACCTTCTGGCACTATAAAAGGAGCCCCCGAGCTCGTCCAGATCCTCAGGCAAGCCGTAGAGTTCTCCCCCTCGCTCAAATCATCTGGAGAAGGCTTGTTCCCCAACTCCGGCGAGGTACAACCGCCACCACCGTCCGGATCAATACGCCGCAGACCGAGCCTTTCCCTCCCAGCCAGCCTCACCGTTCGACTCCAGATGACCGTGCGGAGCCGCCCCACCTCTCTAGCCCGATCGGGAGCCACCCTAACTCGAAATCCTAAATCCTCCCGAAACGCCGTCCGCCGCAGAGCTCGCCGCCGGCGACTCCCTACACCCCCGCAGACCTAGCAACCACCGGAATGATCGCCCTGGACTGGTGGATCCGTCCCCGCCCTCAGAACCCCGCGAGGAGCCGCCGTTCGCCGGCGTCGATCGCCGGAACCCCGCCTCGGCTCGACCAGAGGAGGAAGAGGGCGCGGGCGACTGGTCAAACCTGACCAGTGGGCCCGAGGGACCCACTGTCAGTGACCCCGAGCCGGCCCGCGCTGGTTTAAGTAAAGACGTAAAACCTTGAAGTACGCCTTCTCCGCCTCTAAAGCGTATTCTATTTCGAACCGTTTTCTTTTTCTGTTTTATTTAAAAACAGATTTTGACTAAACTTTGACTGGGCATATCTTTTTAAATAAAACTCCAAATGAGTTGATTCTTTTTCCTACCTCTCTCAAATTTCACCTAGTTTATTTTAAGATTTGTTTCAAAAATAATTATGACAACTTTTTGTACTGCTTTTAGATTATGTGTTAATTTGAATATTTTCAAAATAGGATTTGGAGGGAAGATCAAAACTTTCTAAAGTTTTGGGGTGCACCTCACCTCTCTGCACCTTGAAGGCAAGCATCTTGAACTCCATTATGACATAAGTTGTGTGTTGTTTGCTAGAACATATGAACTCCATCAATATGCTAAAATTGAGTAGCGTTATTTCATGTGGTAGTCATACTCATGCATATCATCATATGGTGAAAATCTTTTCTGTTATATGTGTGACATTGGTGACAGTAGCCACTTCTCATGCCACATGTGCCTGGTGACAGTTCGGATGGAGTCCGAAGGAAGATTGTGTTCCGGTGAACACAACCGCATGACGGACATCTCGTTGTGGCGAGGATGTGCCGTGAGGCATGATGGGGCATGATGAGTGGTGACCCTGTCAGGAAAACTGTGAAAAGTATCTGTTGTGCTAACCATGCAGGGAACACATAAGCCTCCCGAGTCGACCATAGATCGAGTCTTGTTCCAGTAACCCCCATGCTTGTTTTCGTACTACCACTTGTCCCTGCCGCGGGCAGGGTACGGTTCAGTAAGTTGTCAACCCCTTTCTGGGCACACACCGTACAGAGAGGCCATCGTGGAAGATACCGGGTGCATCCGGTAGGCATGCCACATGGTCCGGGGGCATGGGTGTTTCCGGTTGGGGCCGAGAGGGGGGCACCCCTTAGTAGCGCGCGTTATAAATTTGATCCCATGCTAATCGAGGTTGTAGCCTCCCCACTTAGAGTTTTGCTTAACAGGTGTCATGGGTGATTCCAGGCACCGGTAAGTTGAGCTGGTGTGTGCTGGTTGGGTGTGTTTTCAATTCAAAGACCGTAAGCGGAATTAGTCCCGGTGGACTAAAGGAATCCGTTACTCGTGGGTAAAGAGTACACCCTCTGCAGAGTTTATATCTATTCGAATAGCCGTATCCGCGGTCAAGGATTTCAGTCTGGGATGGGTCAAGTGTCGGTCTTAGCGTCGGTCTTCGGAGGAAAACTTCTAAACCAAAATATTGATCATGACGTGCGACGAATGATAACTGTGATTATTATTATTGCGGACTAACCATTTATATTGTGGTTGAAATTGTCGAATGTCCTTGGGATGGTTCTACCTCCTGGATATTCCCTGTGATTATTCTCTTATAAGCCCTTTATGTGGTGTCGCTCAGACGCCCGACTGTGGCATGCTTATTATTTATTTTCCCTTATAAGCCCTTTAGGTGGCGTCGCTCCGACGCCCGACTGTGGCACGCATGTGATTTATTTTTCTTATAAGCCCTTTATGTGGCGTCGCTCAGACGCCCGACTGAGGCATGTTTTATATTACTATCCTTTCGAGGCGTCGCTTCAGACACCCGATCGGTTTATTTTATCTTCATTCCCTGATTGCTTATTCCTGTTTAATACAAATGACCTGCTCATGTGCATCATGAATTTTATTTTTGGGACTGACTAAGTGATCATGGTTTATTTCAGTACATGATTATCACCTGCTATGTTATACTTGTTTTCATGATGTTTGCGAGTACATTCAAAGTACTCACAGGATTGTCCCTGGCTATTGTCTTGGCCAGATTTCTTGCTTGGAGAGGAGCACAACGACGACAGCCCCGGAACCTAGGCAATGGAGATCGCAGACGCGCGAAGATAGGAGTTATCCAGGTCAGCTGTTCCTGTGGGAAATGGAGTCCCATAGGCGCT
This sequence comes from Secale cereale, assembly GCA_902687465.1. Lineage (NCBI taxonomy): Eukaryota > Viridiplantae > Streptophyta > Magnoliopsida > Poales > Poaceae > Secale > Secale cereale. The sequence continues at coordinate 98,684,791 of LR738713.1, read as the reverse complement.
GGTGATCCGCAAACCGCTTCCGCCGTCAACCATTAGAAGACTTTTGTTGTACTCATAGACCGGAATGGTCTTGTACTACATATTTTATATTTTGCTTGGAATTTCTGTATCAAGTTTGTGTCTCATC
>LR738713.1:98657787-98675256 GCA_902687465.1 Secale cereale | reverse complement strand
CCCCGTAGTATGGGTGCTCCATTGGTTTGCGCTCCAACTCCCGCTCGCGCGCGCCCGCCTTCTTCTTCCTCTTGCGCTATTGCTGCTGGATCCACCATGGGGGAGGAGCACCCCGATCCCCCTCGTGCCCCTCTTTCTCTTGGGAGGAGCTACGGTGGTAACGCTCGTCGCGGCTCCCCTGCCGGCCACGCATCTCCCGCTTGGCTTTCTCTCTCAGCTCTCGCTCCCTACACTTCTCCCCTCCAGATCTGATGCCTCCATCAGCCGCTTGTCCGCCCGCAGGTCACCCATCACCGCCGCTGCGAATGAAATGGAGAGGGGTGGTGGTGGATGAGAGATATGGATGGTGAAGGCCAGATGAGCCAGCCGCCACACTTCACTTGTGGATGCGGGAAACCCTAGCCTAGGGTTCCGGAAACCTCGTCTCAACCATATATAGCAAGAGGAAGGCCGCGGCTGTGCGCTGATGAGAGTGGGCTGAGCCGGCCCAGCCGGCCCAGCATCCGCACGCGGCCCCACCAAAGCACACGGCCCATCGCCTGAAGGCGGCCCAACGATCACAGCCTTCACCCGCGGCCCACCAGCGCCAACCGTAGGCACCAGCGTGGTTGCCCAGCCGCCGACACGGCCGCCGCGTCCGCCGCCGCTGCCTGTGGGGTGGAGGAGGGGACGTGATGCGCGGTCACTCCTCGTCGAGGGACGAAGGGCCACCCGAAGCCACGAGCGCTGTTGCCGCTTGCGCTCGAAGAATCGTCAAAGCCGCCCCCTGCACCGGCATAAGGCCCCTACCTGCCGGCGGCGACGAGCGCCAGATGCGGGATGTCGTGGCCCTCGGGCCCCGCCCGCTTGGCGCAAAGCGGCGTCGTGGACCCGCAGGGAAGCCAGTCGCGTGCGCGAACGCAATGGAATCACACACCAATGGCCCCGACGGCGCCGCCCACAGCCCCCCTCCCCCTCGACGGCGTCGTCGTCATCCTCAGAAGCCTTGCCCGCCAGCACTCATAAACGGCTCCCTCCCGGGGCTGCCCCAGTGCCCGAGCTTGGGGCCATCATCCCCCGCGCCGGAGAGCTCCCCGAGCCCAGGCGCACCAGCGTCTAGCCCTCTGGCTCCGCCGGCCGCGGACCCCGCGGCGCGACGCCTTCGCTGTCGCCGGTCCGTACACCTAACGGTTCGCTCATTTCGAATCCCCAGCGATCGCCCTTACTGTTTACTCTGTATGGCCTGAGATCAATTCCAAGTAAATACCACCCACCCTACTCAGCCGCAGCTTGAATACAGCGTGCCCCTGCCGTTATATTCAGAAAGTCCAGAAAACAAAACACTAGCATGGCTGGTTCAGGTTCAGTAAGATTAACACAACATGCCCTAGGGCGGCATTTCATTGATTAATCAGACTTAGAGAATGCTGTTACAGAGTTCCAATCTTAATGAAAATGGCAAAGCAATGATTGTTCTTGAAAATAGAAGTATATACCCCCAGCCGGATTCTTCGCTTTGGTTGATGATCTTCATCTTAATTTCTTGATTTGAGGGGAAACTGGATTGTTGGGGAGCGAGGAAATATAGAGAGGAAAGTGGAGGAAGCAACGGTTGACATGAAATATGAAATTGAAAAGAAGCACCCGTGGAGGAAGCCATGCCCTTTGTTGTTGCCGGCCCTAGACTACCCCTAAGCTGCTGACTCTCTCTCACGTTCTCTCTTTGCTGTGAGAAGGTAGACCATGAAAGAACTGAACGCACTTGAGTTTTTCTGGCGGTCAACGCCCAGCCGCACCAACGGCTGTACCTTTTCTTCAGCACAAACTGAGGCAACAAACCATCAGCTCAGCAGGGGTTTATACATGAGCACACACGCACGACGCAACGCCCCCGCATGGCTCGCGATCCACTTTCCTGGCTGCACCCACAACGCGCTCCAACGCGGACGACTTGGGCCTGCTTCAACAGAACGCCGGCTGCGGCTACTACCCAAAACACCAACGGCCTCGGACTCTAACGTGACACACACGCACCGGCACCGCGACACAAACGCACACACGCACACCACGGACATGGCACACCCGCCACGGTTTATTCCTAACATTCTCCCCCTAAACCGTGACCTACATAAGGCCCGGGTCGACATCGGCGTTGGCGAGCAGCGCCTCCTCCTTCCGTGGCTTGGTGCACTCCCAACGGAAGTGTCCGCGAACGCCACCTTCCTTTCTTTCTCGGAGACTTGACCTTCGCCCGAGCCTGCCATTCAGCTTCCGTGAGTAGGAGTTCGCCACTGCTCCGTTCGCCGCCGTCCTGCGTGCGTCGCCGTAAGCGGTCGTCGAACGTCTTGAGCCTGCTCAACGCCTCCTCAAACGCCATGGTCTCCACGTCGCAGAATTGCTCGATCCCAGCCACCGCGGAGTACAACCGGTCGGGCACCATGTCGAGGAGCTTCTTCACCATGGCTGCGTCGCCGAGCGTGGTGCCGAGGCCGGCGTACCTCGCCGCCATGCCGCCGATCTTGCCGGCGTACGTGTCCAGTGACTCCCCCACCTTCATGCGCAGCTTGTCAAACTCCCCGCGAAGAGTGGAGAGCCGCGCCGCCTTGACGCGATCGGCACCGACGAACCTCGTCTTGAGGCTGTCCCACACCTCCTTTGCCGTCTTCTTCGTCGACACCTGCATGAGAAGGTCCTCTGAGAGCGCGCCGAAGAGCTGCGCCTTCGCCGTCTTGTCCTTCTTCCCCTCCACCGCCACGCCGTCCGCCTGAGACACGGCCTCCCAAAGGCTCGCGGCGTCGAGGATGGCCTCCGCCTTGATCGCCCACACCGTGTAGTTCTCCGTCGTGAGCGGCGGCAAGGAGAGCGTCACCGTGCTCCCTCCGGCGCCATGCGGTACCAACGCCATGGAGTCGTCGAGGTAGTAGCGAAGGATCTTGGGCATACAAGGCTCTATATACCAATTGTTGTTGCCGGCCCTAGACTACCCCTAAGCTGCTGACTCTCTCTCACGTTCTCTCTTTGCCGTGAGGAGGTAGACGATGAAAGAACTGAACGCACTTGAGTTTTTCTGGCGACCAACGCCAAGCCGCACCAACGGCTGTACCTTTTCTTCAAATCTTCAGCACAAACTGAGGCAACAAACCATCAGCTCAGCGGGGGGTTTATACATGAGCACACACGCACGACGCAACGCCCCCGCATGGCTCGCGATCCACTTTCCTGGCTGCACCCACGACGCGCTCCAACGACGACTTGGGCTTGCTTCAACAGAACGCCGGCTGCGGCTACTACCCAAAACACCAACGGCCTCGGACTCTAACGTGACACACACGCGCCGGCACCGCGACACAAACGCACACACGCACACCACGGACATGGCACACCTGCCACGGTTTATTCCCAACACCCTTCTCATGATCCTTCTCATACCATCGCCTCTGCCAAAGCTGTCTTCTACAAAGTTGTGATTGTCCACGCCAGCAAGGAGCAGGTGGGCTAGAACCGTCGAGGTGGCGGCGCAATTGACCTGCGGCTGCCGAGTGCATGTTGCCAGCGCGTCGCTCACTAAACGTGCGTGTCCTCTTCCTGTACCGTCAGCCGCTGCAGACCAAGTCTGGTTGTGTAGTGGTGGAGAATGAAGACGAATGGAAGTTTCTTTTTAACAGAAAACATGGAGGTTGGGGAGGGCCGGAGTGGGGAGAGGGCCGGCGGCGTGGTGGAGAATTAGGGTAGATTGACTGAGGGAGTGAGATTTTATAGGACCGAGAACCAACGTTAGATCGATACATCGGACAGTATCTACGCCGTCCAACCAATTAGACAGATCCGACAGTTTCCTATTTATACGGTGGCAAACCAGCACACTCTTCCCAGACACAAGCATGCTTCGGCGGCTCTCATGATCTCTTGCTCCACCCACCAACCCTAATTCTGCAGCGCCCAAACCCGAAGAAGATGGAGGCTGGCGGCGCTAGCATGACTACTACGAGGAAGAGGAAAGCTGTTGCGCTCGAGGGCCATCCGGCGCCGGCGCCGGCGGGAGCGGCGGCCGATCCCGGAATGGGCGAAGACGACGGAGGCGGATCGGGTGAAGACGGAGGAGATCTCGACCGCCTCAGCAGCCTCCCCGATGCGATCCTCGGTGAGATAATCTCCCTCCTCCCCACCAAGCAAGGGGCTCGCACCCGGATCCTCGCGTCCCGGTGGCGCCACCTCTGGTGCTCTGCGCCCCTGAACCTCGACTGCCGTCACCTCGCCAGTGCATGGCACGAACTCCCTGCTCTCATGCATCGCATCATTAACGCCCACCAAGGCCCCGGCCGCCGCTTCTGCACTCCCAAGCTGTTGTACACCATACGCGACATACATGCCGTGGAGGGGTGTCTCCGGTCCCCCGCTCTGGCTAGGCTCGAGGAGCTTAAACTCAACAGCTGGAGGGGGCTGCCGCTGCCGGAATTAGTCTTCCGCTTCTCGGACACCCTCGTTGTTTTCCGCATTCAACAGTGCAGCCTCCCCGACGCCACCGTCCAAAGATTTCATTTCCCCCGGCTTAAGCGGCTCGAAATTGTTAATAGCAGCACCTCGGAGTGCTCACTCCACAGCATGATTGCCGGCTGCCCTTCTCTGGAGTGCTTGTTAATTTCTCGGTGCAGTGGATCTCGTTGCCTCCGGATCAATTCACTTGCCCTCAGATGCGTTACAGTCAGCAATTATTCACTGGGTGGAGAACCTATGTTAGAGGAAATCATCATCGAGAGTGCCCCTTGTCTTGAAAGACTATTCCATCTTAATCAGAAACAGGCTTTGCGTGTGTCGGTGCTCTTCGCTCCTAAGTTGGAGACCTTAGGCTGTACCAACTCCACCAGGCTCGTCTTTGGTTCTACAGATATTAAGGTAACTCCAGCCTTCTTCATTCTTACCGTCGAGACTTCTAATAACTTCCATCTCTCTGTGCAATGTGCGCACACGTTTTTAGCATATTGTCTAATGTTGGCTTTCATCTTTGATAAAGGGATCACGCACAATCAAGTGTTTGGCTCTCAGTATGCCCACTCTTAGTTTGGCCATGGTTATTGGATTGATGAGAAGCTTTCCGTGCTTGGAGAAGTTGTACATTCAGGTGATGATTAATTATTCACTGACTATAATACCTTGTGTTTGGCTGCTCATTTGATATACTTGTTTTGCTGAAGTTGTTGTTTGCTGATGTTCTTTCCAGTGCAACACGTCAAGGAAGAACAATAATGCGTGGCGTCGTAAATACCGTGATCTTCTCAGAAAACTTGACATTCGTCTGAAAATTATGGTGTTGAATTATTATTCCGGCAGAAAAGCTGACGTTGATTTTGTCACATTCTTTGCCCTCAACGCTAGCCAGCTAGAGTCGATGACACTTGTGGTCGAGACCGACGATGACGACTTCTTGGCAAAACAGCATGACAAGCTTCAACTAGAGGCTTCAAATGGTGCTCGGGTTCATTTCACTACGGAACGGCGCTACGAATTTGGATGCAAATTATCATTTTGAGTGGTATTTTTGAAAATACTTCGTGTTTGGTCTAGTGAGAAGTTACTCTATCCAACCAGTAAAGCTTATTTTATGTTTTGTCAAACAACGATTAGCTATTGTGTTTGGGGTATTTTAAGTTTGTATTATCTTGGAACGTGTTCAAACAAGCTATTTATTTAAATCATATTTGCACTTAGTTATTGTCTTATCATGACACTAACCTTATTTAGATAAACCTGCCTCGGTTATCTAAACCAGGATTATCTGCCTCGGTTACAAGCCTGGGTTACAAGGGTCGTGTGGTAGTTTTGTGGCAGAATGGCTTTTCTAAACCTGGATTGTAACACTGGCATTCTATGTGACAGCAAGCATGTAGCAAACAACATGATAATTTTCGGTTAATAAGGTTTGTGTGGCAAATTTTAGTGTGATTATTTCGGTTGTTATTTTACAGAAACCGAACTTCTAGAAACCCAAATGAACCTAACCGAGTTAACCATATAAACCGAATGCCCACCCTCAGAGGGGCATTTTTTATGTGAGGAGTCCGGCTTTGAAGCTGACTGGACCATGTAAGGAGGAACGCGAGCAGGGTCTTCCTTGTTATCAGTTGTAAGCAATGCAGGTGAGGCCCTGAGCATGCATCACTTGCTGACCTGAACTCGAGATGTGATGATCTTAGTTAGTATTGTTGTACTGAGAAGAGACTACACTCGGTAGATCAATCTTGTGATGATTGGTCTCATTCATTCTGGTCAGTAGCCTATGTTAAGAAACATGTTCATGATGCTAATTTTGAGATACTGATTGTAGTTGACTAATTACGTGTCCAAAATGCACAAGAATGGAAGTACAATGAGCTGCTGACATCAGGAATGCAAATACAAGGAGCTGCCACACCTCTCACAACGATTGGAATGCCTTGCTGGAATGCTCAGAGAGAGAGAGAGAGAGAGAGAGAGAGAGAGAGAGAGAGAGAGAGAGAGAGATGTTGTTAGTGCTAGTCACAAAGTCAAGGGCTGAGCTAGCGGCGGCGATCTCCAGACCTCTTTCTCTTCTCTTGTTTAGAGGGTGTTTGTTTCCAGGGACTTAAATAAGTCCCTATAAGCCCCATCTAAATCAAACAGGAGGGACTTATAGGGACTTAAAGTAGGCATTTGAGACTTATCAAATAAGACTCTCAAGGAGGGACTTATAGTTGTAATATGGTCTACTAGTCCATGTTAAGTCCCAGGAACCAAACATGTAGGGACTTTTTAAGGACTTGTGACTTATAAGTTGGGACTAAAAAAAGTCCTAGGACTTATGAACCAAACAGTGCCTTACCCCCGTATCTCTTTTGATGGACCACCCTATGTGCGGCTTCATATTATTGTGGTTTGTGTTTTATCTATAAAGTGAGACGTGAATCCTTTTTCGGTATCTCCAGACTCTTTAAGTTCAGTGATACTGCAAATTAATATATTTTCATCTGAAGAAATCATCCTTTTATTACTTCATTTTGGAGGGGTTAGGCGATGCGGGCGACCCAGGCGGCGCCCGCGGCCATCGCGGCGCCTAGTGTGCCGACGCCTAGCGCCTCCTCTAAGCTGGGGATCGTCGGAGGACGGTTTTGGGCTCTCGCAGGCCTCGACGGCGGTGACGATGAGGACGCGGACGGGGTCTCGCTGGAGGCGCTTTCTCCGACGCCTTCGGACCTGATGTGTGAGGCGTTTGCCCCGGATACTCGATGGAGGAAGTGGCCACTATCGTCGATGGTGTCGTTCCCATGGATGATCCGGCGAGGCTTGGACTGCACCATGACGACAAGGTGGAGGTGGTTCGCCGGATTCTTCACCGGAGGACGGCGGCGTCCGCGATCCGGCCGTGGAAAGGCCCACTTCCAAAGGTATGTCTCCCGCCTCTTACTCTGTCGGATTTTATCAAGCCAGATTCATGGACTAGGGTGACTAGAAAGAAGCATCAGGCAGGCAGCGGCGCCGCCGGCGACGGAGATCCGTCCGGCGAACGCGATCCAGGCGGCCAGGACATCCCGTTTGAAATCCCTGCTCGGCCTTCATGAGCCTTTGGTCGAGCAGGCCGATTCGGGCCGTCATATAACTAGGTATGAGGCCCAGCGTATGGCGGAGGAGGAATCGACGCTCAGACTCCGTAGCGCTGGGTATGAGGCCCAGATCGCTACTCCTCAATTTACTTTTTCTGGTTCGGTCGCATGCATGACGAAGGTTTCCGTCGCTCGCATTGCTATCCCGCCGCCGCCTAGGGCTGATCATCGTATCGCTAAGGCCGGTTTCCCTCGGGAGGTTCTGGCCGCGCGACCCGGGTGCGGCCGCTGCTGTCCATGGCAGGGCGCGGTGGCGGGCCGCCGGGGCCAAGACCTCCGGCTAGTAGCAGGGCGGTGGTGGCTGGTAGGACTGGCACTGGTCTGCCGGCTCGGTGCCCTCCGGCGGCTTCGGGAGTTGCTGCCGCGGGGCTAGGCGCTGGCCATGAGCCGCGGCCGCATGCACCCAATTCTGCCGCCGTGCCGCAGCGAAAGCAGCAGTTGGCGCCGGGACAACAAGCTTTAGCTGCTCCACCGCCCCACTATGTTGCTCGGCCGCAACAGAGTCGGGCTGGTTCTCAGGCACTTGGTGCTCCGACACCGCAGCAGCATGGTGATGGTGGAGCGGGTTTTGCGCGTGCTCCGGCTCACCGCGGTGGTTCTGGACAGCCTCGAGGTCAATGGGGTGATGATGGCTACAACGCCTACGGGGATGGCCAGCATCGCGGCTCATCGTCATCGGGAGGCGGGCGTGGTTATGCCTGGAACAGTGATGGTACAGTTGAGAGACCGTTTGCTGGCCCCTCGGGAGGCTTTGTTCAGGGGGCATCGGGCCCAGATTACAGGCAGCGAGGTGGCTACCTAGGTTTCCGTGGTGGCCGTGGCGGGAGGAACCGTTACCACCCACCTGCTCAGCCTATCGTTGTGGAGCAGTCAGCCCCTTCAGAGGTGGATAACTCCGGGCACATGCCGGACCTTTCCGGCCAAGCTATGGAGGTGGTGACGGAATTGGCTCGTGTTGAGGTGCCTTCGGCTGCGATAGTGGAGACAACTTCTGATAATGCCTGAGACAAGCCAGAGGGCGAACGAGTGTCCAAATGGGCTTGCAAGAAGGAAAAAAATGATGTGCTACCGTTGTGGTGAGAAGGGACACTTTATTGCTGAATGTGTGACTGAGCTCTGTGATACCTGCCTCAAGCCTGCGCATGACACGGGAGAGTGCCCAATTCTGCGTGATCAGGTGCCGAGTATTAATATTTATGGAATGTCTTGTGCCGAGTTGATGTTTTTTGAGTCCCCTAGTGCGAGGGAGATTCCATAGGAACCACATAACGCTACTACGGGGATAGTCAAAGTGTCAAAAGGCATTGTGTCTGCGGCTCAAATTATTCAGCGGCTTAGCGAGCTAGCTCCAGGCAACTTTCGTTGGGAGCTGATTCGGCTCGAGGCTAATACGTATAAGGTTGACTTTCCCACTGCAGAGGATTTGGAGCGTCTCCTCAGTTTCGGATTATGTCGACTGCCTGGCACAGAATGTATTCTTGAGTTTCACAAGTGGAAGAAGGTGGAGCCAAAAGGAAAGCCTCTTTCTCAGGTCTGGTTACGATTCTCGGGGGGCTCCTTCGAAGCCGCTTCACGATGCTAGAGTCGCAGCTAGCTTGGGGATCCTGGTCGGAAAGACTGAGAAAGTGGACATGGTTTTTACCAGAGCGAATGGAGTGGCCCGACTGCTGGTGAGTGTACTGGATATCGAGGCTGTGCCTGACGAGGTCAAGTGGACTTACAGAGGTCAGGTTTATATAATTGAAATTGAGTTTGAGGATGGAGAGTTGTTTACAGAGGCTCTCGCAGGTACTGATGTGGATATGCATGAAAAAGATGATGGTTCAGGGAACTCGGAAGAGCGACGGAATGATGTTGGGCATGAGTTGCCTAATGGCTCGGGCGCCACTCCTAAAAAGTCTGTGAATGGGACTGTTTCTGTGACGTCGGTGCCCACCAACGTGTTGAGGTTTGGTTCTTTTCAGCCAGTTTCAGCCCCGCCCAGGTTGTGGAGCGATCGGGTTGAGTCTGAGGATGTGCTAGAACGCACACTGCCTCCGCTGGACTATCAGGAGGTCGGCGGTCCTTTTGTGCAGAGCTTGGGGGTGATTCGCACTGCGACAACTCCACTTGATGGGGGAGGAGCTTGGGCAGGAGGAACCATGCACTCCCGATTTATCTCTTGTCTTGACGAGCGTGAGGACTCCGACGGGGCCGGCGCCAGGGACGACGACACTCTCGATCAGTGACGATGCCGGGGCAGGAGAGAGACCGGGGCAGGTGGCCCAGGTCCCTTCCTACCCTGTGTCGTACAGGGCTGCCGAGGCTGAGGCGGCCTCACCGGTTCAGTCGACGCCGACGAGGGTGGTTGCTTCCCCTCTCGGCCTCAGACTTGGGACGGGTGGGGAGCAGGCGCAGGCGGCCCCCACCTGCGCCTCTCCTGGGGGGCCTTCGGCTGGAGTGCCGGGAGTGCGAGCCGGTGGGGGTGGGGCTGGAGGCTCTGCCCCACACGGAGCCACTAGGGAGGAGGTCATCGCTTTTGGAGGCATTTCGGACCGTATGTCGGAGGGGCGACGGATGAGCAGTCGCTTCCAGGATAGGCCGGATGTTGATGATATGCAGCTGAGGTGCGCCATGTGGGCGGCTAAGCTTCGTGACATGGAGGTCACTACGGGTATGTCAGTCAACATCTCTAATTCGATTCTGCACTTTTCTAATAATGAGATTATTCATAACGCCAATCAGCTAGGAATCTCACTTGGTAGTAATGATTGTGAAATTTCAAAATCTGTTAATGATATGCTGGACCTTGAAGCGGAACGTGCTTTAGAATTGATACGCAACATAGCAGCGGTCAGACCGATGAATGACCAAGACATAGATGCTTTGGGAGTTACGGTGCTAAATAACTTTTGTGATGATCTTGCCCCATCCCTCTGTGAGACATAGGAGGAAGGCGGTTTAACTACCCCAGGGGAGGTGGTACCGAATATGGAGCAGGCGGCTAGGACCACGGAGCCCGGTTGTGAGGATCGGGTGGGGGATCAGCACAAGCCTAAGCGTAAGTGGTCGTGAAAGATTTATCCAGCCTCTGCGGTGCGTAGAAGTGCTAGAATCCGAACTACTAAAAAATTCCATGATGAATTATGAGAGGCATCTTTTGGAATAGCAGAGGTCTGAAGGACTTGGCTAAGAGAAGGTTTCTTGCGGATGCCTCTAATGAATATAGACTGGATTTTATCGCCCTCTCTGAAACTGGACGGGATAATTTTTCGCCTCAGTTCTTAAGTACTTTAGCGGGTGGTGCTGAATTTGATTGGCATTGCCTGACCCCAAGAGGAAGATCAAGGGGTATCTTGCTCGTGGTTAGATGTGACGTACTGGAAGTCCGTAGTGTGGTTATCGGGGATTTCGCTGTCAAATTTCGGGTTCGATCCAAGGTTGATGGGTTCAACTGGGCCCTGGTGGCGGTCAATGGGGCCGCGCAGCCAGAACTCAAACCTGATTTTTTAGCGGATCTCGTTCGTATTTGCGGGTCTGAGCAGCTTCCGATCTTGGTCGGGGGGGATTTTAACATTATTCGAAGGAGGGAGGAAAAGAATAATGATAATTTTGACGGCAGATGGTCGTTCATGCTTAACGCCATTATTGAAAGCTTGGATCTCAGAGAGATAGAGCTTTCGGGAAGAAAATTCACTTGGGCCAATACCCTGCCAAACCCGACGTTTGAGAAACTGGATAGAGTGCTTGCAAGCGTCGAGTGGGAGCATAAGTACCCTCTCGTAACAGTCCAAGCTTTATCGCGCGGGGTCTCAGACCACACACCTTTATTGGTTGACTCGGGTGAGGCAACGCATGTGGGCAATAAAAATACCTTTTCTTTCGAATTAGAATGGTTTGAAAGAGAAGGTTTTTTCGATCTGATTGCCAGGGAATGGTCAAAAGATGCTGGAGGAAGGACGTCGATCGAGAGATGGCAGAATAAGATTAGACACTTGAGGAGTTTTTTACGAGGATGGGCGAAGCATCTTAGTGGAATTTATAAGGTTGAAAAGGAACGGATCCTGACGCTTATTCATTCCCTAGATTTGAAAGCAGAATCTACAATTTTAGATTCCTCGGAGCTTCATGCCAAAGTGGACGCAGAGATGAGATTGAAAGAACTCCTGCGAGAGGAGGAATTGAAGTGGGCATTGCGAGCTAAGGTTCGCAAGGTTATCCAAGGGGATGCCAACACTCAATTCTTCCATATGATTGCTAATGGCAAACATAGAAAGAAAAGGATCTTTCAACTCGAGCAAGACGAGGGGACGATTGTAGGACAGGCAACCTAAAAATGTACATAACCAATTATTACAAGCAGCTTTTTGGGCCTCCAGAAGACAACTTTGTGTCTCTGGATGAGTCTAGGAATGAGGATGTCCCTCAACTGGCTGTGGAAGAGAACGAGGTGTTAACCGCCCCATTTACAGAGAAAGAGGTGTTTGAAGCCATTTCACAAATGAAGAGTAACAAAGCTCCGGGACTGGATGGCTTTCCGGCGGAGTTCTACAAAAAATGCTAGAACGTTATTAAAAGGGATTTATTAGCGATGTTTCATGATCTTTTCTTTGGACAACTTCAACTGTTTCAGCTGAATTTTGGAACGATTACCCTGCTTCCGAAGAAAACAGAGGCTGTGAGGATTGAGTCGTTCAGGCCTATCTGTCTTCTCAACGTTAGTTTCAAAAAAATTACCAAGGTCGGGACTAATAGGCTCACGCAGATTGCGCACTCTGTGATGCAGCCGTCCCAAACTGCTTTCATGCCAGACAGAAACATCCTAGAAGGGGTTGTGGTTCTGCATGAGACGCTCCATGAGATCCACACAAAAAAACTAGATGGGGTTGTTTTCAAAGTGGATTTCGAAAAGGCATATGATAAAGTAAAATGGCCATTCCTTCAACAGGCACTGCGTATGAAAGGATTTGATCAATCCTGGAGACACCAGGTGGAATCTTTCACGCAAAAGGGTAGTGTTGGAATTAAAGTGAATGATGATATTGGCCACTACCTCCAAACACATAAGGGCCTACGTCAAGGTGATCCGATGTCACCTATTCTGTTCAACATTGTAGCTGACATGTTGATGATTCTTATTGGAAAGGCTAAGGAAGCTGGTCAGGTTGGAGGCCCGGTACCTCATCTAGTTGATGGAAGGGTCTCTATCCTACAGTATGCCGACGATACTATTATCTTCATGGAGCATGACTTGGTAAAAGAGCGAAACATGAAGCTGTTGTTATGCTTATTCGAATAATTGAGTGGGCTTAAGATTAATTTCCACAAAAGCGAACTGTTTTGCTTTGGCAGAGCTAATGAGGAACAAGAGACATATAAACAATTGTTCCGGTGTGAGTTGGGGGAGTTACCGTTCACGTATTTGGGTATACCAATTCACCACCGTAAGCTAACAAACAATGAGTGGAAGTGTATTGAAGAACGTTTTGAAAAGAAACTCAGTTGCTGGAAGGGCAAGCTGATGTCATACGGGGGCCGATTAATTCTTATTAATTCGGTACTCACGAGTATGCCTATGTTTCTCCTGTCTTTTTTCGAGGTGCCTGTAGGAGTTCGGAAAAGATTGGACTTTTATAGATCGCGCTTCTTTTGGCAGAGTGATGAACTGAAGAGAAAATATAGACTTGCTAAGTGGGATATTATTTGTCGACCGAAAGACCAAGGGGGTCTAGGTATAGAAAACCTTGAGGTGAAGAACAGATGTCTTCTCAGCAAGTGGATGTTTAAACTATTGTAGAGACGGAAGCCACCTGGGCTCAGATTCTGCGTAATAAGTACCTCCAGTCTAAAACCTTGTCCCAGGTCACCGTGAGGCCGAGTGACTCACCATTCTGGAAATGACTGATGAGAGTTAAGTTAGTCTTTTTCAACAGGACAAAGTTTATTGTTGGAGATGCTAACTCTACGAGATTCTGGGAGGATACATAGCTTGGGGAAACACCTCTCGCATTGCAATATCCCTCTCTGTATAGCATTGTTCAACGAAGAGATGCTTTTGTTGCGACAATTCTTCAGTCTTCCCCTCTCAATATTCACTTTAGGAGAGCGCTAGCAGGTAATCGTTGGGAAGCTTGGCTCCATCTGGTCAGACGACTGATGGATGTGCAGCTTTCTCAAAGCCCAGACCGGTTGTGCTGGAAGCTGACTAGGAATGGGGAGTTTTCGGTCAAATCGATGTATCTAGATGTCATCAACTCTAGTGCTATTTCTAGGTCGAAGTATGTTTGGAATGTCAAAGTGCCTTTGAGAATCAAAGTGTTTATGTGGTTTGTGCATAAACAAGTGATTCTGACTAAAGACAATTTGGCAAAACGTAACTGGACTGGATCCTCTAGATGTTCGTTTTGTGATCGGAACGAACCCATAAAACACCTCTTTCTCGATTGCCCGATGGCAAAAATATTATGGCGGACGATTCAGATTGCTTTTAACATTTCACCACCGAATTCCATCAACACCTTATTTGGGCCGTGGCTAGACGGGATAGATTCCGCATTAGCGAGACACATCCGTGTTGGAGTATGTGCTTTGCTATGGGCAGTTTGGAATTGCAGAAATGATTTGGTTTATAGCAGAACAACAAATATTCATTTTTTGCAGGTTATCTTCCGAGCCACTGCATTGATTCGTATGTGGTCGCTACTCACTCCGACGGAGGCCAGGGAGCGTTTGGTTACTGGGTCTATCCGATGGGAGATGGTAGCACGGGCTATTTTCAACCGGTTTGGATGGCGGTCATGTAATAGGATAGGCAATTAGTTTTTCTATCTTGCTTTTGCCTGCCGGTTGTGGCTGTTGGCTGTTTTATGTTTTCCTTGCTCCTGGAGAGCCTTTTTGTCACAGACTACGGGACCTTGTTTGAACATATTTGCTCTTTAATAAAGGTGGCCGTATGCGTCACTTTGATGCAGAGGCCGGGGTGCTCCCCCTTTTCGAAAAAGAAAAAAATTTACTTCATTTTGTTGCAATATATACCGACTAGCTATATTCTTTTCTTAAACAGAAAACGAGGGAATGATCAATGAGAGGTTGAAGAGACTATATACCAAACAGAACCAAAGCGTTCTTCTGAATGTAAATGCTACTGATAACAATTATATGAATGAAAATCTAGGGTCCATTGTTTAACAGACTAAAAAGACATTGCTTGTATGTTGATCTTAGGCAGTCCACTGTGAAATTCCAGCAACTTCGAAACACGGTGAGGATTCTCTCTTCAAATTTTAGGTCCGGGTGTACAATGGGCTGAAGATTAGACTTTTATTCGGAACATGTAGAGATGATTTTGGTAGTGTCGAGCATGAAGCCATGAACTCATGTTTGAGGCCGAGGAGTCCATCACTAACCATGCATGCAATGCATCTCCATAAGGGGAAAGTTGTGTTAGAGCTCAGGCTCTATGGCACCTATTTTACTGTTCACACATGCAAATCACACTTTGAGGTTTCACTTTTTTTTTAAATACACATGAACATAGAGATGATAAGTAAAACGGTTGTGATGGAGCCTGAGCTCTGAACAACTCATCCATAAGTCATTTTGAGAGGGCATCTCGAGGACACTACTTCCATCCCACCCTCAGTTTAAGAAAAGAACTGCCCAAAATTCTAGTTTTGGTACTCAATCCCTATTATATCCGCGATGGTGATGGGATGACGTGAGGAGAGTTAGCGATGAGCGTCGGCCACGGTGAGGCCGAGCCTGGACCTCACCGGAGATGGGGAAGACACTACGAGCGGCAACGAGCTGCGACGTCTCAGGCGAAAATGAGAAGCATGTTGATGGGTGCAGGTTACGGGTGTGGGGGTCGCTGGAGTTGCTAAAGATCAGGGAGTCTTAGAGGGATGGCCTTGGGCGGCGGCCAGCACGTTAGTGGGGAGTGAGATCAAGGGGAGGGTGAGCCAACATGCGGCAGCACCCACCGGTCGAGGGGATGGAGGCCGACGATCCGCGTGAGGAAGAAGATGAACAAGGTTGGGCTTGAGGAGGAAGAAGCGACGGGAGCCGCTAGATGTCCATCTGATTGTTAAGAAAGTGACTGGTCCTTGTCGGCGTTCTGGGAACTGCGGTACCAGACTTGCCTGCCTTGGGCCCAGGGCATGGCTTATTCGATGGCCTGGTACGGCCCATCTACAAGATCACCAAAACAAGACCCTCGCGAGGAGCCAAGCCTCGCGAGACGGACGGCGCCAAGACCTCCCGGGGGAGCGGCCTCCTCAGGTGGACTCCTGAGGAGCGGAGATTCCTATGCAGGTACCCGGCCTCACGAGACCACCATGACGCAAGCCATGGCGATCGGTGCGAGGCGGGCACCAGCGGGCGCAGAGAAGACAGTTTCCTGTTTGGTTCTAAGGAAGCAAGGACGGGTGTGGGTTCCCGAGGAATCAGGTAAAGGTTTCCACTTCCGTGCAACGCGACCAAGCTAGGCTGCCTGCACGGTAGAACGGATGTCATCGACGAGCCCACCGCAGCATCATGCCCAGAAGCTTTGTAGGCGAAGACCATCTTTCGTCAGGATAAGATGTACTATTTGTTCCCCTTCAGACTTGGCCATTGTGGGATCCCTTCCCGCCTACATTTTGGGGGAAGAGGATCAAGTCCACCACAAATATAGGGTAGCCACCACCATTATGGGGGATCAAATCCACAGAGATCAGAGAGACTCCACCCTCACCCACGGACCTCGCGAGGTTGTTCATCGATCATTTGTACTAGTTCATCCTCACCCCCTCGTGAGGCCAATCCACCACAAAGCAGGAGTAGGGTATTACACCGCAAGGTGGCCCGAACCTGGGTAAACTTCCTTGTTCATCTTCTTCCTTGTTGACACGAGTAGGGCTAGGCCGTGGAGCGACGAGTTCGTAAGCTGAGGAGATTTAGTTCTTCGCACACGCCCTTGTGTTCGAACCTCTCTTGGGGTCTACGGAGCACTGAATCTGATATTTGGCACGCCAGGTAGGGGCGTTTCGAATCCTCTTTTCCGCCGTCCGCTCCATCTCCGTTCCGTCCCTACTATGGCCGACGCTCGCCGTGTTCATGCTGAGCGTCGGGCCGCTCGTGTCGCCCAGACAACACCTGTGGGGAATGACGCTCCTTGCCGATCTACCTTGCCGGTGTTTAACGCCGCCTCCGACCCTGCCGCTCAGGAATAGCAAGATTCGTCGCTGCCACCATCCGTGCGGCGCGACGGCCGCACCGCAACTCCATCGCCCACTCCAGCCAAAACGTCATCTTCTCATGCTCGTCACGGGCCGGCGAACTCACAGGCTGTGCTGCTGGATTCGTCGCTGCCACCATCCGTGCGGCGCGACGGCCGCAACGCAACTCCATCGCCCACTCCGGCCAAAGCGTCATCTTCCCAGGCTCATCACAAGCCGGCGAACTCACAGGCTTTGCTGCTCATGGCGCGCGAACTCCTATGTTACAATCCGGCCAACGACCTGTACGACAACTGGCTTGACCGCATCGCCGAGCTCGTCAACGCCGCCGGAGTGGCTCCTGCACTGTCCCGTTCGAACCGTCCCCGCCGTTCCAGGCAGGCAATGTGGCTCACGGCGTGCCTCCTCCCCCTCATCTGTGCAGTGCGGACACCGAGCTCAGGCGTGAGGCTCCCCAACGCAACCCGCCGCGCAGGGCACCGGCGCGCAAATGAAGCAAGATACCAGGTGGTGCTGCGGCGCCAAGGAGAAGCACGTGCGCTCCCAGCGCCACCACGTAAAGACCGCGCGACGCTGGAGGCGGTGGCGCGCGAGCGTCAAGATCAAGATACCCCCTTGCGACCGGCCCCTATGAGCACGGCGGGCTGCTGCGCCTTCACTCTGGAGCTGCGCAACGTTAC
>LR738713.1:98645516-98657633 GCA_902687465.1 Secale cereale | reverse complement strand
ACAGAGTTCCTCCAGCTCTACGAGCTAAGCATCGAGGCGGCGAGCGGCAACGACAAGGTCATGTCGAACTGGTTCACCATGGCCCCCAAGGATGGCGCGCGTTCTTGGCTCTTGAACATGCCGGCGGGGTCAATCTCCTCCTGGGATGAGCTGCGCGATCACTTTATTGCTAACTTCCAGGGCACACGTGACCGTGCCAGAGCGGCAGGCGACCTGCGGCACGTGAAACAGCAACTAGGCGAGACCTTGCACAAGTATATACAGCGCTTCACAAACGTTCGCCTCAAGATCCCAAAGGTGTCGGACGAGGCCATCATTTCGGCATTTTTTGATGGCGTCCGAGGTGTCAAGATGAAGGAAGAGCTCGCCATATATGAGTGTGGCACCCCGGCTCAGAAAACCTGAACGCCCCATTTTCCAGCCCAGAGATCGAGGAGAAATCTCTGGAAAACGGCACTGCTTGACATAGAACAAATCAGCTCTTATTACAAGAATAAAAATTACAAGGGTCTGATGTTACAAAGGAGCACATCAGCACGGCGACATTATGCCGGTGAAACTACACTTGCTCTATTCTAGCAGCGAAACAACTCGTAGCAGCGGAACAACAACGAAGGTGGTGAACTCCACTCCGCAGGGACTCCGGCTGGGACACGATTCTAGCTCGCACGCACGGCAACCTCAGAAAAAAATCAAGCAATCATGGCATCACCTGCAATCTGGCATGACACGCCAGGTCAGTACATTGAATGTACTTGCAAGCTCACAACAACCAAAAGCATCGAGGCAAAACAATAACATAGCATTAACAGGTTAATTAATTAACAGCTATCATGATGAAGCAACTACTAAGCATGGTATGAAACTGATATGATACTAATAAATCACCATCTCAAATTTACAAAATTATATCTAACCGGCCAATAAGTATACCATCTCCATCACCTCATGATCAAAATCAAACTGTGATCTTTCCGGCAATCACTACCAGGACCAACAAGTGGTCTACAATATCATCATCAATATCCTACACTGCTGAAAATATTAATTTATAAAACACTTATAATTCATTTTGTTATTCCGTCATTCGAGTGTTGATCGAACGGTGTGACCTAGTACGAACCCATGCCCATGACCGAGGACGCGGTTATCGATAGATTAATCAAATACACTCTACAGAGGTAGTGCACTGTACCCACACCACGGAACCCATGGCCTCGTTCTCCCATTCGGGTGGACCAACGGCGTTCCGACAAAACCGATCTACTGTCATGACACTCTCCCGGCCACTCCGACTCATTCCCAACTGGGCTTAGTCCTGGGTGGCCCCGTGTCTACCAAAGACACCAACGGCCACCGTCGTGGCAAAAATAAATGACTATCCCAAACGGGAACAAAAGCGCTTATCATCCAACTACGGGCACACAAGGTTATGTCCGACTACCTGATCAGGGTAGCGCATGACCATAACCTTCCCTAGTTGGAGGCACCGGCGAGAGGTATGCCAATAGCATCGTATTAGGGCCTTCCCATAAAAGGAAAATGTGGTTGCACTGGGGAAAAGCCCAGTTCGGTGGCACCTGACCAACTTAATTACGGGATTTATCTTTAAAGATTTAACTGTGATACAGATACTCGATATCAACTATCAAACTAATAATCCAAGCCATAGCACTATCCAACAAATAACCCAAAGATTAATAACATCATAACAAAATACTCCAAGGATAGCATAACATCTTTATCCGGAAAAACCAAGAACGATGGTACTACTACGCAACATCAAGAACTAAATATACAGCTATGATCTACATGCAAACATCATTTTCATCATCATTCTCCAAAACATAACATCAACTAGCATCATGATGAAACTAACACTAGCCACTAATAAATCCAAAGGCAACATGATATCCAAAGTAAATACTCCCAAAAAATAATACCAGATACTATCATGAAAATATCCACTAAAAATCAAAAGGCAACATGTCATCCACATAATCATCAAAATATAAATCCTAGAACTCCAAGCATTATCATGGCAACAACAAGATCAAAATACAACTCCGAGAAATGCCATGAACAAGATCATACATAGCTAATGCAATATTTTAAATAAGTTCAAATAAAGAACCATGTCACTGCATTGCAATCATGCAAATGGAGGGTGTGGCTTGCCTGGGGTGGAAGAAATCACCGGAAGAAAGTGCAAGAAACTCGCGGAAAGAATCGCTGGAAAACATTCTCTCTCGGAGGGGGCTGTTTATCGGCAAGGGAAAAATGGTCATTTTCAGAATGTTGAAAGATAATGAAAATGATGCCAACAGAACGGGCTCGACGAAACGAAGAGATGGGCTTTGGAATCACCTCATTTGGAATTAGGATAAAAAAGATATTAATGTTTTTCAACCAGGGACCTATCTTTAACAGAAAAGTTTACAGACTGGGACAAAACAGAAAAACTGAAAACGCATTCCAGGAACTACGCTTTCGGGACAGTGAAGGCGTATTTCTAGCCGAAGCCGCAATGGTTTACGCTTTCACTGAAACGAAAGCGCATTTGGTGGAAACGCGCTTCCAATGAAATGACGTGGTAGCGGGGTCCAGGTGATGTGCAGCTGACAGATGGGTCCCCCGGGGCTGGGGTCGCTGAAGTGCGGGACCCGCGGGGTGGGGCCCATCACTTATCCAGCTAGGCTGGCCGGGGTCAACGCCTGGCCCGCCGACAGGTGGGGCCAAGGGCCCATAGGCCAGTTGGGGCGGCTTCGTCTCCTTCCTCCGCTCGCTCGCCCGATGGAGCAGAGGGGAGGGCGCGGCTCCGGCGCCCGTCCGGTCGGCTCGGGCCACCGTTCGAGCCGCCCGGACCACCCATGCACTGAGAGGCCCGAGGCAAACCCGTCCCCGCAGAGCACGGACGCCGAGGAGGGCCGGACCAAGCAGGGAAAGAACTCCGGCAGAGATGGCTTCGGGTGCCGGTGGGGCTCGTGGTCAGAGGCCTCCCGAGGGGGAGGGGAGTGGCGGAGGGGCTCTAGGGGTTGCTGGGGAGGTCTCTGGTGACGGAAGAACGACGAGGGGCGGCTCGGTTGCTGCCAATTTAGGCGAGGCCGAGGCGGCGGCCATGGCGACGGAGGGAGGGCAGGGGAGCTCCAGAGGCTCGGTAAGAAGCTGGGGAGGGGTGGTGGAGTGAGTGAAGGATGCTGGTGAGGCGAGACGCGCTCGGGGTGGGCTTAAATAGCCGGGGCGAGGACGTGTCACGCTGGCGTCGCCGCGGACACGCGTCCACGCTCGAGAGCTCGGAGGCAGGCAACGAGGAGCGCACTGTGGGTGATCTCACGGGGAGGTAGGCGACGCCGGGGAGCAGAGGAAGAGGCCGAGGGGAGCTTAGGGCCAAACAGAGCACTGTGCTCTCGTGGCATTCGGCGGCGAGCGTCGGTGAGCGTCGGTGGAGGAAGAGGACGGAGGGGGAGAGGGGTCCAGGGGGTCGGCGATGGTGAGGTGAGGCCAACGAACACGCTCACACGCGCGAAAACGACGAGAGGCGGGTGTGCCGAAGCACGGACAATGCCTGGGCGCGGCCACTGCACACAGAGCGCGTGCACAGGCACGCTATTGTCGTGGTCACCACGAGCACTGCCAGGTAGTGGGTAAGAGGGGCTGTAAAAAGTTGTCTTCTGGTAAGTCCTTGCATGGTAAGTCTTAGCTAAGGTGGTAGAATGGTGAAAAGCTCTCTGGTTGAATGGTAAAAATCATCTGAAGTTTACTGCAGTAAAGTTTGAGGAGAGCTGTTGGTCAACAGAAAATGTTTTGGAAGCAAAGAGCTTGTTTGGGGGTTTGAGGTAAAGAAGGAGTTCCATCCTGGTAAGTTTAAGGGGATTTGGATAAATATTTAATGTAGTTGCTTAACAACCACATAAATCTGGTCATAAACTAGATCAAGATGTTGCACTCAAATTATGGCTCCATTTGGGCTTTAACTTGGAAAGGCTTAGGGATTTGGTCATAGTAAGATGATGTAAGAGTTTCATACCAATTGGATTTACCAAATTGGTACTTCCTTCACAAGCATCCTTTCTGTCCAGAAACTTAGGAAAATTCCTGAGGAAAAATGGCTACATAAAATGTGCCCAAAATTTGTAGAGGTAGGTTATATCGGTAGGAGAAGGTCCTGGAATATTTTCAGCCATAGTGGAGCAAGATAAAGTATACTTGCTTCACAAACTGAAAGTTTGGACAGAAACAAAGATTTGAAGGTGTGCTGACATGGGTGACTGGATGGAGCTGAATTTTGGAGGAGTGGGATAATATGATCACAAGAAGAGGCATGCAAAATGACAACTCATTTGGATGCCCATAACTAGTACTTCCTTCAAAGTGGCTTCTTTTTGACAGAAACTTCGAAAAAATCACTGAGGAAGATTGGCTAGGCAAATAAAGTTGAATTTTGGCATGTGGCAATTATTTGGACATAAAAGAATGCCCAACAAGTTTGGGGTCAATTGGGCAAAGATAAATAGCACTTGTTTCACAAAGTGCCATTTAGGGCGGAAAGGAAAAGGAATATTTGAGAATTATTTTTGAACATGGCAATGAAAAGTTTTGCCATATTTGATGAAGATATGACCCAAACAATTTATTAGAATTTATTTGGGAATTTTTGGAGTGACAGAAATATAGATTGCTTCACAACCTAGGCAGACAGGGTTATTCCTTTAATAGAAAAAGGAATATTCCCTAGAAAAAGGAATTAGGGCTTGGTCAGGCAGTGGAGTGACATGGTCTTGGCAAGTTTTTGAGAATGATGAGCCACTTGGGAGGGAAAAAGAGGATGATTTCCCAGGTGACAAGGCCACAGAATCACTCCAAAAAGAAAAACACAGCAAAAACCAATAAATTAAAAAGAAAAAGAAAAGGGCCAAAAACCAGGCTGTGACAATGAGAATCTGTGCTCGGCCCCTGGAGATGTTCAACCTCGCAGCCAGGTGCGTGAGGGCGGAGGAAGTTCGTCTCTCCCTCCTAGAACTCCCAGAGGTCGCCCCTGAATAAAAGAAGGCCAAGACTAAGGACATGAAATGCAAGGGCCCCGCCATGCTGGCCGTTGAACCAGAGACAAAGAGCGGCCATGATCATGACGAGCCCCTCAGAGACAACCGCCCGTTCTGCGTCTTTCACAACGTCCACAGCCACAACACCATCAAATGTCAGGAACTCGCGGCAATCCGCGACGGACGCTTGAGCCGCCGCTCGAGCGCAGCGACCGTGGCTACGGCCGTGGAGGAGGACGTGGGGGAGGCTGCTGGGTCAACCGTGACCGTCGCTGGGACTGGCGTGACCAGCCCCACGAGGACCACTGGCAGGGACAGCCTCGCGATGGCCCATGGCGAGACCAGCCTTGTGAGGACCGTACTCAGCGCAACAGCGGCCCCCCTCCGCTGTCACCGCCACCAAGGATGGACAATGAACACCGCCAAGATGATGGGGCTGGGGGCTTCCAAGAGCCTCGAGAGATCGCCTGCATTCTGGGGGGCGCTCAGCCCCCGCCTCTCATGGCACCTTCAAGCAGTTCACTCGGGAGGAGAATGCAGCCTTTCCTAAGCTCGAGGCGTCGCGCCCCCTATGGTGGTCCAAGCACGCCATCACGTTTGATTCCATGGACCAGCTCAAGTGCTCCGCCGCCGCGCACTCCCGATGCTCTGCACACCGACCATCAGCAACGTCCTCGTCACCAAGACCCTCATCGACGGAGGCGCGGAGCTCAGCATTCTCTCCGTCGAAACTTTCAAGAAGCTCCAAGTGCCCTATGACCAGCTCCTCCCCACCAAGCACTTCTCAAGGGTGACCGATGGCTCTACGTTCCCAACGGGGAGATCCATCTCCCCGTCACCTTCGGCAAGCATGACAACTACTACACCGAACTCATCGACTTCGACGTCGCCCACATCGGCCTCCGCCAAGTTCATGGCGGCGACTCACCACGTCTACAACGTCCTCAATATGGCAAGAAGTGGCGGCATCATCACGGTTGCCTGTGATGAAAAGGTGTGGTGTGCTCCCTCGAGCGCACCTATCAGGTCGCGGCGGTCGAGAAATCCGACGACGAGGGCGCCATCCTGCCTCCTAAGGCCGTCCCCAAGAAGAAGAAGCAGCTCCTTCTCAAGGGCCGCCAGGGGGCTGAGGCGCCTGCACATCGTGCCTCAGGCCCCGCGCCCACAGCTAGGGCGTCGTCCTCTCTCGCATAGGGAGGCGCGCCCGATACCCCCCTCAGGATGGGCTCGGGGGCTCTCATCTGGAGGGCCTCTAACCTGTCTAGCGTGACAAGGGTGGCGTTCGAGCATCATGTGGAAGCGTGCTTCAAAGGGCGCTTCAGCGAGCAAGGCGCAATGCGCCGGGCATTGTGGAGTTCATCACCAAGGCGATCGAACATCTTCAGGAGGCGCGAGCCATGCGTGGTGAGCATCGCCCCGCACCACCGGGTGTGGTCGTGGCCTCTAACATGGGGGGCGAGCTACGCGTCTGCGTCAACATCCCAGGCCTCAGCAAGCCTGCCTCTCGGGAACTTTTCTGGCCCTCGCGCGTTGGACGAAGCGGTGGCCGCCGATGCGATTACGTCTGCATGCCCTTCGGCCTGTTGGACGCTGGGGCCTCATTCCAGCAGCTCATGCAACGCGCCATGGCGGCATGGGAGGCAAGGCGGTTGGCGATCGAGGCTCAAGAGGACCTGGAGCTTTGGGAGCCCAATGGGCCTCGCGAGTCCCCAGGGCCTCAGGAGCTGCCCAGCTCGTGAGGAACGGTATTGGCGGCGTGACTCTTCGGCTACCCCGACACTTCGACAGCATAATTGCCAGATGCCTTTTTGGTTTGTTCAAGATTGAGGGCGCCCTCCCTCAGGCCGTCAGGGTGCACCCCTGTGGCTGTGTTATTTTGCGCATGTACTGGAACTGGCTTTGCCCTTGATGAATTCCCTTAAGCATTTAAACCTGACTGTTCGGTGCTTAGTCACCTAGAGTGTCGCCGCGCCCTGACAGGAATGAGTCAGGGCGTGCAATCCAGTTCCTTTTTTGTGGTACGGGACGCCTGCGCAGGAACCGCGCGTCGGGGGCTCTTCTTGCGGTTCGTTGCATGAAGAAGACTAGGCAGGGCATCCGTGCTCGGGTTCGTCCCTGCAGCGTTGATAAACCCAAGCAACCAAGCTCTATATAGTGGGCAGGCCCCGTTCACGTCATCTCCTGGGGTCCTTGGTGCCCGGCCTTCTCATGCAATGCCCTCCGTGAGTTCATTTCGACATAGGTTGTAGCAGTTATGCAAGTCATACAAAGCGCACCCAGCACTAGAAGACCAGGCGCAACCCGCCTTGAGGTAGGGCCTCGTGAGTCCTGCGCTAGCTCACGGGTACCCATATACACCTCCTCGTGTGGGGTTGTACATGGCCCGGAGTAATCTAAGGGAGGGACCTCCCACCCACGATCCAGTGGAAGCCCCATGCTTCGCGCTGGCGGACGACTCGGTTGAGGAGCGACTATGCCAACGCGAAGTGGTAGCCGAATGCTCCACGCTGGGGATAAACATCTGAGGGTGCCTCAGGGCTGCACCAACCTCAGGATGGCCTCTCGGCGGACCGATGAACTTCTCCCTAAGATGAGTGTGCGGGGGATGGACACGGGGGCTGCGCTCAGGCTCGACCTGGCGCATGCCACCTTACCAGGTCCTTGTACCTAGTCTTCACGCGCCCATCCCAGGCAAAGGCTGGCGGGAAAAGGTATGGTGATCATGAGGGTGACTCGTACATCAAGGGGGACCCCTGGGCATCGCGACCCAGGGGCCTAACCATCCTCGTAGCCCCTCACCTCTTGGTCTCGTTCTGGTGATCCGGACGCCCCAACGGCGGTCGAGGAATGCATGGGGTCAAGCCCTACCAACGCAGAGCACCACCACTCTCATGACAGCCTAACTAACGAGCATTGAGGCTGTTCGCACGTCAAGGGGACCCCTGAGCATCGCGACTCGGGGGCCTCCTAGTCACATAGCCCCTCGCCCCTTGGTGTAGTCCTGGTGATCCAAACGCCCCAACGGCAATCGAGGTATGCGCGGGGCTGGGCCCTACCGACGTAGAACGCTAAAGCAAGCAAGAAAAAGAAATTGCGAAGTTCTAGCAGTTATTACAAAACATGAAGTGTCTCGCAAATTCAAGCAGAAAATTTACGCCTCCACAAGGCACGATAAATGTTTGCAGGAATAAAGTCAGGAGGAAGCACCACCACCGCCTAGGCCATCGCCACCGCTCACCTTGGCTGCTGGAAGCCCATCATCAACGTCGCTGCCGAAGTCGTCTGCCAGATCGTCAGGGCCGGGACGCAGAGGAATTTCTTCAGCAGGGCATCCACTCGACCCTTCATGGCTTCTAAAGTGGCGTCGCGGGACTCAGGAGTTACCGGGTGGATCAGCGTGTCAAGATCGAAGCTTGCATCCTGAAGGTGAAGATGGCTGAAGACGTGTGTCGCGGCCGCTATGAAGATCGAGCGACACTCCGCTTCCAGGAAGGAGTCCATCATAGAAATGGCACATTTGAGCCCTTCGGCAAGCTTGGGGAGCAGCCCTGCGAGGCCATCTTCGGGGGTGGCCAGCGGCTCCTAGTACCCCCCCCCCCCGGTAGATGGAGCGCAACGCTTTGCAGGACTCGAGCTCAAGGGCAAGAATGGTCTCGCGACCCGCCACCTTCTGCTCGTCGGCGGCAAGGGCCTCCTCCCTGGCGTTCAGCTGGGCTGCTGCCTCGGAGATGCGCTGGGCGTGGGATGCGTGGGCCTCGTCGGCCTCCGCCTTCAATTTGGCCAGGCGGGTGCGTTCCGCCACCATGTCGGTGGTCACCTGGGCCAGCTTTGCATCGCGCTTGGTGAGCTTCGCCTCACGAGCATCGAGATCCTCCTCCTGTTGGTGGTGCCGCTGCGCGACAGCAGTGTGTTCCTCCTAAAGGGCCTTCAGGATCTCCTCAGCCTCCTTGCATCGTTTCACGGCGAATGCAGCCTTAGCCGATGTTGCGTCGCGAGAAGCTTTTGCGTCGGCGGTCTCCTTCCTGCTCTCGGCGTCGGCTGCTTCGACCCGGCTCCAGGCCTTCTCGATGGCGGAGTTGATGAGGAAAGTAGAACTTGATGAGGTAATTGTACATTCGCTCGAATTGGAAAGTGGGTCATCAAAGAAAACCGTTCCCATGATGCCTACACCAACTAGAGAAGAAGCTAATGATAATTATCATGGAACTTCAGATCAAATTACTACCGAACCTCGTAGGTCGACCAGAACACGCACCGCGCCTGAGTGGTACGGTAACCCTGTCCTGGAAGTGATGTTGTTAGACAACGGCGTACCTTCGAACTATGAAGAAGCTATGATGAGCCCAGATTCCGATAAATGGCTTGAAGCCATGAAATCTGAGATAGGATCCATGTATGAGAACAAAGTGTGGACTTTGGTGGACTTGCCTGATGATTGGCAAGCCATTGAGAATAAATGGATCTTCAAGAGGAAGACAGACGCTGATGGTAATATCACTTTCTACAAAGCTCAACTTGTTGCGAAAGGTTTTCAACAAGTTCAAGGAGTTGACCACAATGACACTTTTTCACTCATAGCGATGCTGAAGTCTATCCGAATCATGTTAGCAATTGCAGCATTTTATAATTGTGAAATTTGGCAAATAGATGTCAAAACTGCATTCCTTAATGGGTTTCTAAAAGAAGAGTTCTATGTGATGCAACCAGAAGGTTTTGTCGATCCTAAAGGTGCTAACAAAGTGTGCAAGCTGAAGTGATGCATCTATGGACTGGTGCAAGCATCTCAGAGTTGGAATATACGCTTTGATGAGGTGTTCAAAGCATATAGTTTTATACGGACTTGTGGTGAAGCCTGTATTTACTAGAAAGTGAGTGGGAGCACTACAACATTTCTGATAAGTATATGTGAATGACATATTGTTGATCAGAAATGATGTAGAATTTTCTGGAAAGCATAAAGAAGTGTTTGAAATGAGTTTTTCAAAGAAAGACCTCGGTGAAGATGCTTACATATTGAGCATCAAGATCTATTGAGATAGATCAAGAGGCTTGATAAGACTTTCGATGAGTACATACCTTGATAAGGTTTTGAAGAAGTTCAAAATGGATCAGTCAAAGAAGGAGTTCTTGCCTGAGTTGTAGGGTATGAAGTTGAGTAAGACTCAAAGCCCGACCACGGCAGAAAAATAGAGAGAGAATGAAAGTCATTCCCTATGCCTTGGCCATAAGTTCTATAAAGCATGCCACGTCGTGTATCAGACCAAATGTGTGCCTTGCCACGTGTCTGGGGTACAAGTGTGATCCAGGAATGGATCACTGGACAACGGTAAAAAATATCCTTAGTGGAATAAGGAAATCTTTCTCGGTTATGGAGGTGATAAAGAGTTCGTCATAAAGGGTTACGGCGATGCAAGATTTGACACTAATCCAGATGACTCTGGATGCGTATTGAACGTAGGAGCAATTAACTAGAGTAGCTCTACGTATAGCATTGTAGACATAGAAATTTGCAAAGTACACACGGATCTGAATGTTGCAGACCCGTTGACTAAAAACTCTCTCACAAGCAAAACATGATCACAACTTAGAGTGTTAATCACATAAACGTTGTGAACTAGATTATATACTCTAGTAAACTCTTTTGATGTTAATCACATGGTGATGTGAACTATGGGTGTTAATCACATGACGATGTGAACTAGATTATTGACTAGTAAACTCTTTGGGTGTTAATCACATGGCGATGTGAACTAGATTATTGAATCTAATGAAGTGGGAGACTGATGGAAATATGCCCTAGAGGCAATAATAAAATGGTTATTATTATATTTCCTTAATCATGATTAAAGTTTATTATTCATGCTAGAATTCTATTGACCGGAAACCTAAATACATATGTGAATACATAAACAAATATCGTATCCCTAGTAAGCCTCTACTAGACTAGCTCGTTAACCAAAGATGGTTAAGGTTTCATAACCGTGGACATGAGTTGTCATTTGATAACTGGATCACACCATTATGAGAATGATGTGATGGACAAGACCCATTCGTTAGCTTAACATTTTATCGTACATTTTATTTATACTTCTTTCATGTATGTCAAATACATATTCCTCTGACTATGAGATCATGCAACTCCCGGATACCGGAGGAATACCTTGTGTGCTATCAAACGTCACAACATAACTGGGTGATTATAAAGATGCTCTACAGGTATCTCTGAAGGTGTTTTGTTGGGTTGGCGTGAATCGAGATTAGGATTTGTCACTCCGAGTATCGGAGAGGTATCACTGGGCCCTCTCGGTAATGCACATTATAATAGGCCTTGCAAGCAAATGACTAATGAGTTAGTCACATGATGATGTATTACGAAATGAGTACAGAGACTTGCCGGTAAAGGGATTGAACTAGGTATAGAGATACCGACGATTAAATCTCGGGCAAGTAACATACCTACGGACAAAGGGAATTTGTGTATGTTGTCATAACGGTTTGACCGATAAAGAGCTTCGTAGAATATGTAGGAGAGCCAATATGGGCATCCAGGTTCCGCTATTGGTTATTGACCGGAGAGGTGTTTCGGTCATGTCCATAGTTCTCGAACCCGTAGGGTCCGCACACTTAACGTTCGATGACGATATAGTATTATATGAGTTATATGATTGGTGACCGACTGTTGTTCGGAGTCCTGCATATGATCATGGCGAGGAGTCTTGAAATGGTCGAGATGTAATGTTTGATATATAGGACGATGGTATTCGGACACCAGAAGTGTTCTGAAGTGTATCAGGTATTTATCAAAGTATCGAAGTGGTTACCGAAACACCCAAGGGAATATATGGGCCATATGGGCCATGAGTAGGGAGCACACCAGCCCACAAGGGGTGGCGCGCTCCCCTATGGTAAGAGGCCAAATTGGGAGAAGGAAAAGGGGGGTTCGTCCCCCCTTTCCTTTCTCTCTTCCCCTTCCCTTTCTTCTCCGGTGAAATAAGGCAAGGGGGCGGCACTTCGGGAACCCACAAGTAGGATTCGGATCCTACTTGGGGCGCACCTAGCTGCCTCCCATCTCCCT
>LR738713.1:98625606-98645252 GCA_902687465.1 Secale cereale | reverse complement strand
GGGGGGGGGGGGGGGGCGCTCCTAGCAGACACATCAATTGTTAGCTCTGTGTGGTGCCCTCCTCCACGGTTCATGTTCTAGGTCATATTTTCGTAGTGCTTAGGCAAAGCCCTGCGGAGATCACTTCCCCATCACCGTCACCACGTTGTCGTGCTGACGGAACTCGACTTTTACCTCGACGTCTTGCTGGATCAAGAAGGCGAGGGACGTCACCGAGCTGAACGTGTGCAGAACGCGGAGGTGCCGTGCGTTCGGTACTTGATCGGTTAAAACACGAAGAAGTTCGACTACATCAACATCGTTGTGAAATGCTTTCGCTTACGGTCTACGAGGGTATGTAGACACACTCTCCTCCTCGTTGCTACGCATCTCCATGGATAGATCATTGCGTGTGCGTACAAAAAATTTGTTTTCCATGCAACGTTTCCCAACAAGATCATTGCGTGCGCGTAGAAAAAGATTGTTTGCCATGCATCGTTTCCCAACAATTAGTTACAACCCCTTGCGGTGTGTATACATGAATAAACAGTAAACTGGAATTAAAATTATTTTCCACACGCACAAGTAAAACCTATGCAAAGTGAATGATCTAACAGATGCAATTTATATTCAGTACTTCTTCATTACAATTGTCGATTTCAATATTCAGTACTTCTTCGTTACAAATGTTGATTTCAACGCATTTTCTTTCTCTAATTCTTAAACTCTATAAACTGCAACTCAGTTTCGCTAACAAATGTTTTTCACCTCATAAAACTAATTTTCGACTAACTGAGTTCCGTATTTCCATTATAGTTTATTCATTACCATGGTCGAGGAATTATTAGTGTTTTTTCTGACTTGGTCAACTTACCCTCGCAGTAATCTGCCATAAAAGATAGAATGTAAGACAGGGTCTGCTTTAGTAGTTGAGATCAAGATGCTATTCCAATCTATATATGAAACCAAATCAGGTGGGCTCGATGATCAGCCAATGGCTGCACACTACCGAGCTAAGGAAGGTACTGTAATAAATCTGGATGCTTAGTTTCCTCTGCTCATAACTAGCCAAACTATTTTTTTTTCGAAACGGAGGCAAAAGATTTGCCTCATCAATTAAATAAGGAGAGAATAGAGTTTAGAGTGTTACAGGAAACCCACACACGGCATGACCACTACTCACGCAACATAATATGCCCCAGCTTCTTAGCGCCCGCGGTGATCCAAAGCTTCGCCTCCTCTAAAATTGTGTGAAGGAGAATGGGTGGTGGCTCACATTTGTGGCGGAACACCCTAGCATTTCGTTCATTCCATATAGTCCAAGAGACGAGCATGGTAAGAGAGGCCATAGCTTGTCTATTGGGGTTTTGATTGTTGGTTTGCTTGTCCCACCACTCATTGACGGAGTCCGCGGTATGCCAAATAGTTGTGTCCATGTGAGTAAGGCCAAGCTTCTCAATGACTAACCTCCATAGCCTGAGCGTGTAGCGGCACTTGAAGAGAATATGCGCGCCCGACTCTTGTTCTCTTTTGCAAAGCTGGCACATGCCACAGTTTGGCCAACCACGTTTCGCCAGCCGATCGGCAGTCCAAATCCGATTTTGGATAGCTAACCAAGCGAAGAATTTCACTTTTGGTGGTGCCCAAACTTTCCACACCATTTGATCCATAGGGGAAAGCGACATGCCAAGGAACTGAGCTTTATATGCGGTGGATGCCGAGTAGCATCCATCATTTGCATGCTTCCAGACAATATCGTCTTCAAGGAGGTCGTCGAGGTGGAAGTCATTAATGAGCATCCACAGTGTGAAGAATTCCCGGATGTGGCCAGCAGAGACAACAGTGTTGTTGTTGATTGCCAGAATCCAAGCGCTCCCGTTTAGAGCCTCACGAACCTTCCAATTTTTTCTCCTCGATGCCTCGAAGATGAGCGGCGCGATGTCCATTGGTTTGCGCCCCATAAGCCAAGGGGAGTCCCAAAATGGAGTTCGAGCGCCGTTGCCGACGGTGATAGTAGTGGAGGCATAAAAAAATTCCCGGTCATCCTTGGTGCAAGGGTTGCCAAGCCCCACCCACAACTTTTGAGGCTCCTTCCATTCAAACCAAAGCCATCGCAGGCGCAAAGCACGCGCAAATTTGTCAGTGTTCAGCACGCCAAGGCCACCATACTCCTTTGGCCGGCACACAGTCTCCCAATTCACCTTGCACTTGGCACCGGTAGTCTTATCTGAGCCAGACCAAAGGAAGGCCCTCTGTATCCTGTTCACACTGTCCAAGGAGCTCGGTGGTACAATAAGAGGTGTGATGGAGTACACGACTTGGGAGGAGATGACCGACTTGGCTAGGGTCGTGCGCCCGATTGTAGTGATAGTTTGCCCCTCCCAAGACACTAGTTTTCCAGCAGCCTTATCCACAAGATATTGAAAGTCCACCTTTTTGAGTTGCCACACCGATAGCGGAAGGCCCAAATATTTTATGGGGAAGCAGGACCGAGCTGCCGGAACACTTTCCAGAATGTGCACGAGGTTGAGGTGGTTGCAACGTATCGGCACGACCGAGCTCTTTTGGAAGTTGGTACATAGGCCCGTCACCTCTCCAAAGCCCTCCAAGATGGAGGCAAGGTTGTCGATATCGTTCTTGATAGGAGCGACAAAAACAGCCGCGTCATCCGCGTAAAGCGATGTCCTCACCGTAGCCCCACGGCCACGTATCTTGTGGAGCAATCCTTTCCGAGTTGCCAAATCAAGGATTTGGTGAAGAGGGTTGATTGCAAGGACAAACAAAAGCGGTGAGATAGGGTCCCCTTGGCGAAAGCCACGACCATGCTTGATGGGAGAGCCTGGAATCCCATTGAGGAGGATCCGCGAAGATGAAGAGGATAAAAGAGCGGCAATCCAATCCCTAAACTTGGCAGGGAACCCCAAGCGTTGAAGAAGATCAAGGATGTATTCCCACTTGACCGAGTCGAAAGCCTTCTTTATGTCAAGCTTGAATAGGAGGGCGGGGGTCTTGCTCTTGTGGAGACGTCTAGCAAAACTCCGAACGTACATGAAGTTGTCATGGATGCTTCTTCGTTTTATGAATGCACTTTGAGCGTTGGAGATGAGGTCGTCCATACGGGGCGCAAGCCTCAGAGAAAGGATCTTGGCCAAGATCTTGGCCACGGCGTGGATGAGGCTAATGGGCCTATAGTCGGAGATACCTTCCGCCCCCTCCTTCTTGGGCAAAAGAACGATATTGGCGGAGTTAAGCCATTGCAGATTTGAGGTGTTTAAGGAATCAAAGCGTTGTATAACCCTCATGACATCATCCTTTATAACATCCCAACACTTCTTGAAGAATATGCCCGTGAAGCCGTCCGGACCAGGCGCTTTGTCACCGGGCAACTCCTTGATGGCATGGAGTACCTCATCCTCGGTGATAGGGTCGTCGATGCCTTGCAAGTCATGGTGCACGGTGCCAAGATCCTCCCAGTTAAAATCCACGGTACTCGCATTTCCTCTACTCATGACCTCGGAAAAGTGCTCCTGGATGATCTCCTCTTTTCATAACTGATACATGTATAGGTAATTAGCATATGTTGATCTCCGTTAAATATCTCAAGAGATTTGAACTTTCCTTTTCATACACATTATTAGATGGTGTTTTCATCTACTTGGAAAAGTAAACGTCAATTGTTATTTCGAAGTTGAGAATTTTTTTTCTTGCTATTCTGCCAGCAAGCTCAATGTAAGTACCTAGCAATAGATTGACATTTATTTTCTTCTGTGAACATGGAGCCTTGTGTTTATTAGCTCATATGATATATTCATTGTCTGGTCCTTGGCTTTGGTAAATTGACATCATAATGCTATTAGTTGCCAAGACATCACTGGCTTTAAAATTACAGTATTAACTTATGTTTCGGTAATTTTACAAGCTCTGTAGTGGTGGCAGTAAGAGCTGATTGTGATTTTCTGTCTGAAACTTTACTTTTACTTACTTCATTTGTAATTTTAGTGTTCGACTAGTAATTCGTCTCTTGGAACAAGTGGAAAGGCAACATCATCTTCCAGCAGAAGATTTCCCTTTCGTTGAGTGCTTCAGAGATGCACTAGGTGGGTACAACATCTATAGTTTTGAGAGGTCAAGCCATATGTACTACTATTATGTTGTATTAAAAAATCTAGCATCAGTTCAGATGATATAAGAAAAGTAAACAGAGGTGCTGATGAGCTTAACTAATTGAAAAAAATGTTCTTGATTTTTGTTTCTAGATAAAATATTTGATTCATTGTTCTGGATTTTCCAGGACAAAGCAGGTTCTGGTGGACAAAGAGGTACTAAGCGATGAACTCTTCCAGTATAAAAGTTGATGGTCCTGATTCGTTCATCGTTTATTTCTTGATCACTTTAATTTACACGACATCTCCATGGTTTTTCATGTTCTGTGGTAATATATTTGATTACGGTTGCAGATTACGCAAGATGATATTTTACGTTCCTAGTTTATCTTCCTCGGTCATGGTGGTAGGAAAACATCGCCGTTAGTTTGCATGAGCTAGAAGAACTTCACAGAATTTTGTCAATAGCATTGATCAGGATTTTTTTCCTTCTAATTCCTTGCTATATTCTGACAAGGAAGAACCATAGAGAATTCAATCCTTACACTATAGCAGTACCTGCATTAGAGCGAACCGTTGTCTCAAATTTTTAATGGCAGATGGAAAGAAATGGTTGTTTTTGTCGAAGGTTTTTTTTTTTTTGAGAACTTTGTTTTTGTTTTTGTTTTTGTTGAAGGTTACTCCAAGAACAAATACATCATCAAACTACATGTTGTATATTATCCGTCCATAAATTGGATCCTCGTGTATCCTGCGACTTGGTTCGTACAGGAGATGTTTGTGTTCAAAAGACATGTGTGGGCTGCTTGCAGGGTGGATCATAATTGGATTTTAAAGCCATTTATAATGTCCTGCAAAACTATAATTTTGAACAAAGATACATTAAGTTTTGTCGCTCACATGAATAGTGTTGCAATCATAATGCCTTACAAGTGTGAGCTCCATCACGGTAATCTTATTAGCGTGCCACATGCATGTTTTGTGTAGATTGATTGGTTGTTGAGCTTTTCCTACGATCTTGAGCTCCTCCTCCTCCTAATCCTAACCGTGCCTCCTCCTCACCCCCCCTCCTCCCTTCCTCGCTGCCGCCTGAGGCAGCCGCCGGGCAAGCCCGGGGCGCCAAGGAAGGTGGCGGCGGGGGCTCGGTTGTCCTGCTTCTGCGTGGGGAACACCGGATCTGGAGCGCCGGCTCCATTGACAAGGCACGGCCGGCTAGTAGCCGTGCGGGTGGTGGATCCGGTGTCCCGGTCGAGCGGGCGGCGGGATCCGGTGGTCGTTGGCGGCCGGCGGCGGCTTCTGCGGCGGTCAATCCGCGCGATCTGGCGCCTCTCGTCCTCCCCTGTTCAGCGTGCGGGCCAGCCTGGTCGGGCCGCGTTTCCTCTTGGTCGCCGGTTCTGTAGAGGTGGCGCTGCTGGTGGCGGAGATCTAGTTCGGGCGAAATCCCTGGCCGGCCATGACCGGCCGTGCCGACGGCGACGCATGAGGGCGCCGTTCCCCTCTTTGGAGGCATCGGTATGGACTTATCTCCTCACTTAACCTTCCCTAGATCTCCCGGGCGAAAACCCTAACTTTGTTGGGCGGCGGCGGCGCTCACGTCGCCGTTCCCTTCTTGAAGGCGCCGCTTTGGGAACCTTGGGATTGGGCGGCGCTTGTGGGTGGTGGCCGTCGGCGGTGGTGCGACCCTATCCTAGCATGGATTTACGTCCGTTGCTTGGAGATGGACTCGCGTTTGTCGAGGTCATCGGCTGCCGTCGTGGTGGCGTCAATGGCGGAGGACCTGCCAAGTTTGTCACCTCAATCTGCTCTGAAGATGGACCAGTGGAAGATGGCGGCGACGGCACATGTGAGTGCGACGGACCGGTTTGAGCCCCTGACCCGGCAGATGGCTCGATCGGGGCCTCCGGCTTAAGATGTTGCGCTTAGGTGAGAGGTCTGGGTATGTGGCCCAGCTTGCACCCCTTCATCATTTGGATAGGAGTAGCGGCAGATGTTGTCAAGATGGCGGATTCAGGCATATTGTTGTTATATTTTGTAAGGTCCTCGAGAATAATCAATAAAATGGCCTCATGCATCTCCCAGATGCAGAGGTCGGGAGTCATCCTCCTTTTCTAAAAAATAATGTCTGCTATTTCTAACTGTACAAATTTTGCATTTATTTAGCATTTTACATAATGTTTTGTTTCAGAACAGAAATAAGTGAATCCTTATAACCTGATTTTGGTATATTATTTAGTTCAAAATTACTTTGTAAATCCCAGCTTCTCCAGTATTGTAACTCTGTGTCAACTTAATCTGATATTTCTATTGTTGACAACTTCAATTTGTAATACGATGATGTTCTCTTCCAGAAACTACTTCAACTAGCCCATGACTATGTCAGTCCTCCAGTATTTGTCTGAATGAGATAACACATGTTTCTTCGAGTGTCTACACACTACACGAAGTAATCAAACATGGATACCAATTTATTCGAACATTATATTCTTATAGAGGTTGTCAAACAAGGATATCAATCTATTGGAACCATTAAGGAGGCGACACTCCTAGAGGGTCAGAAGTAATGCAATATATCCTCCCTCTCATGCCTATTTGAGATACAATTGTAGGGCTGTACTTTGACACTCATATTGCTTTACTCAACTGTAGCATGGATGGAGCAGGAAATTGTGCTGAACCTTCTAACATGGAAACTGCGCTTGTACGAGCTACGGGCCACTATTATTTGTCATATGGATTGTCGATGCAGTGGTAATGTACCACATTTTTCTTTTAGTAGTGATGATATGTTATATGGAGTATAACAATATGGTTGCTGTGACCTTGCTATTCTCTGTACATCCAGAAGAAAAATAGAATAAAAAGCTTCATTGGAGAAATAAATAGAATTAGCGATTGAATATCAAATGACTGTAATTTTATATCTATGTGAGAGATTGACGTAAGAGTACATGCAGGCTATTCAAGTGAAAAACATTATTTATTTCGGTGTGTTATTACCAGAGTTTTTATTTTTACAGATGAAGGGATCCCGAAGCTTTATTATCATTGTAATAACATGATACATCACATATGACATCCAGGCCCTAAAGAAACAAGATAAATACATAATCAAGTCCCTAGACTTCTGCAGGAAGGACCTCAAACTGAGAGACAAAAACACGATCAGGTCCTTGAGTCCGTGTAGGTTGCACCTCGCCGTCGTCGGGGACGAGCCACTTGGAGGAACGAGGTTCCTATGACTGTATGGTTCTAGGTCATACATAGCCCCCAAATAGAAGAAACACTGCCTCCTTATATATTGGCATAATTAACCCTAGGAGGAAAAAAGAGGCGAATGGACACATCCGTTGCCACAGAAGGTTGCACTTCAGTCTGAAAAGTCACTGGAGCGACGAAGACTGCCCATCGATTGCCAAAGACCAGCTTTAGCGAACGGCGTAGCTTCGTTACAATTTTCGATGAAAATAAGCTCACATTCGATCATATATTATGTTTTTGGCTGAAGTTAACACCAAAGCTTCTATTGGGAAAAAAATAGGGCCTATTCGGAAGTGAAAATCCTAATGAAGCCTTGCTGACCTCAAATATTGGTTTCACAAGAAGAATTTCTTTTTTCACAATAATGGATGAGCAAGAATTTTAGAAACCAATGTTCCATTTTTGTTATCCATAACATAATCATCTATCGATTCATTTTCCACGGCAACACACAGGCATTTTAACTAGTGCAATAGAAAAGGTTCTCGGCATACATTAAATAAATCGAGTGTTATTTGTTTGCGATCCCTTTGCAGTATATGCTCGGCAAACACGTGCATGTGCTGCTCTTGGCCGAGAGCGACACTCGGCTTACTTACTTTTTTGCCATGATTCCGTATTCTTGTACTCGTAAATACAAAAGAACTTGGTAACGACGAATTTTTCAGTAGTGTATATACCCCCGACAGGATTCTTGGTATGCAGCTTTGCGTTGGTTTGGCATTCTTCATCTTAATTTCTTGAACTGGATTGTTGGGGAGCGAGAAGAAATAGAGGAAGGTGGAGCAAGCAACAGTTGACATGAAATATGAAGTTGTAAAGAAGCAACGGTGGAGGAAGCCATGCCCTTCTCATACCATCGCCTCTGTCAAAACTCTCGTCTAGGAAGTTGCCGGTGTCGATGCAGGCAAGGAACAGCAGGGTCTAGAACCGTCGAGGTGGCGGCACAATTGACTTGCGGTGCAGAGTGCATGTTGCCAGCACGTCGCTCGCTAAACGCGCGTCCTCTCCATGTCCCGTCAGCTGTTGCAGATCAAGTCTCGCGATGTAGTGATGAAGAATGAAGACGAACGTACGGATAATTTTTTTTTAACAAAACGCATGGAGGTTGGGGAGGGCCGGCGGCATGGCGGAGAATTAGGGTAGATTGGCTGAGGGAGTGAGATTTTATAGGAGCGAGAACCAACGTTAGAGATCGATACACCGGACAGTATCTACGTCGTCCAACCAATTAGACAGAGGGGACAGTTTCCTATTTATACGGTGGCAATTGGCAAACCAGCACAGAAAGTCAGAAACACACTCCTCCCCGAGACAAGCATGCTTCGGCGGCCCTAATTTTGCAGCGCCCAAACCCGAAGGAGATGGAGGCTGGCGGCGCTAGCACGACTACTACGAGGAAGAGGAAAGCTGCCGCGCTCGAGGGCCATCCGGCGCCGGCTCCGGCGGGAGCGGCGGCCGATCCCGGAATGGGCGAAGACGACGGAGGCGGCGGATCGGGCGAAGACGAACGGGATCTCGACCGCATCAGCAGCCTCCCCGATGCGATCCTCGGTGAGATAATCTCCCTCCTCCCCACCAACCAAGGGGCTCGCGATCCTCGCGTCCCCGTGGCGCCACCTCTGGCGCTCCGCGCCGCTGAACTTCGACTGCCGTCACCTCGCCTGTGAATGGGACGAACTCTCTGATCTCATGCCGCGCATCATTTCCGCCCACCAAGGTCCCTGCCGCCGCTTCTGCACTCCGGAGCAGCTGTACACCATAAACGACATACATGCCGTGGAGGGCTGCCTCCTGTCCCCCGCTCTGGCTAGGCTCCAGGAGCTTAAGCTCAACAGCTGGAGAGGGCAGCCGCTGCCGGAATTAGTCTTCCGCTTCTCGGACACCCTCCGTGTTTTCCGCATTGGACAGTGCAGCCTCCCGGACGCCACCGTCCAAAGATTTCATTTTCCCCGCCTTGAGCGGCTCGAAATTGTTCATAGCAGCATCACGGAGCGCTCACTCCACAGCATGATTGCCGGCTGCCCTTCTCTGGAGTGCTTGCTAATTTCTCGGTGCACTGGACCTCGTTGCCTCCGGATAAATTCACTTGTCCTTAGAAGCGTTACAGTCCGCAATTATTCGCAGTTAGAGGACATCGTCATCGAGAGTGCCCCTTGTCTTGAAAGAATAATCCATCTTAATCAGAACCAGGGTTTGCGTGTGTCAATGCACTTCGCGCCTAAGTTGGAGACCTTAGGCTGCACCAACTCCACCAGGGTCGTCTTTGGTTATACAAATATTCACGTAACTCCAGCCTTCTTCATTCTTACCGTCGAGACTTCTAATAACTTCCATTTCTATGTGAAATGTGCACACACGGTTTTAGCCTATAATTTGCACATGTATATTGTCTAATGTTGGCCTTCATCTTTGATGAAGGGATCGCGCACAATCAAGTGTTTGGCTCTCAGTATGCCCACTCTTAGTTTGGATATGGTCATTGGATTGATGGGAAGCTTTTCGTGCTTGGAGAAGTTGTACATTCAGGTGATGAATTGATCACTGACAATAATACCTTGTGTTTGGCTGCTCATTTGATCTACTTGTTTTGCTGAAGTTGTTGTTTGCTGACGTTCTTTCCAGTGCAACACGTCAAGGAAGATCAATAATGTGTGGCGTCGTAAATACCGCAATCTTCTCAAAAGTCTTGA
Organism: Secale cereale; assembly: GCA_902687465.1. Lineage (NCBI taxonomy): Eukaryota > Viridiplantae > Streptophyta > Magnoliopsida > Poales > Poaceae > Secale > Secale cereale. The sequence continues at coordinate 98,635,219 of LR738713.1, read as the reverse complement.
CATCCGTCTGAAAATTATGGTGTTGAATTATTATTCCGGCAGAAAAGCTGACATTGATTTTGTCACATTCTTTGCCCTCAACGCTAGCCAGCTAGAGTCGATGACACTTGTGGTCGAGACCGACGATGAGGACTTCTTAGCAAAACATCATCACAAGCTTCAACTAGACAACATGGCTTCAAATGATGCTTGTTGTTGCCGTGGCCTTCCTTTTCCTCTCGCTCGCTACACCTCCCTCTCGCTCTCTCTCTTCCTGGACACGGGAGGATTTTTTCAGGCGCTCGAACGCCACTTCCACGAGCACGAACTCGTAAGCCTCGGCACAAACCGCAGCGCTTCCATCACTACATGAGAGGGGTATTTATACCCAAGCTAGCACACACACCACCTCACGCACGCACTAACTACCACAACGCTAGCTACATGCACAAAGCTAACCAACTAACCCGGCCGCACTACCAGCACGACTCACACGGCGCCAGGACTCAGCTGCTCCACTCGCCACGGCCGCATGCACGCCATGCACTAACAGCCCACAAGCACCGGATCAGCTTAGCCACATCCTGCAAGTCAAGATTAAGGCTAACATTGTCCCCCCTAATCTTGACTTGTTCATCGTCGTAGTCGTTGTAGCTCTTGTCGTCGTGGTCGTCGTCGTCACGGCCATTGCACCGCGCCGCTGCGGCCTCCACCACGCAGCAGGTAGCACGCCACGTCCCGCGCTCCCAGGCTCGTGTACACGACGCGCACGCACGCAGTCGCCACGGCCCGAGTCCAGCGCCCCGACGCGGTCACTTCTCCGCTGCATTCGCCACGCCCCGCACTCCCGGGCCGGCGTGCCCGTCCCGCTCGGACGAGAACGACACGGCCGTCTCCAGTGCGGCGACGCGGTCACCTCCTCGGCGATCGACCTCGTGCTCCGCACGCCCCCAGCTCGCGGCCTTGATCACGCACCAACGCGATCAACGCGGCCGATCCAGCGTGCCCAGGAGCTCGGTCTTCTCCTCGCCGAGCCACGCCCTGCACGCCCCGGCTCGCGCACACGATCACGCACTGACGTGATCGACACGGCCGCCTTGTGCTCCGCTTGACGCGTTCTCCTCCGGTGATCTGCCGTACGCGCGCCCACGGTCCCGACACGCCCGACACTTCCCGTGCGCACCCATAACACGCACCGGTCGCGCCCGGCTTGCCGCCGCGCCTTATTGCCCTGCACCGCTGCGGCCTCAACCGCAGCGCAGCGCCTCCACGGTCGTCGCGCCGAGCCGCCGCGGCCTCTGCGCCACCACGTAGGTCCTCCACGACCTCCTCGTCGCCACGACTGTCGTGCTAGTCTCAAGCACGACATCACACCGCACGGCCGCGAACTCGCCGTGCGTCAAGGTCGCCACGCGCTCCCCGCGTGCCATGGCCTCCATGTTCGCCGCGGTCGCCGCGCGCCACGGCCGCCCCTCGAACCTTGTGGCTCTGTATACCAATTGTTGTTGCCGTGGCCTTCCTTTTCCTCTCGCTCGCTACACCTCCCTCTCGCTCTCTCTCTCTCTCTAACACAACAAGGAAGAAGGATGAAGGAAGAAGACTGGACACGGGAGGATTTTTTCAGGCGCTCGAACGCCACTTCCACGGGCACGAACTCGTAAGCCTCGGCACAAACCGCAGCGCTTCCATCACTACATGGGAGGGGTATTTATACCCAAGCTAGCACACACACCACCTCACGCACGCACTAACTACCACAACGCTAGCTACATGCACAAAGCTAACCAACTAACCCGGCCGCACTACCAGCACGACTCACACCGCGCCAGGACTCAGCTGCTCCACTCGCCACGGCCGCATGCACGCCATGCACTAACAGCCCACAAGCACCGGATCAGCTTAGCCACATCCTGCAAGTCAAGATTAAGGCTAACAATGCTCGGGTTCATTTCACTACGGAACGGCGCTACGAATTTGGATACAGATTATCCTTTTGAGTGGTAGTTTTGAAAATGCTTCGTGTTTGGTCCAGCGAGAAGTTACTCTATATATCCAACCAGTAAATCTTATTCTATGATTTGTCCAACAACGATTAGCTATTGTGTTTTGGGGTATTTCTAAGTTTGTATTATCTTGGAACGTGTTCAAACAAGCTATTTATTTATATGATATTTGCAGTTAGTTATTGTCTTATCATGATACTAACCTTATATAGATAAACCTGCCTCGGTTATCTAAACCTGGATTATCTGCCTCGGTTACAGGCCTGGATTGTAACACTGGCATTCTATGTGACAGCAAGCATGTAGAAAACAACATGAGACTGTTCTGCATTTGTCTGCACACTCTAGGTCACCACTTACCTCCAGTCCCAATTCTCCTAAATTAGGTATAATTCACACCTCAATGGAGGCTAGAGAGTGGTGGGTGCTTTCAAACTGAAACCCGAAACCGAGTCGAACTGAAATATAGGCTAAGTTCGTTTTTGCTTATTAGGTTCAGTTTGAAAAATAGACACTATTCCGTGTTAAGTTTGAAATTGTTTTCCCATTGAGAAAAACCATATGCGACACTGAAGTAACCGAATTGTGAGTCTGCCACCCTCGTATCTCTCCGGCGCAAGCACAACAGGCAACCCGACTAGTCTAAGTCACTGGCTAGCTAGTTTGTTGCTTTGTACATAGATTCATGCAAGCAGAAACTCATCGGTCTAGTGCATCGATTATATGAAAATACTATTTGGCAGCTTTTTATTTGAGATGATGGACAGCTATGTCTGTGGAGAGTATAACAAATCACTCCATGACACGCTGCTTTGACCGATGATGGTGCACACGTATTTCAGTTTTCCGGTTAACCGAACAAACCAAATCGATAAATTTCCCTTAATCGATGAAATGGCAAATCTTTTGCCTTGTTTAAAAAAATCAATAATTTTCGGTTAATAAGGTTCGTGGCAAATTTTAGTGTGATTATTTCGATTGTTATTTTACAGAAACCGAACTTCTAGAAACCCAAATGAACCTAACCGAATTAACCATATAAACGGAGTGCCCACCCTCGGAGGGGCATTTTTTATGTAAGGAGGAATGCGAGCAGGGTCTGCCTTGTTATCAGTTGTAAGCAATGCAAGCGCCTTGTAAATATTTGGGTGACTCAGGTGAGGCCCTGAGCATCACTTGCTGACCTGAACTTGAGATGTGATGATCTTAGTTCAGTTTGTTGTACTGAGTACTTAGAAGAGACTACACTCGGTAGATCAATCTTGAGATGATTGATCTCATTCATTCTGGTGAGTAGGGTATGTTAAGAAACATGTTCATGATGCTAATTTTGAGATACTGATTGTAGTTGACTAATTACGTTTCCAAAATGCACAAGAATGGAAGTACAATGAGCTGCTGACAGCAGGAATGCAAATACAAGGAGCTGCTACACCTCTCACAACGACTGGAATGCCTTGCTGGAATGCTTCTCAAGAGTCTGCAGAGAGAGAGAGAGTGCAGATGTTGTTGGTGCTGGAATGCTTCTCTTTAAGTTCAGGGAGATACTGCAAATTAATATATTTTCATCTGAAGAAATCATCCTTTTATTTCTTCATTTTTCTGCAATATATATACCGACTAGCTATATTCTTTTCTTAAACAGAAAACGAGGGAATGATCAATGAGAGGTTGAAGAGACTATATACCAAACAGAACCAAAGCATGCTTTGAATGTAAATGCTACTGACAACAATTACATGAATGAAAATCTAGGGTCCATTGTCTAACAGACTAAAAAACACAATGCTTGTATGTTGATCTTAGGCAGTCCACTTTGAAATTCCAGCAACTTCAGATCACGGTGAGGATTCTCTCTTCAAATTTTAGGTCCGGGTGTACAATGGGCTGAAGATTGGACTTTTATTCGGAACATGTAGATATGATTTTAGTAGTCTCGAGCATGAAGCCATGAACTAATGTTTGAGGCCGAGGAGTCCGCCACTAACCATGCATGCAATGCATCTCCATAAGGGGAAAGTTGTGTTATAGCTCAGGCTCCATGGCACCCGTTTTACAGTTCACACATGCAAATCACACTTTGAGGTTTCACTTTTTTTTTTGAAAAATAATACACATGAACATAGAGATGTATATTACATCTCTGTGAAATTTCCGCCTTGGTGTGAGCTATACAAAAAAATGATGGACTTTTTATAGTAAATAATGCATGTGCTAGAAACCTAGAAGTACATTTTTTTGTTTTTTTTGTCAGCTGACACAAAAGTTTATCCGGTCATGAAATTTTAGACGTGTAGTATACATCTCTATGTTCATGTGTATTTTTTAGAATTTTTTAAATCCTCAAATATGATTTCGGCACATGAAACAGTAAAACGGTTGTGGTGGAGCCTGAGCTCCCAACAACTCCTCCATAAGTCATTTTGAGAGAGCATCTCGAGGAGACTACCTCCATCCCACCCTCAATTTTAAAAAAGAACTGCCCAAAAATTTAGTTTTGGTACTCAATCCCTATTAAATCCGCGATGGTGAAGGATGGGATGACGTGAGGAGAGATAGAGACGAGCGTCGGCCACGGTGAGGCCGAGCCAGGACGTCACCGACGATGGGGAAGACACTACGAGCGGCAATGAGCTGCGGCGTCTCAGGAGAAAATGAGAAGCATTTTGATGGGTGGAGGTTAGGGGGTGTGGGGGTCGCTGGAGTTGCTACAGATCAGGGAGTCTTAGAGAGATGGCCTTGGGCGGCAGCAAGGACGTTAGTGGGGGTGAGTTCAAGGGGAGGGTGAGGCAACATGCGGCAGCACCCGCCGGCCGAGGGGATGGAGGCCGACGATCCGCATGAGGAAGAAGATGGACAAGGTTGGGCTTGAGGAGGAAGAAGTGACGGGAGCCGCTAGATGTCCATCTGATTGTCAAGAAAGTGACTGATCCTAACATTTTTTCAGGCACCTCACGGATACGTCTACGCTTTCAGTTGCGCCGTCTGCGTCGTCCTCTCATGCCATCACGGATATTCCCTCCTTCCGGTCCCTTAATGTGGTAGGGTAAACCTCCTTGACCTCTGCAATGCCTCAGATGTAACACTTTCCTATTTTGGCAATATATAAACTTTGGCTTCATCAATTCCTTCCGGGCTCTTCTGTCTTTTCGGGTTCTTCGTTTTGTCGTGTGCGTGTGTGCATTTCATCCATGTCATTTTGTCATGTGCATTGCATTTGTGTTGTCACTTGCATCCGGTCCCACTCGTCTCTTCCCGTTGTCCGTTTCGAGTTCCGACGCTCTCACACGTGCCCGTGGCATCCCCGAGTCCTTCTTTCGTGTGTGGCCGTGTAACGTTTCCGGAATGACACGAGACTTGTCGTGCATTGTTGTTTTGGTACGTGTAGGCCGCCTGTCAAGTTTCGTCGCGTTTGGAGTTCGTTTGGTACTCCAACGGTTAACCTAATGGGCTAAAAGAACCTCTTCTTTGAGGCCCAAGACCCCCTCCACAACAGCCCACTAACCCAGCACAACCCTTCCCATCATCTTGATCGTCGAATTGTGATCACATGGCCGAAAACCACTCCCCATTTGGACTCTCCTAGCTCCTTGTGCCTATAAAAATGTCCTCATGTCCATTTTTCGGGCAAGACCCTAGTTCCACCGCTCTCTCCGCCGCCGGACACGTCCGGACCGAGCCTGCCACGTGTCCCGCCGCCGTTCCCACCGCGCCGGCCCGCGAGGCCCGATGTGGGCCTGCCGCCGCCGCCATCCGGGCCACGCCCCCTCCACGCGCTCTCGCCTCTCCGCCTCCGCGAGCCGCCGTCCCGCCGCCTAGAGGTCGCCGGACCACCGGCGCCGCCCGGCTCGCCTTCCGCCGGAGCTCGCCGCCGCCTCCACCCATCGCCGGCCACCTCCACCCGTCGGCCAACGACACCGCGCCCCGCCGGCAGGCCGGAGTCGTCGCCCCGCTTGTCCGCTCACCGCCGCCGCCGGGATCGGCCCGATCCGATCTGAGCCGCCGCGGGATCGAACCCTAGCGGGTCCCGCGCCCGACTCGCTCCGCAACCCGCAACCCGATCCGCCTCCGGCCCGATCCGCTAAGCCCGATCCAGATCTGAGGTTGACCTTTTTTCCTCTAAGTCTTTTGTTGATTTTGTTGTTTGATGGCATCACACCCCGAGTATCTTGATTTTAATAGTGATGAAGATGACTTGCTAGGAGATGATGATTTACTTGTTGGTAGCAATAGTGATGAAAACTATGATGAAATTGCTATTAATCATGCTAATCAAGATAAAACAAATGACAATGATAAGGAGAAGATTGAGCGTCTAACTAAAGAATTAAACACTCTCAAGTTAGCTCATGAAACTACCTTACAGGATCATCGAGAACTTTTGAGGACTTGTCATAAGCTACACTTTGAAAAGCTCAATCTAGAGAAAGAGCATGAGTTCTTAAACGCAATCAATGATGATCTTCGTAAGAAAAGTTCTTCTTACATTGGCAACCGTTTACTCTTGTCTACTTACATGCCACAAGTAAAATCTAGCAACAAGAACAAGAAAGATTCTTCCTCTAGTAGCAACAACAATCATGCTAAATCCAATGATGTTGCTTATAGTAGTTCTCTTGATTCACTAACAATTCTCTTAGCCAATTTACACTTGAGCAAGGATATAGCTTATTGAAGGGAATTATAGAGAAAGGTGTATACAAGAGCCTTGCCGGGAGTAAGCAATTTGAGGAAATTGTACGCAAGCAAGGAAGGCGTCGGAAGAATCAAGGTGTTGGTTTTGAACGAAATTTCAATGCCAATGGAGTTGAGTGGGAAGAAGATCGATACCCCAAGACCAAGTTTGTTCCTCAACAAGAGAAGTATGATCCTACTTCCTTCAAGGGGACAAAAGCACAAGATGATCTTCCACCACAAGACCACAAGCTAAATGGCAAGGACAAGCTTCAAGAAGAGATTGATGCATTTGAAGAAGCTCCTAAAGCCTTGGTCAAGTGGGATCCCAAGACTACATCAAGCTCTATTTCATCAAGTACGAATACAACTCCAAGGATTCCCATCAAGATGGTGTGGATCCCAAAGAAGAAGAACTAGAGAGTTCTTGAGGGTGACTCCGCCAACATACTTCACTCATATCATCTTGGCGAGGACAAGTGCAAGCAACTTCCACATTTTGCACTAGTTCAAGGAGTCACAAACCGTCTTGTTGGTAAGACAAGGGACAAGATAAGCTAATGCTTTCATGGACATCATCTTGTGTGCAATTCACTCTATGTCCATGGATATCCTTATTTGTTCCTTGTGGTACTAACCCGTGTAGGTATTGAAAGTGCAACTCACTCCAATGGATTGCTCCAAATGATCTACATCAACATTGAGCATCCACATCTTCAACATCTACATGAAGTCATCATTGAAAAAACCCAAGTATAGTTCATCCCTCTTAGGGGTGGATATCCCATCTAGGGGGAGCTTTACTCTAAAGGTTGAGCTAAAGCAAGTCTAATGGCGTGAACACAATAATGCTTTATGTAAAAGTGGTAACCCCACTTGTGCTTAAACGATGAGTATGACCTATGATCAAATGTTCTCATTTGACTCCTAAGTCAATATACTCATATATAGATGACCTAGTCATCGCCAATTGCTTGATAGATGCTAGAATTTAGTGTGCATGCTTGACACATTTCTATTTGATATTTTATTGTGGGAGCATGTTGGTTGCATACTTTAATCATTCGAGGACATCCATTTGTTGCTTTGATTGTTTGGCTCTTTTTCTTTTGCCAAATGGAGGGACAAGAATGCCTAAGCACTCCCGCTAGCTATCTATGCTTTTCTCGTCTCAAACTCTATTCATGCTATACATCACAAAGTTTGAACAAGTCTCTATCGAACCCAGCGAGTGAGGAGCACTCGGTGTCACCGATCTGATCAGGACTTAACTTCCAAAACCTCCAAAATGCATTTTGGTCAGACCAACAAGTCTCATTCGGTCCCAACGAAATCATTTAGGTTGATCAGTTTTTGTATCTCAATGAAACCGAATAAACCAACAAGTCTCAATTATGGAGGTGATAAACAGTTCGTCATAAAGGGTTACGCCGATGCAAGCTTAATTTGACACTAATCCAGATGGCTCTGGATGCGTATTGAACGTAGGAGCAATTAACTAGAATAGCTCTACGTAGAGCATTGTCGACATAGAAATTAGCAAAGTACACACGGTTCTGAATGTTGCAGACTCGTTGACTAAAAACTCTCTCACAAGCAAAACATGATCATACCTTAGAGTGTTAATCACATAAACGATCTGAACTAGATTATATAGTAAACTCTTTGGATGTTAATCACATGGTGATGTGAACTATGGGTGTTAATCACATGGCGATGTGAACTGGATTATTGACTCTAGTAAAATTTTTGGGTGTTAATTACATGGCGATGCGAACCAGATTATTGACTCTAGTGCAAGTGGGAGACTGATGGAAATATGCCCTAGAGGCAATAATAAAATGGTTATTATTATATTTCCTTATTCATGATAAAGGTTTATTATTCATGCTAGAATTGTATTGATTGGAAACCTAAATACATGTGTGAATACATAAACAAATACCGTATCCCTAGTAAGCCTCTACTAGACTAGCTCGTTAATCAAAGAGGTGTCTCGGTCATGTCCATAGTTCTCGAACCCGTAGGGTCCGCACACTTAAGTTCGATGACAATATAGTATTATATGAGTTATATGATTGGTGACCGAATGTTGTTCGGAGTCCTGGATATGATCATGGACAAGGCGAGGAGTCTTGAACTGGTCGAGATGTAAAGATTGATATATAGGACGATGATATTCGGACACTGGAAGTGTTCTGAAGTGTATCGGGTATTTATCGGGGTACCGGAGGGGTTACCGGAACCCCCGAGGGAATATATGGGTCATATGGGCCATGTTAAGGGAGCACACCAGCCCACAATGGGTGGCGTGCTCCCCTATGGCAAGAGGCCGAATTGGGAGAAGGAAAAGGAGGGTTCGTCCCCCCTTTCCTTTCTCTCTTCACCCTTCCCTTTCTACTCTACTGAAATAAGGCAAGGGGGCACCACTTGGGGAACCCCCAAGTAGGATTCGGATCCTACACTACTGGAATCTGAGTCTTTGCCATCTGCCAGCTCTTTGCCGTCTGCCAGCTGATGGCAAAGAGGCTCTTTGCCGTCTGTCTTGTCAAAGCAGACGGCAAAGAACCAGCTGATGGCAAAGAGGGTCTTTGCCATCTGCCAGATCTTTGCCGTCTGCTGGCAGATGGCAAAGAGGTCTTTGCCATCTGCCAGCAGACGGCAAAGACCAAAGTGGGCCCCATGGGGGTACTGTACTGGCTAGGTCACACCGGCCACTTCTTTGCCGTCTGCTGGCAGACGGCAAAGATTTCTTTGCCATCTGCCAGCAGACGGCAAAGAGGTAAGATGGGGCCCATAGTGTAACGGCGTGGGAGGGCTAACGGTTATCCTCTTTGCCGTCTGCTGGCAGTCGGCAAAGAATTCTTTGCCGACTGCCAGCAGACGGCAAAGATTCTTTGCCATCTGCTGGCAGTCGGCAAAGAAGTGGGTGGGGGCAACAGTTTTTTTTTTTTTTT
>LR738713.1:98606569-98620473 GCA_902687465.1 Secale cereale | reverse complement strand
GCAAAGAGGCAAAGGTCTTTGCCGTCTGCCAGCAGACGGCAAAGACCTTAGCCTCTTTGCCGTCTGCCGGCTGACGGCAAACCACGCCGTTAACCCCTAACGGCACCCACCTCACCTCACTGCCGTCCACGCTCTTTGCCGTCTGCTGGCCGCAAAAGGCTGACGGCAAAGAGCTTTGCCGACTGCTTCTATGAAGCAGACGGCAAAGAAGGCCTTTACCGCCACTTATTCAGCCGGACTGTTTGCCGACTGCTAGCAGTCGGCAAAGAGCTTTGCCGACTGCAATTCATGCCTTTGCCGACTGCCATGGCAGTCGGCAAAGAAGCTGATTCCTGTAGTGCTACTTGGGGCGCACCTGGCTGCCTCCCCTCTCCCTCCACCTATATATATGTGGGGGGCGCCCCTAGCAGACAGATCAATTGTTAGCTCTGTGTGGCACCCCCTCCACGTTTCATGTCCTCGGTCATAATTTTATAGTGCTTAAACGAAGCCTTGCGGAGATCACTTCATCATCACCGTCACCACGCCGTCGTGCTGACGGAACTCATCTTCTACCTCGATGTCGTGCTGGATCAAGAAGGTGAGGGACGTCGCCGAGCTGAACGTGTGCAGAACGCAGAGGTGTCGTGCGTTCGGTACTTGGTCGGTTGAAGCACGAAGAAGTTCGACTACATCAACCGCGTTGTGAAACGCTTTCGCTTACGGTCTATGAGGCTACGTGGACACACTCTCTCCCTCGTTGCTATGCATCTCCATGGATAGATCATTGTGTGTGCGTACAAAATTTTTGTTTTTCATGCAACTTTTCCCAATAAGATAATTGCATGCGCGTAGAAAAAAGTGTTTTCCATGCAACGTTTCCCAACAATTAGTTCCAACCCCTTGCGGTGTGTATACATGAATAAACAGTAAACTGGAATTGAAATTATTTTCCACACGCACAAGTAAAATGTATGCAAAGTGAATGATCTAACCGATGCAGTTTATATTCAATACTTTTTCATTACAACTGTCGATTTCAATATTCAGTACTTCTTCATTACAACTGTTGATTTCAACTTATTTTCTTTCTCTAATTCTTAAACTCTATAAACTGCAACTCAGTTTTGCTAACAAATGTTTTTCACCTCATAAAACTAATGTTCTACTAACTGAGTTCCGTATTTCCATTATAGTTTATTCATTACCATGGTCGAGGAATTATTAGTGTTTTTTCTGACTTGGTCAACTTACCCTCGCAGTAATCAGCCATAAAAGATAGAATGTAGGACAGGGTCTGCTTTAGCAGTTGAGATCAAGATGCTACTCCAATCTATATATGAAACCAAACCAGGTGGGCTCGATGATCAGCCAATGGCTGCACACTACCGAGCTAAAGAAGGTACTGTGATAAATCTTGCTGCTTAGTTTCCTCTGCTCATAACTAGCCAAACTATAACTGGTACATGTATAGGTAATTAGCATATGTTGCTCTCCGTTAAATATCTCAATATATTTGAACTTGCCGTTTCATGCACATTATTAGATGGTGTTTTCATCTGCTTGGAAAAGTAAACGTTAATTGTTATTTCGAAGTTGAGAATTTTTTTTCTTGCTATTCTGGCTGCAAGCTCAATGTAAGTACCTAGCAATAGATTGACATTTATTGTCTTCTGTGAACATGGAGCCTTGTGTTTATTAGCTCATATGATATGTTCATTGTCTGGTCCTTGGTTTTGGTAAATTGACATCATAATGCTATTACTTGCCAAGACATCACGGGCTTTAAAATACAGTTTTAACTTATGTTTTGGTAATTTTACAAGCTCTGTAGTGGTGGCAGTAAGAGCTGATTGTGATTTTCTGTCTGAACCTTTACTTTGACTCACTTCATTTGTAATTTTAGTGTTCGACTAATAATTCGTCTCTTGGAACAAGTGCAAAGGCAACATCATCTTCCAGCAGAAGATTTCCCTTTGGTTGAGTGCTTCAGAGATGCACTAGGTGGGTACAACATCTATAGTTTTGAGAGGTCAAGCCATATGTACTACTATTATGTTGTATTAAAAAATCTAGCATCAGTTCAGATGATATAAGGAAAGTAAACAGAGGTGCTGATGGGCTTAACTAATTTAAAAAAGAAAGTTCTTGATTTTCGTTTCTAGATAAAATATTTGATTCATTGTTGTGGATTTTCCAGGACAAAGCAGCTTCTGATGGAGAAAGAGGTGATAAGCGATGAACTCTTCCAGTATAAAAGTTGATGGTCCTGATTCGTTCTTCGTTTATTTCTTGAACAGTTTAATTTACACGACATCTCCATGGCTTTTCATGTCCTGTGGTAATATATTTGATTACTGTCGCAGATTACGCAAGATGATTACTTAGGTTCCTAATTTATCTTCTCGCTCATGGTGGTAGGGAAACATCGCCATTAGTTTGCATGAGCTAGAAGAACTTCACAGAATTTTGTCAATAGCATTGATCAGGATTTTTTCCTTCTTATTCCTTGCTATTTTCTGACAAGGAAGAACCATAGAGAATCTCAATCCTTACACTGTAGCAGTACCTGCAGTAGAGCGAACCGTTGTCTCAAAATTAATGGCACATGGAAAGAAATGGTTGTTATTGTTGAAGGTTACTCCAAGAACAAATACATCGTCAAATTAGATGGTGTATATTACCCGTCCATAAATTGGATCCTCGTGTATCCTGCGACTTGGTTCGTCCAAGAGATGTTTGTGTCCAAAAGACAAGTGTGGGCTGCTTGCAGGGTAGAGCATAATTGGATTTTAAAGCCATTTATAATGTTCTGCAAAATTTTAATTTTGAACAAAGGTACATTAAGTTGTGTCGCTCACATGGATAGTGTTGCCATCCATAATGCCTTACAAGTGTGAGCTCCATCACGATAATCTGATTAGCGTGCCACATGTATGTTTTGTGTAGATTGATTGATTGTTGAGCTTTTCGTACGATCTTGAGCTCCTCCTCCTCCTAACCCTAGCCGCTGCCTCCTCCTCACCCCCCTCCTCCCTTCCTCGCCGCCACTTGAGGTAGCCGCCGGGCAAGCCCGGGCGCCAAGGATAGTGGTGGCGGGTCCTCGGTTGCCCTGCTTCTGCGTGGGGAACACAGGATCTGGAGCGCGGCTCCTTTGACATGGCACGGCCGGCTAGCAGCCGTGCGGGCGGTGGATCCGGTGTCCCAGCCACGCGGGCGGTGTGATCCTGTGGTCGTTGGCGGCTAGCGGTGACTTCTGCGGCAGTCGGTCCGCGTGATCTGGCGCCTCCCGTCCTCCCCTGTTCGGCGTGCGGGCCAGGCTGGTCGGGCCGCGCTTCCTCTTGGTCGCCGGTTCTGTACAGGTGGCGCTGCTGGAGGCGGAGATCTACTTCGGGCAAATCCCTGGCTGGCCGTGCCGACGGCGACGCCTGAGGGCGCCGCACCCCTCTTTGGAGGCGTTGGTATGGACTGATCTCCTCACTTCACCTTCCCTACGTCTCCCGGGCGAAAGCCCTAACTTTTTTGGGTGGCGGCGGCGCTCACGGTGATGTTCCCTTCTTGAAGGCGCCGCTTTGGGAACCTTGAGGTTGGGTGACGCTTGTGGGTGGTGGGCGACGGCGGTGGTGCGGCCCTATCCTAGCATGGATTTACATACGTTGCTTGGAGATGAACTCCCATTATTCGAGGTCGTCGACTGCCGTCGTGGTGGCGTCAATGGCGGAGGACTTGCCAAGGCTCGCGTAGGTGGAGGTCATCGTTTGGCATCGTGGTGGCGTCAATGGCGGAGGACATGCCAAGGTTGTCACCTCAATCTGCTCTGAAGATGGACCAGTGGAAGATGGTTGCGACGACACATGTGAGTGCGACGGACCGGTTTGAGCCCCAGACCCGGCTGATGGCTCGGTCGGGGCCTCCGACTTTAGATGTTAGGCTTAGGTGAGAGGTCTAGGTATGTGGCCCAGCTTGTACCCCTTCATCATTTGGATAGTAGTAGCGGCAGATGTTGCCATCGGATTCAGGCATATTGTTGTTATAATTTGTAAGGTCCTCAAGAATAATCAATAAAATGGTCGCATGCATCTCCCAGATGCAGAGGCCGGGATCATCCTCCTTTTCAAAAAAAAAATCTGCTATTTCTAACTGTACAAATTTAACAATTATTTAGCATTTTACATAATGCTTAGTTTCAGAACAGAAATAAGTGAATCCTTATAACCTGATTTTGGTACATTATTTAGTTCAAAATTACTTTGTAAATCCCAGCTTCTCCAGTATTGTAACTCTGTGTCAACTTAATCTGATATTTCTCTTGTTGACAACTTCAATTTGTAATATGATGATGTTCTCTTCCAGAAACTATGTCAACTAGCCCATGGCTATGTCTATTAGTCCTCCAGTATTTGTCTGAATGAGATAACACATGTTTCTTCAAGTGTCTAAACACTACACGAAGTAAGTTTCTTATAGAAGTAGTCAAACATGGATATCAATTTATTGTAACAATATATTCTTATAGAAGTAGTCAAACAAGGATATCAATTTATTGGAACCATTAAGGAGGCGACACTCCTGGAGGGTCAGAAGTAATGCAATATATCCTCCCTTCTTATGCCTATTTGAGATACAATTGTAGCATGGATGAAGCAGGAAATTGTGCTGAACATTCTAACATGGACACTGCGCTTGTACGAGCTATGGGCCACTATTATTTGTCATATGGATTGTCGATGCAGTGGTAATGTACCACATTTTTCTTTTAGTAGTGATGATATGTTATATGGAGTATAACAATATGGTTGCTGTGACCTTGCTACTCTCTGTAGAGCCAGAAGAAAAATAGAATAAAAAGTTCCATTGAAGAAATAATAGAATTGGCGACTGAATATCAAATGGCTGTAATTTTATATCTATGTGGGAGCTTGACGTAAGAGTACATGCAGACTATATAAAGTGAAAAACATTATTTATTTAGGTGTGTTATTACCAAAGTTTTTTTTACGGATGAAAGGATCCCGAAGCTTTATTATCATTGTAATAACATGATACATCACATATAACATCCAGACCCTAAAGAAACAAGATAAATACATAACCAAGTCCCTAAACTTCTGCAGGAAGAACCTCAAACTGAGAGACAAAAACACGATCAGGTCCTTGAGTCCGTGTAGGTTGCACCTCACCGTCGTCGAGGACGAGCCTATTGGAGAAACGAGGTTGCAATGACAATATGGTTCTAGATCATACATAGCCCTCAAATAGAAGAAACACTGTCTCCTTATTGGCATAACCCTAGGAGGAAGAAAGAGGCGAACGTACACATCCGTTGCCAATTAAGGTTGCGCTTCAGTCTGAAGAGTCACTGGAGCGACGAAGACCGCCCATCGATTGCGAAAGACCAGCTTCGGCGAACGGCGTAGCTTCGTAACAATTTTTGATGAAAATAAGCTCACATTCGATCATATATTATGTTTTTGGCTGAAGTTAACACCAAAGCTTCTATTGGTAAAAAATATATTTTAGGGCCTGTTGGGAAGTGAAAATCCTAATGAAGTCTTGCTGGCCTCAAATATTGGCTTTCCAAGAAGAATTTCTTTATTCACAATAATGGATGAGCAAGAATTTTAGAACCAATGTTCCATATTTGTTATATATGTAACATAATCATCTATCGATTCATTTTCCGTGGCAACACACAGGCATTTTAACTAGTGCAATATAAAAGGTTCACGGCATACATTAAATAAACCGAGTGCTATTTGTTTGTGATCCCTTTGCAGTATATGCTCGGCAAACACGTGCATGTGCCGTGTGTTGCTCTTGGCCGAGAGCGACACTCGGCTTACTGACTTTTTGCCATGGTCCCGTATTCTTGTACTCGGTAAATACAAAAGAACTTGGTAACGACGAATTTTCCAGTAGTGTATATACCCCCGACGGGATTCTTGGTATGCAGCTTCGCGTTGGTTTGGCATTCTTCATCTTAGTTTCTTGAACTGGATTGTTGGGGGGCGAGAAGAAGTAGAGGAAGGTGGAGCAAGCAACGATTGGCATGAAATATGAAATTGTAAAGAAGCAACGGTGGAGGAACCCATGCCCTTCTCATACCATCGCCTCTGTCAAAACTCTTGTGTAGGAAGTTGCCGCTGTCGACGCAGGCAAGGAACAGCGGGGTCTAGAACCGTCGAGGTGGTGGCGACGCAGGCAATTGACATGCGCTGCCCAGTGCATGTTGCCAGCGCGTCGGTCACTAAACGCGCGTCCTGCGGAGATCACTTCACCATCACCGTCATCACGTCGTCGTGCTGACGGAACTCAACTTCTACCTCGACGTCTTGCTGGATCAAGAAGGCGAGGGACGTCACCAAGCTGAACGTGTGCAGAACGTGGAGGTGCCGTGCGTTCGGTACTTGATCGGTTGAAGCACGAAGAAGTTCGACTACATCAACCGCGTTGTGAAACGCTTTCGCTTACGGTCTACGAGGGTACGTAGACACACTCTCCCCCTCGTTGCTATGCTTCTCTATGGATAGATCATTGCGTGTGCGTACAAATTTTTTGTTTTCCATGCAACGTTTCCCAACAAGATCATTGCGTGCGCGAAGAAAAAAATTGTTTTCCATGCATCGTTTCCCAACAATTAGTTACAACCCCTTGCGGTGTGTATACATGAATAAACAGTAAACTGGAACAAAAATTATTTTCCACACGCACAAGTAAAACCTATGCAAAGTGAATGATCTAACATATTCAGTACTTCCTCATTACAACTGTCGATTTCAATAGTCAGTACTTCTTCATTACAACTGTTGATTTCAACGCATTTTCTTCTCTAATTCTTAAACGCTATAAACTGCAACTCAGTTTCGCTAACAAATGTTTTTCACCTAATAAAACTAATTTTTGACTAACTGAGTTCGGTATTTCCATTATAGTTTATTCATTACCATGGTTGAGGAATTATTAGTGTTTTTCCTGACTTGGTCAACTTACCCTCGCAGTAATCTGCCATAAAAGATAGAATGTAAGACAGGGTCTGCTTTAGCAGTTGAGATCAAGGTGCTACTCCAATCTCTATACGAAACCAAATCAGGTGGGCTTGATGATCAGCCAATGGCTGCACACTACCGAGCTAAGGAAGGTACTGTAATAAATCTTGCTGCTTAGTTTCCTCTGCTCATAACTAGCCAAACTATTACTGATACATGTATAGGTAATTAGCATATGTTGCTCTCCGTTAAATATCTCAAGAGATTTGAACTTGTCTTTTCATGCACATTATTAGATGGTGTTTTCATCTACTTGGAAAAGTAAACGTCAATTGTTATCTCGAAGTTGAGAATTTTTTTCTTGCTATTATGGCTGCAAGCTCAATGTAAGTACCTAGCAATAGATTGCCATTTATTTTCTTCTATGAACATGGAGCCTTGTGTTTATTAGCTCATATGATATATTCATTGTCTGGTCCTTGGTTTTGGTAAACATCATAATGCTATTAGTTGCCAAGACATCACTGGCGTTAAAATTACAGTATTAACTTATGTTTTGGTAATTTTACAAGCTCTGTAGTGGTGGCAGTAAGAGCTGATTGTGATTTTCTGTCTGAACCTTTACTTTTGCTCACTTCATTTGTAATTTTAGTGTTTGATTAATAATTCGTCTCTTGGAACAAGTGGAAAGGCAACATCATCTTCCAGCAGAAGATTTCCCTTTCGTTGAGTGCTTCAGAGATGCACTAGGTGGGTACAACATCTATAGTTTTGAGAGGTCAAGCCATATGTACTACTATTATGTTGTATTAAAAAATCTAGGATCAGTTCAGATGATATAAGAAAAGTAAACAGAGGTGCTAATGAGCTTAACTAATTGAAAAAAATGTTCTTGATTTTTGTTTCTAGATAAAATATTTTATTCATTCTTCTGGATTTTTCCGGACAAAGCAGGTTCTGGTGGACAAAGAGGTGCTAAGCGATGAACTCTTCCAGTATAAAAGTTGATGGTCCTGATTGGTTCATCGTTTATTTCTTGATCACTTTAATTTACACGACATCTCCATGGCTTTTCATGTTCTGTGGTAATATATTTGATTACAGTCGCAGATTACGCAAGATGATTATTTATGTTGCTAATTTATCTTCCTCGGTCGTGGTGGTAGGGAAACATCGCCGTTAGTTTGCATGAGCTAGAAGAACTTCACAGAATTTTGTCAATAGCATTGATCAGGATTTTTTTCATTCTTATTCCTTGCTATTTTCTGACAAGGAAGAACCATAGAGAATTCAATCCTTACACTGTAGCAGTACCTACAGTAGAGCGAACCGTTGTCTCAAATTTAATGGCAGATGGAAAGAAATGGTTGTTTTTGTTGAAGGTTTTTTTTTAGAACTTTTTGTTTTTGTTTTTGTTGAAGGTTACTCCAAGAACAAATACATTGTCAAACTAGATGTTGTATATTATCCGTCCATAAATTGGATCCTCGTGTATCCTGCGACTTGGTTCGTCCAGGAGATGTTTGTGTTCAAAAGACATGTGTGGGCTGCATGCAGGGTAGAGCATAATAGGATTTTAAAGCCATTTATAATGTCCTGCAAAACTATAATTTTGAACGAAGGTACGTTAAGTTGTGTCGCTCACATGGATAGTGTTGCAATCATAATGCCTTACAAGTGTGAGCTCCATCACGGTAATCTGATTAGCGTGCCACATGCATGTTTTGTGTAGATTGATTGATTGTGGAGCTTTTCCTACGATCTTGAGCTCCTCCTCCTACTAACCCTAGCCGCGCCTCCTCCTCACCCCCTCCTCCCTTCCTCGCCGCCGCCTGAGGCAGCCGCCGGCAAGCCCGGGGCGCCAAGGATGGTTGCGGCGGGGCCTCGGTTGCCCTGCTTCTGCGTGGGCAACACCGGATTTTGAGCGGCGGTTCCATTGACAAGGCACGGTCGGCTAGCAGCCGTGCGGGCGGTGGATCCGGTGTCCCGGCCGAGCGGGCGGCGGGATCCGATGGTCGTTGGTGGCCGGCGGCGGCTTCTGCGGCGGTCGGTTCGCGCGATCTGGCGCCTCCCGTCCTCCCCTGTTCGGCGCACGGGCCAGCCTGGTCGGCCCGCGTTTTCTCTTGGTCGCCTGTTCTGTAGAGGTGGCGCTGCTGGTGGCGGAGATCTAGTTTGGGCGAAATCTCTGGCTGGCCATGCCGACGGCGACGCCTGAGGGCGCCGTTCCCCTCTTTGGAGGCATCGGTATGAACCGATCTCCTCACTTCACCTTCCCTAGGTCTCGCGGGCGAAAACCCTAACTTTGTTGGGCGGTGGCGGCACTCACGGCGCTGTTCCCTTCTTGAAGGCGCCGCTTTGGGAACCTTGTGATTGGGTGGCGCTTGTGGGTGGTGGGCGACGGCGGTGGTTCGACTCTATCCTAGCATGGATTTATGTCCGTTGCTTGGAGATGGACTCGCGTTGGTCGAGGTCGTCGGCTGCCGTCGTGGTGGCGTCAATGGCGGAGGACCTGCCAAGGCTATCGTAGGTGGAGGTCATCGTTTGGCGTCGTGGTGGCGTCAATGGCGGAGGACCTGCCAAGGTTGTCACCTCAATCTGCTCTAAAGATGGACCAGTGGAAGATGGCGGCGACGACACATGTGAGTGCGACGGACCGGTTTGAGCCCCGGACCCGACAAATGGCTTGGTCGGGGCCTCCGGCTAAAGATGTTAGGCTTAGGTGACAGATCTGGGTATGTGGCCCAGCTTGCACCCCTTCATCATTTGGATAGGAGTAGCGGCAGATGTTGTCAAGATGACGGATTCAGGCATATTGTTGTTATACTTTGTAAGGTCCTCGAGAATAATTAATAAAATGACCTCATGCATCTCCCACATGCAGAGGTCGGGGTCATCCTCCTTTCTACAAAATAATGTCTGCTATTTCTAACTGTACAAATTTTGCACTTATTTAGCATTTTACATAACACAAAGTTCCTTATAACCTGATTTTGGTATATTATTTAGTTCAAAATTACTTTGTAAATACCAGCTTCTCCAGTATTATAACTCTGTGTCAACTAAATCTGATATTTCTCTTGTTGACAACTTCAATTTGTAATATGATGATGTTCTCTTCAAGAAACTGCTTCAACTAGCCCATGGCTATGTCTAGGGCTGGAATTCGAGCCGAGTCGAGCCAGCTCGGCTCGACTCGCTAGAGCTCGTTCCGTTAACGAGCTAGCTTGACTCGACTCGTTACTATAACGAGCTCAAACCCAAGATTGGCTCGACTCGTTTAACTCGCGAGCTGGCTCGTTTAGCTTGTTAAGCTTGTTAAATATATGTAATAAAACCCTCAAACATGATAAAAATGATTATGTATATATTAAACACACACATCATTAAACAATTGTAATTTCCTTGTAACGCATGAGTCTCCTCCGCGGCTGGGCCTTCAACAGCTAGGCCTTGTATTGTACGCGTGGGATGCAGGGTGCTGAGTGGCTGATCTTCTTTTGTATTGAGAGTGGCATATCTTTTGTATCGAGCCTAACGAGTTACACGAGTACTCGTCAGATTGGCTCGTTTAACTTGGTCTATAAACGATCTTAAACTAAAGCTCGACTCGACTCGTTATCCCTCGAGTTCGAGTCGATTCAAGCCGAGTCACGAGCTACTTGTTTAGCTCGCGAGTTTCGAGCTTTTTTTTCAGCCCTACTATCAGTCCTTCAGTATTTGTCTGAATGAGATAACACATGTTTCTTCAAGTGTCTACACACTACAAGAAGTAATCAAACATGGATACCAATTTATTGGAACACTAGTAGATAAAGGGGGATCAGACCCGGTTCATATGGGCCTTTAGCCCCGGTTCTGGAACCGGGACAAGAGGGTCGGTACTAATGCTCCGACCCTTTAGTCCCGGTTCAATCCAGAACCGGGGCAAAAGGGTGTCCACGTGGCCTGTGCACCGAGTCCAGGCAGGAGGGGCTTTAGTCCCGGTTGGTGGTACCAACCGGGACCAAAAGGCATCCACGTGTCAGCATTTCTGTGGCTGTGGTTTTTGTTTTTTTTTTTTTGAAAGGGGAGGGGGGGTTTTAGGTTTTGGGGGTTAATTTAGGTGTTTGATATATTGTGTTAGCTAGCTAATTAATAGAGAGAAGTGTTCTCTCTTATGTCCGTGCTTTTGGTCGACGCTACATACTACACATACGTATATGTATGGACTAGAGTCACGCTAGCTAGCTAGCTAGCTGCTAGCTACTAAGCAAACGAAGGAACAGAAGATCTCGTATATATAATCAACATATATATATGCATACAGAGAGAAGTAATAATATCGACCGCCTCTCCTTCTCCGAGAGATTGGTCGAACAACAAGTTCTCGTATATCTATCCGACACTACCGGGCACATATATACAATAATTATCTCTTACAAAAATAATCTCCTAACACATGGATGCAGGGTCCACATAGTATTCTCCGTCTTCAGCGATCACGTGTTCAAGGAAGAATGCCGCCAATTCCTCTTGAATTGCTCGCAGACGATCTGGTGTTAGGAGTTCATCCCGCATCCGAAACATCTAATTTGAAGTAGGGGGTCAATACATGAAATGATGCTATAAATTTGTGAATATTATTGATTGCTTACGCACTTCAAATTGTTCATCAGTGTAGCCCCGCTCACAGGTCGTGTGGCGGATAGACTCGCAAATGTAGTATCCACAATAATCATTCCCGGGTTCCTGCCACAACCACTTTACAAGAAATAGAGCTCAATCAAACTGATAAGCAAGAATGCCAAATTGGTATTGATGAAACTAGCTAGCGCTTGAATCAAAATATAGGAGATGCGCGCGCGGAACATGCTACTATATAGTACTTACTTTCGGGTATCTAAATTGTAGCTTCTTCGGCAGTCCCGGAGCTTTTTTGATGAATTTTTTCCAAGCCCTGCCAGACAAAGGAAACAATTAGTTGATATCAGAAATGAAGTTGCTGATATATATGCATGGTGGATAATATTGATCGATTTAACTTACCTAGCTAGCATTTGAGTCATGTCCGCATACTCCTCGGGATCTTTACGTTTAGAGTCGAAGACAGTTACTATTCCCTTCTCAAGCTTAATCTCTAAGAGAATATAGTGGAAGCTGCGCACGAATGCATGAGATCATTACATCACTATAAACTTGACTGATATATATAAGGGAAACCAAATATGCACAAGACATTAACACTCACTTGAAGTTGTAAGGAAAGAGTATTATATCTTTGTTTTCATTTACCACCAACGATCGTAGCAAGTTGGTCTCGGTATCGCCGGGACGCAATTTAACCTCGGTTGCATCTATGAGGTATGTGTTAATAAATCCAATATCACCTACTTGTCTTTTCTTCAATTCGACGATCTTCAATCTGCATAATATAGTGAGGATAATTATAAATACATGCAATGAAGATCAGCTATATAGAGAGACTTAATGACAGAAGTAGTACTACTTACAGACAGTAGCAGGTGATCGTTGTTTTATCGAGGGCCAATTGATTGAAAAATTGATAGAACTCCTCAAATGGAACAGGCAACAGGTCAATTCCAACGAGGTCATGCTCCGGTTTAACTCTCAAATACAAGTTATTCCTCCCCCCAGACTCTCTGCAGATTTTCATGTACCAATCATGCAATCTTCGTATATTCGTTGATAGAGATCTTTCATTTTTGACGAGAGGCTTTTTGTACTCGTATCTTTCTATCTGCACGTCCATGAAATCATAGTGTACATCGTCGGACGCGTAATCTGCAAGATTGGTATAACCGGGCACCATCCTCGGATCATTAGCGACCATGTCGCTAGACACCTTGAGCGGGGGGCACGATTGGTTCGCTTGTTCGCCGAGCTGGGCAATTTGTTTCCCAGCTCGCCCTTCTGCTAACCTCTGATCACTTTTTGTACTTCCGGACCGCTTGGCATCTTGAAATGTCTTTTGAATAATGCGGTCATAGTTGCCCTTCGGCTTACTTTTCGCTGGTTGCTTCAGGGCAGCAAGAGTGCGCTTTGCTTTCACCGCATCTATCTTCTCCTCTGGAGGTGGATGTCTCTGTGCTTTCAACTCTTCAAAAAAGTCCTTCACTTCGCCTTCAGCGATCTTCGTGTTTTCCTCGCCGGACCTCTCGTACGGTAACTTCTCTAGAGGCGTGAGAGAAGGACTGAATCTGCATCGCCTCCCGCCTCTGGCTGTACTGGTAGACGTCGCCGGACCAGACGAAGCGGCTGTCTTTTTTACTTGCTTAGGCGCCGGAGCAGGAGCAGCCGGAGCGGCAGCAGGTCTCTTCCGCCCTTGCTGATTAGGCGAAGGAGGAGCTGGCTG
Source organism: Secale cereale (assembly GCA_902687465.1). Lineage (NCBI taxonomy): Eukaryota > Viridiplantae > Streptophyta > Magnoliopsida > Poales > Poaceae > Secale > Secale cereale. The sequence goes on along the minus strand of LR738713.1, from coordinate 98,607,156 downwards.
TCTGCTCGGGCGCGCCGGCGGCGAAGGAGGCGGTGTGCCGCCACGCGCCGGAGAAGGAGCCGGAGTGCCCTGATGGTCACTCGCCGGAGAAGGAGCCGGAGTGCCCTGATGGTCACTCGCCGGAGGAGGAGGCGGTGGAGGAGGCGGAGTGCCCTGACTCGTCGGAGGAGGAGGAGGAGGCGGAGGCGTCCAGTTCAGAATGTTGATTAGGTCCTTCCGCCATAGGCATGGAGTCTTCAGTGAAGAACCCAGCCGAGTCTCCCCTTCACCGGTAGGGTGGTCAAGCTGGAGCTACTCAAATCCCTCCGTTATTTCGTCGACCATCACCCTAGCATATCCTTCTGGAATCGGCCGGCAGTGAAAAGTGTCGTCTGGTCCAGAAGGATAAACAGAGCCAGCAGCCGCCTTGACCTTCAGATTCATCCACTGTGCCATAAGGTGGCAATTTTGTGCCTGCGTGATAGCATCCACAGGATTCCTGGCAGTAGCCGTCAAGGCAAGCTCTGGCTGAAGCAGCTCGGTGGAAGCCACGCTGCTTCTCCGCTGAGATGGCGGGGTAGCTTCGGGGGAAGCTTCGGCAATTCTTT
>LR738713.1:98568307-98605569 GCA_902687465.1 Secale cereale | reverse complement strand
GGGGCCTTTAGTCCCGGTTGGTGGCAGCAACCGGGGCTAAAGGGGTGCATTAGTCCCGGTTTCAGCCACCAACCGGGACTAATGCCGCCCTTTAGTCCCGATTGTTGCCACCAACCGGGACCAAAGGCCCTGTGCCGGCGCGGGTGCGGTGGGATGTTTAGTCCCACCTCGCTAGCTGAGGGAGCTCGAGAGTGGTTTATAAGGGCTGCTGCTCCCTCCATCTCGAGCTCCTCTCAAATGCAGGCTTCTGGGCCTAACTCTGCGCGCTGCCCTGTGAGCTTGCTGGGCCTTATATTACAGGTGGATCCTGTGCTATAGGCCTTGCAGGCTCACTGGGCAGCGCCCAATTTTTTTTCTTTCCTTTTTTTGCTTTATTTATTTCTAAGTTGTTTTTTGCTGTATTTAGAGTTGCTTTATTTATTTTATTTTCTTTGTTTATTTCTAAGTTGTTTTTTGCTGTATTTAGAGTTGCTTTATTTATTTTACTTCCTTTATTTATTTTCTTTGTTGCTTTATTTATTTTATTTTGTTTATACTTAATTACAACAAAATACTTATTGTTGCTATTTATTTCTAAGTTGTTTTTTGCTGTATTTAGAGTTGCTTTATTTATTTTATTTTCTTTGTTTATTTCTAAGTTGTTTTTTGCTGTATTTATAGTTGCTTTATTTATTTTACTTTCTTTATTTATTTTCTTTGTTGCTTTATTTATTTTATTTTGTTTATACTTACAACAAAATACTTATTGTTGCTATTTATTTTTCAAGTTTGTTTTGTTTTGTTTTGTTTTGTTAGTGCAAGTAGTATTGAAATTTGAATAGTACAAACGGACAATGGTATCATACTCGTTTGTTACAAAGTTGGCATGGTATCATCATAATAGTTGCGGAAATAACTCTTCACTTTTTCTTCGCTTGTGTCATTTGCTTATTGCGCCGTAACCATGGATAATCTTCATCGTTTATCAGGATGCTTGGGTCAGCCTTGACTTTGAAGGGAGGAATTTCATGAAACTTTTCATAATCTTCAGACATGTCTGTCTTGCCCTCCTCTCCCAGGATGTCCCTTTTTCCTGAAAGAACTATGTGGCGCTTTGGCTCATCGTATGATGTATTCGCTTCCTTATCTTTTCTTTTTCTCGGTCTGGTAGACATGTCCTTCACATAGATAACCTGTGCCACATCATTGGCTAGGACGAACGGTTCGTCATTGTATCCAAGATTTTTCAGATCCACTGTTGTCATTCCGTACTGTGGGTCTACCTGTACCCCGCCTCCTGACAGATTGACCCATTTACACTTAAACAAAGGGACCTTAAAATCATGTCCGTAGTCAAGTTCCCATATGTCCACTATGTAACCATAATATGTGTCCTTTCCCCTCTCGGTTGTTGCATCAAAGCGGACACCGCTGTTTTGGTTGGTGCTCTTTTGATCTTGGACAATCGTGTAAAATGTATTTCCATTTATCTCGTATCCTTTGTAAATCAATACAGTCGAAGACGGTCCCCTGGACAACAAGTACAACTCATCACAAACAGTGTTGTCACCTCTGAGACGTGTTTCCAACCAACTGCTGAAAGTCCTGATGTGTTCACGTGTAATCCAGTCGTCGCACTGCTCCGGGTGTTTGGAGCGCAGACTGTTCTTGTGTTCATCGACATACGGGGTCACCAATGTAGAGTTCTGTAGAACTGTGTAGTGTGCTTGAGACCAAGAATAACCGTCCCTGCATATTATTGAGTCCCTTCCAAGCGTGCCTTTTCCAGTCAGTCTGCCCTCGTACCGCGATTTAGGGAGACCTATCTTATTAAGGCCATTAATGAAGTCAACACAAAACCCGATGACATCCTCTGTTTGATGGCCCATGGAGATGCTTCCTTCTGGTCTGGCGCGGTTACGGACATATTTCTTTAGGACTCCCATGAACCTCTCAAAGGGGAACATATTGTGTAGAAATACGGGCCCCAGAATGACAATCTCGTCGACTAGATGAACTAGGACGTGTGTCATGATATTGAAGAAGGATGGTGGGAACACAAGCACGAAACTGACAAGACATTGCGCCACATCACTCCTTAGCCTTGGTACGATTTCTGGATCGATCACCTTCTGAGAGATTGCATTGAGGAATGCACATAGTTTCACAATGGCTAATCGGACGTTTTCCGGTAGAAGCCCCCTCAATGCAACCGGAAGCAGTTGCGTCATAATCACATGGCAGTCATGAGACTTTAGGTTCTGGAACTTTTTCTCTGCCATATTTATTATTCCCTTTATATTCGACGAGAAGCCAGTCGGGACCTTCATACTGAGAAGGCATTCAAAGAAGATTTCTTTCTCTTCTTTCGTAAGAGCATAGCTGGCAGGACCTTCATACTGCTTCGGAGGGATGCCGTCTTTTTCGTGCAAACGTTGCAGGTCCTCCCGTGCCTCAGCTGTATCTTTTGTCTTTCCATACACGCCCAAGAAGCCTAGCAGGTTCACGCAAAGGTTCTTCGTCACGTGCATCCCGTCGATTGAAGAGCGGACCTCTAGGTCTTTCCAGTAGGGTAGGTCCCAAAATATAGATTTCTTCTTCCACATGGGTGCGTGTCCCTCATCGTCATTCGGAACAGCTAGTGCGTCGGGGCCCTTTCCGAAGATTACATGTAAATCATTGACCATAGCAAGTACGTGATCACCGGTACGCATGGCGGGCTTCTTCCGGTGATCTGCCTCGCCTTTGAAATGCTTGCCTTTCTTTCGACATTGATGGTTGGTCGGAAGAAATCGACGATGGCCCAGGTACACATTCTTCCTGCACTTGTCCAGGTATATACTTTCAGTGTCATCTAAACAGTGCGTGCATGCGTGGTATCCTTTGTTTGTCTGTCCTGAAAGGTTACTGAGAGCGGGCCAATCGTTGATGGTCACGAACAGCAACGCCTTTAGGTCAAATTCTTCCTGTTTGTGCTCATCCCACGCACGTACACCGTTTCCATTCCACAGCTGTAAAAGTTCTTCAACTAATGGCCTTAGGTACACATCAATGTCGTTGCCGGGTTGCTTAGGGCCTTGGATGAGAACTGGCATCATAATGAACTTCCGCTTCATGCACATCCAAGGAGGAAGGTTATACATACATAGAGTCACGGGCCAGGTGCTGTGATTGCTGCTCTGCTCCCCGAAAGTATTAATGCCATCCGCGCTTAGAGCAAACCATACGTTCCTTGCGTCCTTTGCAAACTCCTCCCAGTACTTTCTCTCGATTTTTCTCCATTGCGACCCGTCAGCGGGTGCTCTCAACTTCCCGTCTTTCTTACGGTCCTCACTGTGCCATCGCATCAACTTGGCATGCTCTCTGTTTCTAAACAAATGTTTCAAGCGTGGTATTATAGGAGCATACCACATCACCTTCGCAGGAACCCTCTTCCTGGCGGGCTCGCCATCAACATCACCAGGGTCATCTCGTCTGATCTTATACCGCAACGCACCGCATACCGGGCATGCGTTCAGATCGTTGTATGCACCGCGGTAGAGGATGCAGTCATTAGGGCATGCATGTATCTTCTGCACCTCCAATCCTAGAGGGCATACGACCTTCTTTGCTGCGTATGTACTGTCGGGCAATTCGTTATCCTTCGGAAGCTTCTTCTTCAATATTTTCAGTAGCTTCTCAAATCCTTTGTCAGCCACAGCATTCTCTGCCTTCCACTGCAGCAATTCCAGTACGGTACCGAGCTTTGTGTTGCCATCTTCGCAATTGGGGTACAACCCTTTTTTGTGATCCTCTAACATGCGATCGAACTTCAGCTTCTCCTTTTGACTTTCGCATTGTGTCCTTGCATCGACAATGACCCGGCGAAGATCATCATTTGGTTCCTCTTGATCTTCAGCAGCTTCACCCGTTGCAGCATCATTGGGCACATCGTCTGGTTCCTCTTGATCTTCACCAGCTCCCCCCATTGCAGCATCACCGTATTCAGGGGGCACATAGTTGTCATCGTACTCTTCTTCTTCGCCGTCTTCCATCATAACCCATATTTCACCGTGCCTCGTCCAAACATTATAGTGTGGCATGAAACCCTTGTAAAGCAGGTGGGAGTGAAGGATTTTTCGGTTAGAGTAAGACATCGTATTCACACATTGAGTGCATGGACAACACATAAAACCATTCTGCTTGTTTGCCTCTGCCACATTTAGAAACTCACGCACGCCCTTAATGTACTCGGAGGTGTGTCTGTCACAGTACATCCATTGGCGGTTCATCTGCGTGCATTTATATATAATTAAGTGTGTCAAAAACCATTACAGAACATCATAAATAGATAATTAAGTGACCAAATGGATAAAAGTTCATCATCACATTAAAACCAAAGTACATACATATATAGTTCTCATCTAACAACATATATAGCTCTCCATACACATCGAAACTATGTAAAACATTTCAACGCGAAAACAAATGCTATCATAATCGCAACCAAGGTAACAATTGATCCAACGGCATAATGATACCAAGCCTCGGTATTAATGGCATATTTTCTAATCTTTTTAATCTTCAACCGCATTGCATCCATCTTGATCTTGTGATCATCGACGACATCCGCAACATGCAACTCCAATATCATCTTCTCGTCCACAATTTTTTTTATTTTTTCCTTCAAGAATTTGTTTTCTTCTTCAACTAAATTTAACCTCTCGACAATAGGTTCCATCTTGATCTTGTGATCATCGATAACTTCCGCAACATGCAACTCCAGTTCCATCTTCTCCTCCTCCATTTTTTCCAATTTTTTCTTTAACGAAATGTTTTCCTCTTCAACTAAATTTAACCTCTCCACAAGAGGGTCGGTTGGAATTTCCGGTTCAACTACCTCCTAGACATAATAAAACATCTATGCATGTCAGGTTGGTCGGCATAACTATCATAAGCACTAAAACAAATAGTTATAAATTAAAGATAATATACCACATCCGAATCGTAGACCGGACGAGGGCCCACGTGGGCGGATATCAAAACCATCGCACTATATAATAACAAGCAATAATAAACGTAAGAAAATTAGACAAATATCTATCTAAAGCAATAATAAAAGTAAGAAAAGCATGGACATAACAAGAGGCTCACCACGGTGGTGCCGGTGACGAGATCGGCGGGGGCGATCGACGGCGGCGAAGACGGGGACGGGACGTGATGGACCGCTAAACCTAGACAAATCTCGAAGAAAATAGAGCTTCGAGAGGAGAAAAGCTTAACTAGTGTGGCTCGGGCATTCCACCGAACATGTTGTGTGCATAGGAGGTGAGCTAGAGCACCACTAACCCCTCTCCCCCTCGGCCAGAAAAAAAACAGAGCAGTGAGCTCTGCTCTTGAGTGAGGGGGTATATATAGGCAACTCACTGGTCCCGGTTGGTGCTACAAACCGGGGCTAAAGGGGTGCCTTTGGTCCCGGTTCATAAAACAAACCGGGACTAATAGTGGTGGGCCAGGAGCAAGAGCCATTGGTCCCGGTTTTTAGCTCCAACCGGGACCAATAGGTCCAGACGAACCGGGACCAATGGCCCACGTGGCCCGGCCGGCCCCCTGGGCTAACGAACCGGGTCCAGTACCCCTATTGGTCCCGGTTCTAGATTGAACCGGGGCTAATGGGCTGGACCAATGCCCTGTTTTCTACTAGTGGTTTCCATTCCACAGCTGTAAAAGTTCTTCAACTAATGGCCTTAGGTACACATCAATGTCGTTGCCGGGTTGCTTAGGGCCTTGGATGAGAACTGGCATCATAATGAACTTCCGCTTCATGCACATCCAAGGAGGAAGGTTATACATACATAGAGTCACGGGCCAGGTGCTGTGATTGCTGCTCTGCTCCCCGAAAGGATTAATGCCATCCGCGCTTAAAACAAACCATACGTTCCTTGCGTCCTTTGCAAACTCCTCCCAGTACTTTCTCTCGATTTTTCTCCACTGCGACCCGTCAGCGGGTGCTCTCAACTTCCCGTCTTTCTTACGGTCCTCACTGTGCCATCACATCAACTTGGCATGCTCTCTGTTTCTAAACAAACGTTTCAACCATGGTATTATAGGAGCATACCACATCACCTTCGCAGGAACCCTCTTCCTGGCGGGCTCGCCATCAACATCACCAGGGTCATCTCGTCTGATCTTATACCGCAATGCACCGCATACCGGGCATGCGTTCATATCCTTGTATGCACCGCGGTAGAGGATGCAGTCATTAGGGCATGCATGTATCTTCTGCACCTCCAATCCTAGAGGGCATACGACCTTCTTTGCTGCGTATGTACTGTCGGGCAATTCGTTATCCTTCGGAAGCTTCTTCTTCAATATTTTCAGTAGCTTCTCAAATCCTTTGTCAGCCACAACATTCTCTGCCTTCCACTGCAGCAATTCCAGTACGGTACCGAGCTTTGTGTTGCCATCTTCGCAATTGGGGTACAACCCTTTTTTGTGATCCTCTAACATGCGATCGAACTTCAGCTTCTCCTTTTGACTTTCGCATTGTGTCCTTGCATCGACAATGACCCGGCGGAGATCATCATTTGGTTCCTCTTGATCTTCAGCAGCTTCACCCGTTGCAGCATCATTGGGCACATCGTCTGGTTCCTCTTGATCTTCACCAGCTCCCCCCCATTGCAGCATCACCATATTCAGCGGGCACATAGTTGTCATCGTACTCTTCTTCTTTGCCATCTTCCATCATAACCCCTATTTCTCCGTGCCTCGTCCAAACATTATAGTGTGGCATGAAACCCTTGTAAAGCAGGTGGGAGTGAAGGATTTTCCGGTTAGAGTAAGACATCGTATTCACACATTTAGTGCATGGACAACACATAAAACCATTCTGCCTGTTTGCCTCAGCCGCATTTAGAAACTCATGCACGCCCTTAATGTACTTGGAGGTGTGTTTGTCACCGTACATCCATTGTCGGTTCATCTGCGTGCATTATATATAATTAAGTGTGTCAAAAACCATTACAGAACATCATAAATAGATAATTAAGTGACCAAATGGATAAAAGTTCATCATCACATTAAAACCAAAGTACATACATATATAGTTCTCATCTAACAACATATAGCTCTCCATACACATCGAAACTATGTAAAACTTTTCAATGCGAAAACAAATGCGATCATAATCGCAACCAAGGTAACAATTGATCCAACGGCATAATGATACCAAGCCTCGGTATGAATGGCATATTTTCTAATCTTTTTAATCTTCAACCGCATTGCATCCATCTTGATCTTGTGATCATCGACGACATCCGCAACATGCAACTCCAATATCATCTTCTCGTCCACAATTTTTTTTATTTTTTCCTTCAAGAATTTGTTTTCTTCTTCAACTAAATTTAACCTCTCGACAATAGGGTCCATCTTGATCTTGTGATCATCGATAACTTCCGCAACATGCAACTCCAATTCCATCTTCTCCTCCTCCATTTTTTCCAATTTTTTCTTTAACGAAATGTTTTCCTCTTCAACTAAATTTAACCTCTCCACAAGAGGGTCGGTTGGAATTTCCGGTTCAGCTACCTCCTAGACATAATAAAACATCTATGCATGTCAGGTTGGTCGGCATAACTATCATAAGCACTAAAACAAATAGTTATAAATTAAAGATAATATACCACATCCGAATCGTAGACCGGACGAGGGCCCACGTGGGCGGATATCAAAACCATCGCACTATATAATAACAAGCAATAATAAACGTAAGAAAATTAGACAAATATCTATCTAAAGCAATAATAAAAGTAAGAAAAGCATGGACATAACAAGAGGCTCACCACGGTGGTGCCGGTGACGAGATCGGCGGGGGCGATCGACGACGGCGAAGACGGGGACGGGACGTGACGGACCGCTAAACCTAGACAAATCTCGGAGAAAATAGAGCTTCGAGAGGAGAAAAGCTTAACTAGTGTGGCTCGGGCATTCCACCGAACATGTTGTGTGCATAGGAGGTGAGCTAGAGCACCACTAACCCCTCTCCCCCTCGGCCAGAAAAAAAAACAGAGCAGTGAGCTCTGCTCTTGAGTGAGGGGGTTTATATAGGCAACTCACTGGTCCCGGTTGGTGCTACAAACCGGGGCTAAAGGGGTGCCTTTGGTCCCGGTTCATAAAACAAACCGGGACTAATAGTGGTGGGCCAGGAGCAAGAGCCATTGGTCCCGGTTTTTAGCTCCAACCGGGACCAATAGGTCCAGACGAACCGGGACCAATGGCCCACGTGGCCCGGCCGGCCCCCTGGGCTAACGAACCGGGTCCAGTACCCCCATTGGTCCCGGTTCTAGATTGAACCGGGGCTAATGGGCTGGACCAATGCCCTGTTTTCTACTAGTGGAACATTACATTCTTATAGAGGTTGTCAAATAAGGATATCAATTTATTGGAACCATTAAGGAGGCGACACTCCTAGAGGGTCAGAAGTAATGCAATATATCCTCCCTCTTATGCCTATTTGAGATACAATTGTAGGGCTGTACTTTGACACTCATATTGCTTTACTCTACTGTAGCATGGATGGAGCAGGAAATTGTGCTGAACCTTCTAACATGGAAACTGCGCTTCTACGAGCTACGGGCCACTATTATTTGTCATATGCATTGTCGATGCAGTGGTAATGTACCACATTTTTCTTTTAGTAGTGATGATATGTTATATGGAGTATAACAATATGGTTGCTGTGACCTTGCTATTCTCTGTACAGCCAGAAGAAAAATAGAATAAAAAGCTTCATTGGAGAAATAATAGAATTAGCGATTGAATATCAAATAACTGTAATTATATATCTGTGTGAGAGATTGACGTAAGAGTACATGCAGACTATTCAAGTGAAAAACATTATTTATTTAGGTGTGTTATTACTAGAGTTTTTATTTTTACAGATGAAGGGATCCCGAAGCTTTATTATCATTGTAATAACATGATACATCACATATGACATCCAGGCCCTATAGAAACAAGATAAATACATAACCAAGTCCCTAGACTTCTGCAGGAAGGACCTCAAACTGAGAGACAAAAACACGATCAGGTCCTTGAGTCCGTGTAGGTTGCACCTCGCCGTCGTCGGGGACGAGCCACTTGGGGGAACGAGGTTCCTATGACAGTATGGTTCTAGGTCATACATAGCCCCCAAATAGAAGAAACACTGCCTCCTTAGGGCATCTCCAGCCGTTGGCCCCCCAGGAGAGGATAAAAATCGCCCCCTGGGGGCGCACCGGCGCTAACCCGTGCACTTGGGGCGTGATGCCCCCCAGTCGCGGCCCCCCAGGGGTTTTGAAAATATTCAAATTCGGCGCAAACACGGGCGAGTTCGTTCAAACTTAAACATATTTTACAAAAAAAACTACCGTGGGCTACCCCCGCCGTCTTCCTCGCCGCCCGCCCATGCGGTTCTACATGCCGAGGAGGCTGTAGAACCGCGTGTAGTCACCACCGTCGTCGTCGCCCCCGCCTCCGCCGTCCCTGCTGCATCCCTCCCCGGGCGGCGATCTCCTCGAGAGCCCGGCACTGCCGGACCATCTCCTCGCGCAGGTAGTCGACGCGCGACCACCGCATGGCGTCCTCGTCGGAGAAGCCGTGTCGGGTTATCTCCTCGTACTCCGGGGGAAGGCCGGACTCCGTCTTGGGCTTGAGGAGGGCGCCGGAGCTGCGGGTACGCGCGCTGACAGGTGTGTCCTGGGGCTCCGGCTTGACGGGGCGGAGGTGGAGGCAGGGAGAGCCGCCGGATGAGGAGGAGGACACCCCGGTCTCCATGCGCCTCGGCATCCAGGAGCTTCCCCGGCGGCGTGAGAAGGACGGGGGAGAGGGGTACTCGAGGCATGGCGTGTTGCCGCCCTCGATGTACTCGAGGACGGACTCCAACGTGCGCCCGGGCACGCCCCACCACCGGCGCCGTCCGTCGGCGTTGAACCTGCCGAAGGGCACGACGCCGTTGGTGGCCTCGAGCTGCTCGTTGTGCCGGCGGCGGAAGTACGGCTCCCAGATTGTGTTGTTGGGGGCGTACCGGGGCCCCTCCCTCGCCGCACGCGGCAGGGACGAGCGGATGCGTGCGATCTCCGCACGCCGCACAGCGCCAGTGGGTACCGGGGGCACCGGCACGCCGCCGGCGCTGATCCTCCACGCCCCGGGCACCCGCATGTCTGGCGGGACCGGGTACTCGGCCTCGAAAAGGAGGCGAGCCTCGTCCTAGTCGAGATGCCGGCGCCCGAATCCGTTCGCCGCCGCGCCGTCGCCTGGGAAACGCTCGTCCATGCTTTGGCAACTGATGATGGCGAGAGAAGGAAAGGGGGAGAAGATGAGCGTCGGAGGATGATCGGGGCGAGTCTCGCCGGCGCGCTTCGGTCGGCTTTTATAGGCAGAGAAGCCGCGTGGGAGGCTTGGCCGGCGCGTTACGCGTGGCGTGATTGCGTGGCGGCCGAGGGACGCGTCGCCCAGCCTTCACTGCGCCACCCGTGAGGCATCAATGGAGGCTGACCGGCGCGGCAGCGCGCGGCAGCTTTGGCATTGATTCGCCGCGGTAAACGAGACGATGAGGACGACGAAGGGGCGAGAAGGGAGTAGAGCCGCTGATGCGGCGGGCCCGCGGCTCTTCGCGCCAAAAACGATTCGCCCGGCGCCCCCGAGCGACCCCCAGCGCGCCGTGTTCGGGTTGGGTTCGCCGGCGCCAATTTCGGCCCGAGCCGGTGAAAACTAGGCTCTTGGGGGCGCGACTGGGCCGATTTTTTGGCGCCGGCGGGCGAAAAAACGCCTGGGAGGCCTTTTTGGGGGCGCGGCTGGAGATGCTCTTATATATTGGCATAATTAACCCTAGGAGGAAAAAAGAGGCGAACAAATACATCCGTTGCCACAGATGGTTGCACTTTAGTCTGAAGAGTCACTGGAGCGACGAAGACTGCCCATCGATTGCCAAAGACCAGCTTTAGCGAACGGCGTAACTTCGTAACAATTTTCGATGAAAATAAGCTCACGTTCGATCATATATTATGTTTTTGGCTGAAGTTAACACCAAAGCTTCTATTGGTAAAAAAAAATAGGGCCAGTTCCGAAGTGAAAATCCTAATGAAGTCTTGCTGACCTCAAATATTCGCTTTACAAGAAGATTTTCTTTTTTCACAATAATGGATGAGCAAGAATTTTAGAAACCAATGTTTCATTTTTGTTATCCATAACATAATCATCTATCGATTCATTTTCCGCGGCAACACACATGCATTCTAACTAGTGCAATAGAAAAGGTTCTCGGCATACATTAAATAAATTGAGTGTTATTTGTTTGCGATCCCTTTGCAGTATATGTTCGGCAAACACGTCCATGTGCCGTGTGCTGCTCTTGGCCGAGAGCGACGCTCGGCTTACTTACTTTTTTGCCATGATCCCGTATTCTTGTACTCGGTAAATACAAAAGAACTTGGTAATGACGAATTTTTCAGTAGTTTATATACCCCGACAGGATTCTTGGTATGCAGCTTCGCGTTGGTTTGGCATTCTTCATCTTAATTTCTTGAACTGGATTGTTGGGGAGCGAGAAGAAATAGAGGAAGGTGGGGCAAGAAATGGTTGACATGAAATATGAAATTGTAAAGAAGCAACGGTGGAGGAAGCCATGCCCTTCTCATACCATCGCCTCTGTCAAAATTAACTCTCGTCTAGGAAGTTGCCGGTGTCTACGCAGGCAAGGAACAGCAGGGTCTAGAACCGTCGAGGTGGCGCGCAATTGACCTGCGCTGCCGAGTGCATGTTGCCAGCGCGTCGCTCGCTAAACGCGCGTCCTCTCCATGTCCCGTCAGCCGTTGCAGATCAAGTCTCACGGTATAGTGGTGAAAAATGAAGAGGAATCGTACGGATACATTTTTTTTTTAACGAAACGCATGGAGGTTGGGGTCTGGGGAGGGCCGGCGGCGTGGTGGAGAATTAGGGCCGAGAACCAACGTTAGATCGATACATCGGACAGTATCTACGCCGTCCAACCAATTAAACAGATGGGACAGTTTCCTATTTATACGGTGGCAAACCAGCACACAAAGTCAGAAACTCAGAAACACACTCCTCCCCAGAGACAAGCATGCTTCGGCGGCTCTCATGATCTCTTGCTCCACCCACCAACCCTAATTCCAGAGCGGCCAAACCCAAAGGAGATGGAGGCTGGCGGCGCTAGCACGACTACGAGGAAGAGAAAAGCAGCCGCGCTCGAGGGCCATCCAGCTCCGGCGCCGGTGGCGGTGGCAGCGGCCGCCGATCCCGGAATGGGCGAAGACGACGGATCGGGCGAAGACGGACGGGATCTCGACCGCATCAGCAGCCTCCCCGATGCGATCCTCGGTGAGATAATCTCCCTCCTCCCCACCAAGCAAGGGGCTCGCACCACGATCCTCGCGTCCCGGTGGCGCCACCTCTGGCGCTCCGCGCCGCTGAACTTCGACTGCCGTCACCTCGCCTGTGAATGGGACGAATTCCCTGCTCTCATGCCGGACATCATTTCCGCCCACCAAGGCCCCGGCCGCCGCTTCTGCACTCCGGAGCAGCTGTACACCATAAACGACATAGATGCCGTGGAGGGCTGCCTCCTGTCCCCCGCTCTGGCTAGGCTCCAGGAGCTTAAGCTCAACAGCTGGAGAGGGCAGCCGCTGCCGGAATTAGTCTTCCGCTTCTCGGACACCCTCCGTGTTTTCCGCATTGGACAGTGCAGCCTCCCGGACGCCACCGTCCAAAGATTTCATTTTCCCCGCCTTGAGCGGCTCGAAATTGTTCATAGCAGCATCACGGAGCGCTCACTCCACAGCATGATTGCCGGCTGCCCTTCTCTGGAGTGCTTGCTAATTTCTCGGTGCACTGGACCTCGTTGCCTCCGGATCAATTCACTTGTCCTTAGAAGCGTTACAGTCCGCAATTATTCGCAGTTAGAGGACATCGTCATCGAGAGTGCCCCTTGTCTTGAAAGAATATTCCATCTTAATCAGAACCAGGGTTTGCATGTGTCAGTGCACTTCGCGCCTAAGTTGGAGACCTTAGGCTGCACCAACTCCACCAGGGTCGTCTTTGGTTATACAAATATTCAGGTAACTCCAGCCTTCTTCATTCTTACCGTCGAGACTTCTAATAACTTCCATTTCTATGTGAAATGTGCACACACGGTTTTAGCCTATAATTTGCACATGTATATTGTCTAATGTTGGCCTTCATCTTTGATGAAGGGATCACGCACAATCAAGTGTTTGGCTCTCAGTATGCCCACTCTTAGTTTGGATATGGTCATTGGATTGATGGGAAGCTTTCCGTGCTTTTTTTTTTTTTAGAAATGGAGGTTGGGCCCCCGGCCTCTGCATCAATCGATGCATGCAGCCATCTTTATTAATTATTCCACAAAAGTCTGACAAGAAACATACATCAAAACACCCGAAGCCACCACTCACACCTACAAATTCGATAATGAGGAGTGCTCTCACTCCCCATATCTACAACCAGTGTCGTCGCCGATCCATCCACATAACGTATCGGGACTAACAACCGGTGCAGCTGACCTAAAGCGCATACCACTTGCACACGTTTTAGAAGCCGCCATCTTCATCGGACCACTGACCCATCTTCAGGAAATAAATCCGTACCCTCCTTGCCAGTCCGGACATCCATCGACGCCACCACGACGCCCAACGGCGCCACCGCCCTGCGCTCGTCCGTCCAGACGCGAAGACTCTGGAAGAGCTGTCGTGCGTAGCACCTGCCAACCAGGCATGACTCAGCGTAGCACCTGTTGGCCAGGCATGACTTGACAACTACACCAAAGCTCCGTGCAAGAAGGAGCCGCTCCACCTCCTGCCTGTGTCTTCTAGCGCTGCTCCACAAACGATGCTCCCCGGAGAGAAACGGCACCGCAATACCGCCATCGTCCGATCTGGAGAACCAGATCCTAGGGTTTCCCCCGAAGCAGTGCCCATCACCAGCAACCGTCAAGGACCCACACAGTGCCCACCACCACTCAGCCCTCAAGGCGACGCCTTCAGGAAGGTCACGGCATCAAGGACGCCGCCGCCGCCCACCGGAGTTAGGGTTTTCACCCGAGAGTCGGAGAGGGGAAAATGCAGGAGCAGACATGACCGACGTCTCCAAGAAGAAAAGCGGCGCCCTTGAGCGTCGTCGTCGGCGCGGCCGACCGGGGCCAGCCAAGGGGTTTCCCCCAATCTGAATCTCCTCCACCAGCTTCACCCGCGGCCAGGGTCCCGGCAACCACGCCGGCACCGCCAGGAACCCGCAGGAGAGAAGCCCACTGATCAGGGCCGGATGACTGCGGCCAGATCCGGCGCTAGAACCCACCGCCGGCGCACACCGGCAGCCGAACAAGCGGACCCCGACAACGCCGGCCAGATCTGGCCAACCCAGATCCGACGCACCCGCCGCACCGACGACCACCTCAGCGCCGACGACACCACGGGCCGCCACCACCCACAGCAGGACGAATCTGGGTAGGAGGGCCAGATCCGCCGCCACCGCGCGCCATGGCTGACCACCACGCTGCCCCAACAGCCATGGAGGCGCAGCCCCGCCGACAAGCCCTGGAGCCGCCGCTCCAGCGTCCAATCTCCGCCGCCACGCCAGACGCCCAGGGTCGCCGTTGCGCGCAGCCAGATTCCGCCCCCAGGAAGAAGGGCGAGCCCGCCACCGCCGTCCGCCGGACGAGCTTTGCTCGCCGGCTTCCTCCGGCGGCGGCGGGGGAGGGTGGGTTGGGGTGTGTTGGGGGCGGCGGCGGCTAGGGTTCGCCCGAGCCGCCCCCCTGGGGGCTGCGCGGGCGTCTTTCTGCTGGGCTCCCAGCTGCGGGACGGTTCGTTGGTCCGTGCTTGGAGAAGTTGTACATTCAGGTGATGAATTGATCACTGACAATAATACCTTGTGTTTGGCTGCTCATTTGATCTACTTGTTTTGCTGAAGTTGTTGTTTGTTGATGTTCTTTCCAGTGCAACACGTCAAGGAAGATCAATAATGTGTGGCGTCGTAAATACCGCAATCTTCTCAAAAGTCTTGACATCCGTCTGAAAATTATGGTGTTGAATTATTATTCCGGCAGAAAAGCTGACATTGATTTTGTCACATTCTTTGCCCTCAACGCTAGCCAGCTAGATTCGATGACACTTGTGGTCGAGACCGACGATGAGGACTTCTTAGCAAAACATCATCACAAGCTTCAACTAGACAACATGGCTTCAAATGATGCTCGGGTTCATTTCACTACGGAACGGCACTACGAATTTGGATACAGATTATCCTTTTGAGTGGTAGTTTTGAAAATGCTTCGTGTTTGGTCCAGCGAGAAGTTACTCTATATATCCAACCAGTAAAGCTTATTCTATGATTTGTCCAACAACGATTAGCTATTGTGTTTGGGGTATTTCTAAGTTTGTATTATCTTGGAACGTGTTCAAACAAGCTATTTATTTATATGATATTTGCAGTTAGTTATTGTCTTATCATGATACTAACCTTATATAGATAAACCTGCCTCGGTTATCTAAACCTGGATTATCTGCCTCGGTTACAGGCCTGGATTGTAACACTGGCATTCTATGTGACAGCAAGCATGTAGAAAACAACATGAGACTGTTCTGCATTTGTCTGCACACTCTAGGTCACCACTTACCTCCAGTCCCAATTCTCCTAAATTAGGTATAATTCACACCTCAATGGAGGCTAGAGAGTGGTGGGTGCTTTCAAACTGAAACCCGAAACCGAGTCGAACTGAAATATAGGCTAAGTTCGTTTTTGCTTATTAGGTTCAGTTTGAAAAATAGACACTATTCGGTGTTAAGTTTGAAATCGTTTTCCCGTTGAGAAAAACCATATGCTACACTGAAGTAACCGAATTGTGAGTCTGCCACCCTCGTATCTCTCCGGCGCAAGCACAACAGGCAACCCGACTAGTCTAAGTCACTGGCTAGCTAGTTTGTTGCTTTGTACATAGATTCATGCAAGCAGAAACTCATCGGTCTAGTGCATCGATTATATGAAAATACTATTTGGCAGCTTTTTATTTGAGATGATGGACAGCTATGTCTGTGGAGAGTATAACAAATCACTCCATGACACGCTGCTTTGACCGATGATGGTGCACACGTATTTCAGTTTTCCGGTTAACCGAACAAACCAAATCGATAAATTTCCCTTAATCGATGAAATGGCAAATCTTTTGCCTTGTTTAAAAAAATCGATAATTTTCGGTTAATAAGGTTCGTGGCAAATTTTAGTGTGATTATTTCGATTGTTATTTTACAGAAACCGAACTTCTAGAAACCCAAATGAACCTAACCGAATTAACCATATAAACGGAGTGCCCACCCTCGGAGGGGCATTTTTTATGTAAGGAGGAATGCGAGCAGGGTCTGCCTTGTTATCAGTTGTAAGCAATGCAAGCGCCTTGTAAATATTTGGGTGACTCAGGTGAGGCCCTGAGCATCACTTGCTGACCTGAACTTGAGATGTGATGATCTTAGTTCAGTTTGTTGTACTGAGTACTTAGAAGAGACTACACTCGGTAGATCAATCTTGAGATGATTGATCTCATTCATTCTGGTGAGTAGGGTATGTTAAGAAACATGTTCATGATGCTAATTTTGAGATACTGATTGTAGTTGACTAATTACGTTTCCAAAATGCACAAGAATGGAAGTACAATGAGCTGCTGACATCAGGAATGCAAATACAAGGAGCTGCTACACCTCTCACAACGACTGGAATGCCTTGCTGGAATGCTTCTCAAGAGTCTGCAGAGAGAGAGAGAGTGCAGATGTTGTTGGTGCTGGAATGCTTCTCTTTAAGTTCAGGGAGATACTGCAAATTAATATATTTTCATCTGAAGAAATCATCCTTTTATTTCTTCATTTTTCTGCAATATATACTGACTAGCTATATTCTTTTCTTAAACAGAAAACGAGGGAATGATCAATGAGAGGTTGAAGAGACTATATACCAAACAGAACCAAAGCATGCTTTGAATGTAAATGCTACTGACAACAATTACATGAATGAAAATCTAGGGTCCATTGTCTAACAGACTAAAAAACACAATGCTTGTATGTTGATCTTAGGCAGTCCACTTTGAAATTCCAGCAACTTCAGATCACGGTGAGGATTCTCTCTTCAAATTTTAGGTCCGGGTGTACAATGGGCTGAAGATTGGACTTTTATTCGGAACATGTAGATATGATTTTGGTAGTCTCGAGCATGAAGCCATGAACTAATGTTTGAGGCCGAGGAGTCCGCCACTAACCATGGATGCAATGCATCTCCATAAGGGGAAAGTTGTGTTATAGCTCAGGCTCCATGGCACCCGTTTTACAGTTCACACATGCAAATCACACTTTGAGGTTTCACTTTTTTTTTGAAAAATAATACACATGAACATAGAGATGTATATTACATCTCTGTGAAATTTCCGCCTTGGTGTGAGCTATACAAAAACATGATGGACTTTTTATAGTAAATAATGCATGTGCTAGAAACCTAGAAGTACATTTTTTTTGTTTTTTTGTTCAGCTGACACAAAAGTTTATCCGGTCATGAAATTTTAGACGTGTAGTATACATCTCTATGTTCATGTGTATTTTTTAGAATTTTTTAAATCCTCAAATATGATTTCGGCACATGAAACAGTAAAACGGTTGTGGTGGAGCCTGAGCTCCCAACAACTCCTCCATAAGTCATTTTGAGAGAGCATCTCGAGGAGACTACCTCCATCCCACCCTCAATTTTAAAAAAGAACTGCCCAAAAATTTAGTTTTGGTACTCAATCCCTATTAAATCCGCAATGGTGAAGGATGGGATGACGTGAGGAGAGATAGAGACGAGCGTCGGCCACGGTGAGGCCGAGCCAGGACGTCACCGGCGATGGGGAAGACACTACGAGCGGCAATGAGCTGCGGCGTCTCAGGAGAAAATGAGAAGCATTTTGATGGGTGCAGGTTAGGGGGTGTGGGGGTCGCTGGAGTTGCTACAGATCAGGGAGTCTTAGAGAGATGGCCTTGGGCGGCAGCAAGGACGTTAGTGGGGGTGAGTTCAAGGGGAGGGTGAGGCAACATGCGGCAGCACCCGCCGGCCGAGGGGATGGAGGCCGACGATCCGCGTGAGGAAGAAGATGGACAAGGTTGGGCTTGAGGAGGAAGAAGTGACGGGAGCCGCTAGATGTCCATCTGATTGTCAAGAAAGTGACTGATCCTAACATTTTTTCAGGCACCTCACGGATACGTCTACGCTTTTAGTTGCGCCGTCTGCGTCGTCCTCTCATGCCATCACGGATATTCCCTCCTTCCGGTCCCTTAATGTGGTAGGGTAAACCTCCTTGACCTCTGCAATGCCTCAGATGTAACACTTTCTCATTTTGGCAATATATAAACTTTGGCTTCATCAGTTCCTTTCGGGCTCTTCTGTCTTTTCGGGTTCTTCGTTTTGTCGTGTGCGTGTGTGCATTTCATCCATGTCATTTTGTCATGTGCATTGCATTGCATTTGTGTTGTCACTTGCATCCGGTCCCATTCGTCTCTTCCCGTTGTCCGTTTCGAGTTCCGACGCTCTCACACGTGCCCGTGGCATCCCCGAGTCCTTCTTTCGTGTGTGGCCGTGTAACGTTTCCGGAATGACACGAGACTCGTCGTGCATTGTTGTTTTGGTACGTGTAGGCCGCCTGTCAAGTTTCGTCGCGTTTGGAGTTCGTTTGGTACTCCAACGGTTAACCTAATGGGCTAAAAGAACCTCTTCTTTGAGGCCCAAGACCCCCTCCACAACAGCCCACTAACCCAGCACAACCCTTTTCATCATCTTGATCGTCGAATTGTGATCACATGGCCGAAAACCGCTCCCCATTTGGACTCTCCTAGCTCCTTGTGCCTATAAAAACGTCCCCATGTCCATTTTTCGGGCAAGACCCTAGTTCCACCGCTCTCTCCGCCGCCGGACACGTCCGGACCGAGCCGGACACGTCCGATCCACCGCCACCAGCCAATCGCCGCCTGCCACGTGTCCCGCCGCCGTTCCCACCGCGCCGGCCCGCGAGGCCCGATGCGGGCCCGCCGCCGCCGCCATCCGGGCCACGCCCCCTCCGCGCGTTCTCGCCTCTCCGCCTCCGCGCGCCGCCGCCCCGCCGCCTGGAGGTCGCCGGACCGCCGGCGCAGCCAGGCTCGCCTTCCGCCGGAGCTCGCCGCCGCCTCCACCCATCGCCGGCCACCTCCACCCGTCGGCCGACGCCACCGCGCCGCGCCGGCCGGCCGGAGTCGTCGCTCCGCCGGTCCGCTCGCCGCCGCTGCCGGGATCGGCCCGATCCGATCTGAGCCGCCGCGGGGTCGAACCCTAGCGGGTCCCGCGCCCGACTCGCTCCGCAACCCGCAACCCGATCCGCCTCCGGCTAGATCCGCTAAGCCCGATCCAGATCTGAGGTTGACCTTTTTTCCTTTAAGTCTTTTGTTGATTTTGTTGTCTGATGGCATCACACCCCGAGTATCTTGATTTTAATAATGATGAAGATGACTTGCTAGGAGATGATGATTTACTTGTTGGTAGCAATAGTGATGAAAACTATGATGAAATTGCTATTAATCATGCTAATCAAGATAAAACAAATGACAATGATAAGGAGAAGATTGAGCGTCTAACTAAAGAATTAAACACTCTCAAGTTAGCTCATGAAACTACCTTACAGGATGATCTAGAACTTTTGAGGACTTGTCATAAGCTACACTTTGAAAAGCTCAATCTAGAGAAAGAGCATGAGTTCTTAAACGCAATCAATGATGATCTTCGTAAGAAAAGTTCTTCTTACATTGGCAACCGTTTACTCTTGTCTACTTACATGCCACAAGTAAAATCTAGCAACAAGAACAAGAAAGATTCTTCCTCTAGTAGCAACAACAATCATGCTAAATCCAATGATGTTGCTTATAGTAGTTCTCTTGATTCACTAACAATTCTCTTAGCCAATTTACACTTGAGCAAGGAAATAGCTTATTGAAGGGAATTATAGAGAAAGGTGTATACAAGAGCCTTGCCGGGAGTAAGCAATTTGAGGAAATTGTACGCAAGCAAGGAAGGCACCGGAAGAATCAAGGTGTTGGTTTTGAACGAAATTTCAATGCCAATGGAGTTGAGTGGGAAGAAGATCGATACCCCAAGATCAAGTTTGTTCCTCAACAAGAGAAGTATGATCCTACTTCCTTCAAGGGGACAAAAGCACAAGATGATCTTCCACCACAAGACCACAAGCTAAAGGGCAAGGACAAGCTTCAAGAAGAGATTGATGCATTTGAAGAAGCTCCTAAAGCCTTGGTCAAGTGGGATCCCAAGACTACATCAAGCTCTATTTCATCAAGTACGAATACAACTCCAAGGATTCCCATCAAGATGGTGTGGATACCAAAGAAGAAGAACTAGAGAGTTCTTGAGGGTGACTCCGCCAACATACTTCACTCATATCATCTTGGCGAGGACAAGTGCAAGCAACTTCCACATTTTGCACTAGTTCAAGGAGTCACAAACCATCTTGTTGGTAAGACAAGGGACAAGATAAGTAATGCTTTCATGGACATCATCTTGTGTGCAATTCACTCTATGTCCATGGATATCCTTGTTTGTTCCTTGTGGTACTAACCCGTGTAGGTATTGAAAGTGCAACTCACTCCAATGGATTGCTCCAAATGATCTACATCAACATTGAGCATCCACATATTCAACATCTACATGAAGTCATCATTGAAAAAACCCAAGTTTAGTTCATCCCTCTTAGGGGGGGATATCCCATCTAGGGGGAGCTTTACTCTAAAGGTTGAGCTAAAGCAACTCTAATGGCGTGAACACAATAATGCTTTATGTAAAAGTGGTAACCCCACTTGTGCTTAAACGATGAGTATGACCTATGATCAAATGTTCTCATTTGACTCCTAAGTCAATATACTCATATATAGATGACCTAGTCATCGCCAATTGCTTGATAGATGCTAGAATTTAGTGTGCATGCTTGACACATATTCTATTTGATATTTTATTGTGGGAGCATGTTGGTTGCGTACTTTAATCATTCGAGGACATCCGTTTGTTGCTTTGATTGTTTGGCTCTTTTTCTCTTGCCAAATGGATGGACAAGAATGCCTAAGCACTCCCGCTAGCTATCTATGCTTTTCTCGTCTCAAACTCTATTCATGCTATACATCACAAAGTTTGAACAAGTCTCTATCGAACCCAGCGAGTGAGGAGCACTCGGTGTCACCGATCTGATCAGGACTTAACTTCCAAAACCTCCAAAATGCATTTCGGTCAGACCAACAAGTCTCATTCAGTCCCAACGAAATCATTTAGGTTGATCAGTTTTTGTATCTCAGTGAAACCGAATAAACCAACAAGTCTCAATTATGGAGGTGATAAACAGTTCGTCATAAAGGGTTACGCCGATGCAAGCTTAATTTGACACTAATCCAGATGGCTCTAGATGCGTATTGAACGTAGGAGCAATTAACTAGAATAGCTCTACGTAGAGCATTGTCGACATAGAAATTTGCAAAGTACACACGGTTCTGAATGTTGCAGACCCGTTGACTAAAAACTCTCTCACAAGCAAAACATGATCATACCTTAGAGTGTTAATCACATAAACGATCTGAACTAGATTATATAGTAAACTCTTTGGATGTTAATCACATGGTGATGTGAACTATGGGTGTTAATCACATGGCGATGTGAACTGGATTATTGACTCTAGTAAACTTTTTGGGTGTTAATTACATGGCGATGCGAACTAGATTATTGACTCTAGTGCAAGTGGGAGACTGATGGAAATATGCCCTAGAGTCAATAATAAAATGGTTATTATTATATTTCCTTATTCATGATAAAGGTTTATTATTCATGCTAGAATTGTATTGACTGGAAACCTAAATACATGTGTGAATACATAAACAAATACTGTATCCCTAGTAAGCCTCTACTAGACTAGCTCGTTAATCAAAGAGGTGTCTCGGTCATGTCCATAATTCTCGAACCCGTAGGGTCCGCACACTTAACGTTCGATGACAATATAGTATTATATGAGTTATATGATTGGTGACCGAATGTTGTTCGGAGTCCTGGATATGATCATGGACAAGGCGAGGAGTCTTGAACTGGTCGAGATGTAAAGATTGATATATATGACGATGATATTCGGACACCGGAAGTGTTCTGAAGTGTATCGGGTATTTATCGGGGTACCGGAGGGGTTACCGGAACCCCCGGGGGAATATATGGGTCATATGGGCCATGATAAGGGAGCACACCAGCCCACAATGGGTGGCGTGCTCCCCTATGGCAAGAGGCCGAATTGGGAGAAGGAAAAGGAGGGTTCGTCCCCCCTTTCCTTTCTCTCTTCACCCTTCCCTTTCTACTCTAGTGAAATAAGGCAAGGGGGCGCCACTTGGGGAACCCCCAAGTAGGATTCGGATCCTACTTGGGGCGCACCTGGCTGCCTCCCCTCTCCCTCCACCTATATATATGTGGGGGGCGCCCCTAGCAGACAGATCAATTGTTAGCTCTGTGTGGCACCCCCTCCACGTTTCATGTCCTCGGTCATAATTTTATAGTGCTTAAACGAAGCCTTGCGGAGATCACTTCATCATCACCGTCACCACGCCGTCGTGCTGACGGAACTCATCTTCTACCTCGATGTCGTGCTAGATCAAGAAGGTGAGGGACGTCGCCGAGCTGAACGTGTGCAGAACGCAGAGGTGTCGTGCGTTCGGTACTTGGTCGGTT
Source organism: Secale cereale (assembly GCA_902687465.1). Lineage (NCBI taxonomy): Eukaryota > Viridiplantae > Streptophyta > Magnoliopsida > Poales > Poaceae > Secale > Secale cereale. The sequence continues at coordinate 98,582,802 of LR738713.1, read as the reverse complement.
GAAGCACGAAGAAGTTCGACTACATCAACCGCATTGTGAAACGCTTTCGCTTACGGTCTATGAGGCTACGTGGACACACTCTCTCCCTCGTTGCTATGCATCTCCATGGATAGATCATTGTGTGTGCGTACAAAATTTTTGTTTTTCATGCAACGTTTCCCAACAAGATAATTGCATGCGCGTAGAAAAAAAGTGTTTTCCATGCAACGTTTCCCAACAATTAGTTCCAACCCCTTGCGGTGTGTATACATGAATAAACAGTAAACTGGAATTGAAATTATTTTCCACACGCACAAGTAAAATGTATGCAAAGTGAATGATCTAACCGATGCAGTTATATTCAATACTTTTTCATTACAACTGTCGATTTCAATATTCAGTACTTCTTCATTACAACTGTTGATTTCAACTTATTTTCTTTCTCTAATTCTTAAACTCTATAAACTGCAACTCAGTTTTGCTAACAAATGTTTTTCACCTCATAAAACTAATGTTCTACTAACTGAGTTCCGTATTTCCATTATAGTTTATTCATTACCATGGTCGAGGAATTATTAGTGTTTTTTCTGACTTGGTCAACTTACCCTTGCAGTAATCAGCCATAAAAGATAGAATGTAGGACAGGGTCTGCTTTAGCAGTTGAGATCAAGATATGCTACTCCAATCTATATATGAAACCAAACCAGGTGGGCTCGATGATCAGCCAATGGCTGCACACTACCGAGCTAAAGAAGGTACTGTGATAAATCTTGCTGCTTAGTTTCCTCTGCTCATAACTAGCCAAACTATAACTGGTACATGTGTAGGTAATTAGCATATGTTGCTCTCCGTTAAATATCTCAATATATTTGAACTTGCCGTTTCATGCACATTATTAGATGGTGTTTTCATCTGCTTGGAAAAGTAAACGTTAATTGTTATTTCGAAGTTGAGAATTTTTTTTTCTTGCTATTCTGGCTGCAAGCTCAATGTAAGTACCTAGCAATAGATTGACATTTATTGTCTTCTGTGAACATGGAGCCTTGTGTTTATTAGCTCATATGATATGTTCATTGTCTGGTCCTTGGTTTTGGTAAATTGACATCATAATGATATTACTTGCCAAGACATCACGGGCTTTAAAATACAGTTTTAACTTATGTTTTGGTAATTTTACAAGCTCTGTAGTGGTGGCAGTAAGAGCTGATTGTGATTTTCTGTCTGAACCTTTACTTTGACTCACTTCATTTGTAATTTTAGTGTTCGACTAATAATTCGTCTCTTGGAACAAGTGCAAAGGCAACATCATCTTCCAGCAGAAGATTTCCCTTTCGTTAAGTGCTTCAGAGATGCACTAGGTGGGTACAACATCTATAGTTTTGAGAGGTCAAGCCATATGTACTACTATTATGTTGTATTAAAAAATCTAGCATCAGTTCAGATGATATAAGGAAAGTAAACAGAGGTGCTGATGGGCTCAACTAATTTAAAAAAGAAAGTTCTTGATTTTCGTTTCTAGATAAAATATTTGATTCATTGTTGTGGATTTTTCAGGACAAAGCAGCTTCTGATGGACAAAGAGGTGATAAGCGATGAACTCTTCCAGTATAAAAGTTGATGGTCCTGATTCGTTCATCGTTTATTTCTTGAACAGTTTAATTTACACGACATCTCCATGGCTTTTCATGTCCTGTGGTAATATATTTGATTACAGTCGCAGATTACGCAAGATGATTACTTAGGTTCCTAATTTATCTTCTCGCTCATGGTGGTAGGGAAACATCGCCATTAGTTTGCATGAGCTAGAAGAACTTCACAGAATTTTGTCAATAGCATTGATCAGGATTTTTTCCTTCTTATTCCTTGCTATTTTCTGACAAGGAAGAACCATAGAGAATCTCAATCCTTACACTGTAGCAGTACCTGCAGTAGAGCAAACCGTTGTCTCAAAATTAATGGCACATGGAAAGAAATGGCTGTTATTGTTGAAGGTTACTCCAAGAACAAATACATCGTCAAATTAGATGTTGTATATTACCCGTCCATAAATTGGATCCTCGTGTATCCTGCGACTTGGTTCGTCCAAGAGATGTTTGTGTCCAAAAGACAAGTGTGGGCTGCTTGCAGGGTAGAGCATAATTGGATTTTAAAGCCATTTATAATGTTTTGCAAAATTATAATTTTGAACAAAGGTACATTAAGTTGTGTCGCTCACATGGATAGTGTTGCCATCTATAATGCCTTACAAGTGTGAGCTCCATCACGATAATCTGATTAGCGTGCCACATGTATGTTTTGTGTAGATTGATTGATTGTTGAGCTTTTCGTACGATCTTGAGCTCCTCCTCCTCCTAACCCTAGTCGCTGCCTCCTCCTCACCCCCCTCCTCCCTTCCTCGCCGCCGCCTGTGGTAGCCGCCGGGCAAGCCCGGGCGCCAAGGATGGTGGCGGCGGGTCCTCGGTTGCCCTGCTTCTGCGTGGGGAACACAGGATCTGGAGCGGCGGCTCCTTTGACAAGGCACGGCCGGCTAGCAGCCGTGCGGGCGGTGGATCCGGTGTCCCAGCCACGCGGGCGGCGTGATCCTGTGGTCGTTGGCGGCTAGCGGCGGCTTCTGCGGCAGTCGGTCCGCGTGATCTGGCGCCTCCCGTCCTCCCCTGTTCGGCGTGCGGGCTAGCCTGGTCGGGCCGCGCTTCCTCTTGGTCGCCGGTTCTGTACAGGTGGCGCTGCTGGAGGCGAAGATCTACTTCGGGCAAAATCCCTGGCTGGCCGTGCCGACGGCGACGCCTGAGGGTGCTGCACCCCTCTTTGGAGGCGTTGGTATGGACTGATCTCCTCACTTCACCTTCCCTACGTCTCCCGGGCGAAAGCCCTAACTTTGTTGGGTGGCGGCGGCGCTCACGGTGATGTTCCCTTCTTGAAGGCGCCGCTTTGGGAACCTTGAGGTTGGGTGACGCTTGTGGGTGGTGGGCGACGGCGGTGGTGCGGCCCTATCCTAGCATGGATTTACATACGTTGCTTGGAGATGAACTCCCATTATTCGAGGTCGTCGACTGCCGTCGTGGTGGCGTCAATGGCGGAGGACTTGCCAAGGCTCGCGTAGGTGGAGGTCATCGTTTGGCATCGTGGTGGCGTCAATGGCGGAGGACATGCCAAGGTTGTCACCTCAATCTGCTCTGAAGATGGACCAGTGGAAGATTGCTGCGACGACACATGTGAGTGCGACGGACCGGTTTGAGCCCCAGATCCGGCTGATGGCTCGGTCGGGGCCTCCGACTTTAGATGTTAGGCTTAGGTGAGAGGTCTAGGTATGTGGCCCAGCTTGTACCCCTTCATCATTTGGATAGTAGTAGCGGCAGATGTTGCCATCGGATTCAGGCATATTGTTGTTATAATTTGTAAGGTCCTCAAGAATAATCAATAAAATGGTCGCATGCATCTCCCAGATGCAGAGGCCGGGATCATCCTCCTTTTCAAAAAAAATATCTGCTATTTCTAACTGTACAAATTTAACAATTATTTAGCATTTTACATAATGCTTAGTTTCAGAACAAAAATAAGTGAATCCTTATAACCTGATTTTGGTACATTATTTAGTTCAAAATTACTTTGTGAATCCCAGCTTCTCCAGTATTGTAACTCTGTGTCAACTTAATCTGATATTTCTCTTGTTGACAACTTCAATTTGTAATATGATGATGTTCTCTTCCAGAAACTATGTCAACTAGCCCATGGCTATGTCTATTAGTCCTCCAGTATTTGTCTGAATGAGATAACACATGTTTCTTCAAGTGTCTAAACACTACACGAAGTAAGTTTCTTATAGAAGTAGTCAAACATGGATATCAATTTATTGTAACAATATATTCTTATAGAAGTAGTCAAACAAGGATATCAATTTATTGGAACCATTAAGGAGGTGACACTCCTGGAGGGTCAGAAGTAATGCAATATATCCTCCCTTCTTATGCCTATTTGAGATACAATTGTAGCATGGATGAAGCAGGAAATTGTGCTGAACATTCTAACATGGACACTGCGCTTGTACGAGCTATGGGCCACTATTATTTGTCATATGGATTGTCGATGCAGTGGTAATGTACCACGTTTTTCTTTTAGTAGTGATGATATGTTATATGGAGTATAACAATATGGTTGCTGTGACCTTGCTACTCTCTGTAGAGCCAGAAGAAAAATAGAATAAAAAGTTCCATTGAAGAAATAATAGAATTGGCTATTGAATATCAAATGGCTGTAATTTTATATCTATGTGGGAGCTTGATGTAAGAGTACATGCAGACTATATAAAGTGAAAAACATTATTTATTTAGGTGTGTTATTACCGAAGTTTTTTTTACAGATGAAGGGATCCCGAAGCTTTATTATCATTGTAATAACATGATACATCACATATAACATTCAGACCCTAAAGAAACAAGATAAATACATAACCAAGTCCCTAAACTTCTGCAGGAAGAACCTCAAACTGAGAGACAAAAACACGATCAGGTCCTTGAGTCCGTTGTAATGCCCCGGTTGTAATACTTTCCCTTTTGGGTATATAATATATCTCCGGCTTCATCTATTTCCTTTTCGGGTCTTTGTCTTTCGGGTTTTCATCGTTTTGTTGTGTGAGTGTGTGGCATTCATTCATATCATGTAGACATGTGCATTGCATTGCATCTGTGTTGTGGGTTGCATCCGGTTCGTGGCGTTTCTTCCCGTTGTCCGTTTCGTGTTCCGGAGCTCCCTCTCGTGTCCGTGACGTCCCGTAGGCCTACTTTGTTGTTCGGGCGTTTTTCGTTACCGGTGTGCCGTGAGGTCGTGTTGTGTGTTGTTGTTTTGTTGTGTGCAACCCGCCTCTCAAATCTCGTCTCGTTTGGACTCCGTTGACTTTTCCCTCCGTTGTCCGTGCGGGTCCGAAGTGCCCTTACTTCGTGTCCCGGAAATACCCCTGTGGCTTTCTTTTATCTCCGTCTAGGCCCTTTAAAATCATCCCCGCGATCGGATCCGTTGGATCCAGATCGGAGGGCTCCTGGCGCCCTAAAACTCCTCCTAAACCTAAATCACTGCTATATATAGACCCCTAGGTCTATTTGGAGCAACCCCTCCTTCTTCCTCCTCTCTCCCCTTCTTTTTTTTCTTTTTTTTACCTCAGATCCACTTTTCCTGCCGGGATCCCGAAGGATCCCTCGATCTACACGCAGCAGCGCCGATTCCCTCGAATCTGGCTGGGTCAACGCTCGCCAGGAGTCGCCGCGTCGCGCCTCCGCTCGGTCGCTCGACCGCCGCATCGACCGCCGCATCGGGCCAGCGTGCTGCCCCGAGTCGATCGCCACCGCGCAGCCCAGGGGACCACTTCCCCCTGGCCCGTACCCTCCTTCGCCGCTCGCCAGAGCCCGCCGCGGCCCATCGCGCCTCAGCGCCGCGCCGGCTCCCAGCGCCCGGCTGGGCTTCGTCCTACCAGGCCGCAGCAGCGCCGGCAGCCGGGCCTCCGCTCCACGGTGGGCCAGCCGTCGCCCGCTCTCCGCCCGCGCTGGGCCTCCACCTGGGCCGCCTCCTCCGCGGGCGCGCGCCGCCGGCCCAGAGCCGGATCGGGCCGCCGCCTCCACCGCACTTTTCCCCACCGGATCTGGGCCCAGTCTCCGCGCCGCTACTGTTCACCCGCCAGATCTGTCCCTGAGGTTGACCTAATCTCTCTGTTTTCTCTGTTCTATATGCCTACTTTGACCTGCCATAACTTTTCACCTGTTGCTCCGTTTTGCGCGTGTAGCATGTCCAGATGTTCGTGGAGATGCCCTCTACGTTTTACCTGTTGTAGTCATGCATGTTAGATGTCATCTAGGGGCTTGTTTTGCTGTTACAAGAGTGCATGATGATATAAACTGCTGTTATGTGTTATTTTTGTGCCACCTTTGCCATGTGATATCTTTTAGCTCGTTTGTCCAAACGATGCAAATGACATGTCCACGTGTTCGTCTTGCCACGAACTACGTGTTGTGTGTGATAGGTTGCATGGTAGATGTATTGTTTCCTTGTTATCATCGTTGCAAGTTGCCATGTTCAAATGTTGTGTTTTTACTTGTTATGAAATGCCATGTTGTTGAGCTCGTTGTAATCGGTGTGTTCACCACATTGATGCATGCTTGTGTGTTTCGGGATCACCGTCATATGTATTTTGATGAGGTGCTTACCCTTTGCCATGTTTAGTTTAGATGTGTCTTAAACATGCTCTTTTGTGTGCTAAGATGATGTTGCTGTTTTAGGACTTAGTGAAATTTCACTAAGTCTGAAATCTGTAACGTTCCGATGCCATGTTCGTGTGATGTTGTAGGACAAAGCATGATAGTTTTGGGGTGGTTTTTGATTGTTCCTTGAAGTATATATTGTTGTCTTTCCATCCATGTCCTCACATGTCCATTTGAGTGGCTGTAGCATGCTTATCTTTTGCTCCAAACTTTCAATAAAATTCTGCTGCCAGAATTTTATTTCAAAGTTCAATATGTCCAAGATCATTGCTAGTGATCCGTGACTCCGTTGGGGGTGCACTTTGGACCTAGTTGCTGTACATTATATCTAGTTTGTGTTCAAGTCCTTTGCCATGCTTTTTGGGTGCTGTAGATTATTTATTTTGAGCTCCCAAGTTGCTATGTTGCTGTAATTTGCAGTTTTCGCTCAAATCTTGTTTCGGGCATAACTTTTAGCCCGTAACTCCGATTCCAGCGATTTTTATATCAAACTTGGGTGTTTTTCTGTGTAGATTAATAATATCAGGTTGTTATCTTGTTTTGAGGTGTTTTGCTTGAGTGATGTTTTCCGTGCCCCATGTGCATCTTTAGTGCATCCATCATGCATACATGTTTTCGAGTGCGCATTGCATCGTGTTGATTGGTGCTTGGTGTGTTTGTCTTGTTTAGACCCGGAAGTTGAGCACGAGTTTTCCAACGAGGTTGAGCACGAGGTTTCCAACGAGTTTGAGCACGAGGACCCTTCTTTTGATCCGAACTTCTTCTCTTCAGGCAAGATGACCGAACCCCGATAACATTACTATCTTTGTCTATTGCTAGTAGTCTCGATCTATAGTTTTGCCTCGATGCCCATGTTCTTCTTGTCAGCCTCCTACTTGTAACCAATTGCCATGTTTAACCACCCTACCTATGCAAACCGTTGCTTGGCTAAGTACGCTTCGCTCAGCCCTTCTTATAGCGTTGCTAGTTGCAGGTGAAGTGAAGATGCTTGCTCCATGTTGAAGTTTGGTTGGGTTATATCACACTATATAAATGCTTTAACTGAAATCATCTATATATTGGCAAGGGTGGAAGGCTAAGCCTTTTGCTTGGTGTTTTGTTCCACTCATGCCGTTAGGATCCGTATAAGCCGGTTTTATGTTCCTTGATTATGCGTTCCTAACACGGTTGGGGTGTATGGGACCCCCTCGATAAACCGCTGTGCTAAGTCTTTTCCAGCAAATCCCAACATTGGTACTATTTGCCTAAACAACTTAAACCTTCCGAGGGAGTAATTAACCCGAGGCTTAATTAATTCAACCCCCTGGGCCAGTGCTCGACTTGAGTGTTGGTCCAAACCAGAGTCACTTGCGGATACTACCCAGTTCGCTGGGGTCTTTGGTATCTGTACGTAGCGCTCATCCGGACGTGTCCTGAGACCTAGATACGCGCGGCTACTATCAGGGTGTCGACACGCCGGGAGGATTTGCTGGATTAGCCTTACCTTAGCTCGGTATATCTTGAGCACGGGATTCCGAGGATACTCGGGTCTTCCCACTTTGGAGTTGCGACTCCGCGGATCGTGGGCTTGTAATGGGTCAAGTTGGAACACCCCTGCAGGGTTTGAACTTTCGAAAGCCGTGCCCGCGGTTATGTGGCAGATGGGAGCTTGTTAATTCCGGTTGTAGATAACTTGACACAATGATACTAATACACTACCAGCGTGTGTTCCGTGACTGTCAATTTCCGAATAGGGATTTGGGAGTTGAACACGGAGGGGTTATGTTTGTGAGCTTGTAGCTAGGATCACTTCGTGATCACTTCTCGCCGATGCCTTCTCTTCTCGCTCTCACTTGCGTAAGATAGATGCTAGTCGCTGCTGCAGACTTGTTCTTTCTTCAGCCTTTCCCTCACCTAAAGGCTTTGATAGTTCTGTTACCCGGGAACGGGATTGCTGAGTCCTCTGTGGCTCACAGTTACTTCACACACCAGATGCAGGTCCAGCTATGAGCTATCCAGGTGATGGCACCGAGCTGGATTGGGAGTACGACGAGGAGCGTAGTCGTTACTACGTGCGCTACCCGGACGATCAGTAGTGGAGTCTCTTACTAGGATTCGATCCGCCTGTGGTTGTTTTATTTATCTGAGTTTGGTACTTTGACATTTGGCTTTTGCCCTTAGAGGGTTGTAGTGATCTTATTGTATGATGTTTGAGACTTGTACTGTTATTCTGTGACGTGGCGATTGTAAGCCAACTATTTTCAGTTTACTATCCCTCTTTTACATGAGATGTGCAAAGATTACCAAACTTGAGATCATTCTAGGATGGACTTATGCCTTTAAGTCGTGCCTCGACACGTAGGAGGTATAATTCCATCCTGGGCATTACAAGTTGGTATTCAGAGCCTTCTCCGACCTAGGAGCCCCCACTGTTTGATCGAACCGTTGACGGTTGAGTCTAGGCACACACTGAAAACTTTTTGAGTCATATATTATATCGGAGAGTAGGATTCTTTGCTTCTCTTCCCCTTTCTCTCTGGTGAGGACTCCTGACGTCTACTCTTGTCTCTCCTATCTTCAAAATTTGCACAAAATTTTTTTTAGGAATCCCGCGAGTATTCTGGGATTGTTTCGATGTTCTTGTGACAAGGATATTGTTCTCGTTGCCTCCTGTTACCGAGGAGTTGAGCTTCGGGGTATCACTGTAACAAGCATATCGCGACAGTACTAAATACTTAAGACGGCCGACATCGAAAATCTCCCCTATACGGCCAGTGGCACGATAACCCCGACATCACCTAGTACTGGGGAGGTAGTTCGGGAGTATTGCCATAGCTTGTTATAGTGGATGCTTTTCGAAGGTCCGAGGTACACAGTTTCCGAGAAAGACTGGTTATGTGTTGAAGGATGGATACACCTGGATGTAGGTTAGAGTTGATTGCGCGGTGCTTCCCGTGTATCCCCAACACCTGTTTGCATAACTGGAATCTTTCGGAAAGCTATAGGTGGGTTTTATCCAGTAGATCGTAGGCATTCCTCCAACGAATGCAGGTTAGTGAGTTCGGGGTTCGACATTGAGTGAAGGAGTTATATGACCGAGGTTACTATCAGGAGTTGCATCTTAAAGGGTCCTTGGCTATGCTGATCCGGGGATTGCAAAACCTTTTCGTAACGCGTTCATATGCTTTCAGCACAAAGATGTTAGAACGAAACTCCTCTCTTGTGTTTGTTCCCGTCTGTACCTTGTTGTTTTATTTTTTTATCCTTTTGATCCCTATGTGGCTTCTCGTGAAGACTGATGTTATCAATTAACTGAGAAATTCATTCGTTCCTCTTGTTCGGATGATTTCATTCGTTCTTATTGTTCGAATGATTATTGTGAAGACTTGTTGCAATTCATTCCATTGATTCAGCTTATTCCTTTTGTCAATCAATTGCTGATTCGTGGTCATCTCTTACAGGATGGCTCCGAAAAAGGTTCCGAATGCCAACCCAGAGGGTGAAGAGGTTCCGGAGCGTCCTCCTTCCCCTCCTCCTCCGCCTGAGGCTTGGAGAGCAATTATGCAGATTACTGCTCAGAACACTCAGTTGATGATGCAGATGATGCAACAAATGCAGGCTATGCAAGCTAATCAAGCTAATCAGGGCATTCCAATGAACCAAGGCAACTTCTTCCAGCAGCACCATGCTACCCTCAACCAGTTCTTGGCCAACAATCCTAAAGCTTTCAGTTACTGTGTCGACCCTCTTGATGCTGAAGATTGGCTGACCGATATCAAGAAGCATTTTGAGTGCAGTAACGTGAAAGAAGATGACTATGTGAAGTTTGCAGCCTTCCAACTGAAAGATCAAGCAGCTGACTGGTGGCAGCAGTACAAAGACTCAAGGCCGGGTCAAGTGATCTCATGGGAGAATTTCTGCAAGGATTTCCGCTCGCATCACATTCCTACAAGTGTCATCGAGGGTATGCGTGAGCAATTCCGCAACCTCAAGCAGGGCTCCATGACAGTCTATCAGTATAATGTCAAGTTCCAAAACCTCGCTTGCTATGCAAAGCAAGACATTCCTGATGCAAAGAGCAAAATCTATCAGTTCCGTGGAGGTCTCAAAGATGAACTTCAGCTTGCTCTCACTTTGTTCGAGCCAGACGAATTCGATAAGTTCTATAATATGGCTTTGAAACAAGAAGCAGCTCAGCTTAAGATGGAGGCTTCTAAGAAGAGAATTCGAGATGCTGTTCACTCTACCTCATCGTCTCAGTTGGCTGCGAAACAACAGAAATTCTGGCTTCCTCCTCCTCCAATGATTCGAGCTCCATACAACAACTCCAGCAACTTCAACAACTCCAACAACAAGAACTCTAGTGGTCGTGGTTTCTCCCACCCACCCAACCCAAGCAACCAGTCGAAGAAGCAGTTTCAGTCTCAAGGCTCCAAGTCCAGTGGCTCTCAGTTCCGTCCTCTCTCAGAAGTGACTTGCAACAAATGCACTCAGAAGGGTCACTATGCAAACAGATGTCCGAATCCGAAGCGTCTTCCACCTCCTCCTCCTATGAGTTCAGCTATTGTCAAGCATGATCCAAAGTCTGCAAGGGTTAATCTGATGAATGCAGCACAAGCAGAGGCTTCTTCTGATGTCATTCTGGGTAACCTTCCAGTGAACTCTTTTCCAGCTAAAGTGTTATTTGATTCGGGTGCATCATGCTCTTTCATGTCTCAACCTTTTGCATCCAAGAATAATGTTGACATCCAAAGTCTGCCTCAGAAGTTGCAAGTTATTTCTCCGGGGAGACGTATGACTTCCAACATATATGCTCCGGATGTTTCTATTCGCATGGGTGATTATCGATTTTTGGCTTCTCCGGTGATTCTTGGTCATTCTGACATCGACCTCATTCTCGGAATGGATTGGCTTTCTCAGCATGATGCTCACATTGATTGTGCTCAAAAGGAAGTCAAATTGACTCATTCTGATGAAGATGTGATTATATTCGCCTCCAGGGATAATACTATTCGGCTTTTCTCTCTTAATGATAAGGGTGAAATTAATGCCATAGAGCAAATTCCAGTGGTGAATGAATATCAAGACGTCTTTCCAGAAGAACTTCCAGGAATGCCTCCACACCGTCAGGTGGAGTTTGTCATTGAACTCGAGCCGGGCACCGAACCTGTCTGTCGGCGTCCTTACAAGCTCTCTTCAGATGAATTGAAGGAATTGAAGAAACAGTTGGATGAACAGGAGCGTATGGGTCTCATCAGACCGAGTACATCTCCGTGGGGCTGTGGTGTCTTATTTGTCAAGAAGAAAGATGGCACGGAGCGTCTCTGTGTTGACTACCGGCCATTGAACAAGAAGACGATTAAGAACAAGTATCCGCTCCCCAACATCAATGAACTCTTTGAGCAGCTCAAAGGAGCTAAAGTTTTCTCTAAGCTTGACCTCCGAATGGGCTATCATCAAATTCGCATTCGCGAGGAAGACATTCCCAAGACGGCGTTCAGAACGAGCTACGGTTCATATGAGTATACCGTCATGTCCTTCGGGCTCGCCAATGCTCCTCCTACCTTCTCAAGGATGATGCATTACATCTTCAACCCCTATACAGGCGAGTTTGTGCTAGTGTATCTGGATGATATTTTGGTGTTTTCCAAGAATGAAGAAGATCACGAAAAGCACTTGCGTCTGGTTCTTGATCGACTCCGAGAGCACAAATTCTATGCCAAGTTCAAAGTGCGAGTTTTGGCTCGATAAGGTTCTCTACCTGGGCCACATTATCTCAGCTGACGGTATTGCGGTTAATCCCGAGAAAGTTGAAGCAATTGTCAACTGGGAAGCTCCTCAGAACGTCAAGCAGCTCCGCAGTTTTCTGGGTCTTGCCAGCTATTGCAGAAGGTTTGTGGAGAACTTCTCCAAGATTGCCAAGCCTCTTTCCAACCTCCTCCAGAAGAATGTCAAATACTTTTGGTCTCCCGAGTGTGAAGTGGCTTTCAAAACCCTCAAAGAGAAGCTTGTCTCAGCTCCAGTTCTGATTCCTCCTGATGAATCCAAGCCCTATGAAGTGTTCTGTGACGCTTCTCTTCAAGGCCTTGGTGGTGTGCTTATGCAAGAGAAGAGAATTGTGGCATACACTTCACGTCAGCTCAAGCCAGCTGAGAAGAACTATCCCACACATGATCTCGAGCTAGCAGCTGTGGTACATGCTCTGATTACGTGGAGACATCTGTTGTTGGGCAGAAAGGTCGACATCTTCACTGATCACAAGAGCTTGAAGTACATCTTCACGCAGCCGCATCTGAACCTCCGCCAGACTCGTTGGGTCGAGATGATCCAAGAGTACAACCCCAGCATTGAGTACACTCCAGGCAAGGCGAATGTGATTGCAGATGCTTTGAGCAGAAAGGCATATTGCAACAGCCTTCTTATCAAGCCACACCAGCCTGAGCTTTGTGAAGCTTTCAGGAAGCTCAACCTTCAGGTTGTTCCGCAGGGTTTTCTTGCTAATCTCCAAATTGCTCCTACCTTGGAGGATCAAGTCCGTGAGGCTCAGCTCAGTGATACCATGGTGAAGAAGGTGAAACATGGCATTGCAAAGGGCACTCCAAAATATAAGTGCTTCCGTGTTGATGAGAGAGATACCTTGTTCTTCGAGGACAGACTCGTTGTTCCCAAAGGTGATCTCAGGAAGCTCATAATGGAAGAAGCTCATGACTCTCTCCTTTCCATTCATCCTGGCAGTTCCAAGATGTATCAAGACCTCAAGCAATCTTACTGGTGGACACGCATGAAAAGGGAAATTGCCCAATTCGTGAATGAATGTGATGTATGCAGAAGAGTGGGCAAAAGAGGCGATCTAGCCTATCAGCTCGAGCTCCCTTCCAACTTTGCAAATGTTCATGATGTCTTCCATGTGTCTCAGCTTCGCAAATGCTTCAAGGCACCTGAGCGGATGATTCCGTTTGAGGAGATTGATCTTCAACAAGACCTTTCCTACCGAGAGCATCCAGTTGCAATTCTCGAAGAAACCGAACGCAAGACTCGCAACAAGACCATCAAGTTTCTGAAAGTCAAGTGGTCACATCACACAGACCGAGAAGCTACCTGGGAACGAGAAGATCATCTTCGTTCCGAGTACCCTTCCTTTTTCCAGTCCTAGATCTCGGGACGAGATCTTTTTGTAGTAGAGGAGAGTTTGTAATGCCCCGGATGTAATACTTTCCCTTTTGGGTATATAATAAATCTCCGGCTTCATCTATTTCCATTTCGGGTTCTTTGTCTTTCGGGCTTTCGTCGTTTTGTTGTGTGAGTGTGTGGCATTCATTCATATCATGTAGACATGTGCATTGCATTGCATCTGTGTTGTGGGTTGCATCCGGTTCGTGGCGTTTCTTCCCGTTGTCCGTTTCGTGTTCCGGAGCTCCCTCTCGTGTCCGTGACGTCCCGTAGGCCTACTTTGTTGTTCGGGCGTTTTTCGTTACCGGTGTGCCGTGAGGTCGTGTTGTGTGTTGTTGTTTTGTTGTGTGCAACCCGCCTCTCAAATCTCGTCTCGTTTGGACTCCGTTGACTTTTCCCTCCGTTGTCCGTGCGGGTCCGAAGTGCCCTTACTTCGTGTCCCGGAAATACCCCTGTGGCTTTCTTTTATCTCCGTCTAGGCCCTTTAAAATCATCCCCGCGATCGGATGCGTTGGATCCAGATCGGAGGGCTCCTGGCGCCCTAAAACTCCTCCTAAACCTAAATCACTGCTATATATAGACCCCTAGGTCTATTTGGAGCAACCCCTCCTTCTTCCTCCTCTCTCCCCTTCTTTTTTTTCTTTTTTTACCTCAGATCCACTTTTCCTGCCGGGATCCCGAAGGATCCCTCGATCTACACGCAGCAGCGCCGATTCCCTCGAATCTGGCTGGGTCAACGCTCGCCAGGAGTCGCCGCGTCGCGCCTCCGCTCGGTCGCTCGACCGCCGCATCGACCGCCGCATCGGGCCAGCGTGCTGCCCCGAGTCGATCGCCACCGCGCAGCCCAGGGGACCACTTCCCCCTGGCCCGTACCCTCCTTCGCCGCTCGCCAGAGCCCGCCGCGGCCCATCGCGCCTCAGCGCCGCGCCGGCTCCCAGCGCCCGGCTGGGCTTCGTCCTACCAGGCCGCAGCAGCGCCGGCAGCCGGGCCTCCGCTCCACGGTGGGCCAGCCGTCGCCCGCTCTCCGCCCGCGCTGGGCCTCCACCTGGGCCGCCTCCTCCGCGGGCGCGCGCCGCCGGCCCAGAGCCGGATCGGGCCGCCGCCTCCACCGCACTTTTCCCC
>LR738713.1:98551545-98565295 GCA_902687465.1 Secale cereale | reverse complement strand
CGTGGCCTGAGACTAGATACGCGCGGCTACTATCAGGGTGTCGGCACGCCGGGAGGATTTGCTGGATTAGCCTTACCTTAGCTCGGTATATCTTGAGCACGGGATTCCGAGGATACTCGGGTCTTCCCACTTTGGAGTTGCGACTCCGCGGATCGTGGGCTTGTAATGGGTCAAGTTGGAACACCCCTGCAGGGTTTGAACTTTCGAAAGCCGTGCCCGCGGTTATGTGGCAGATGGGAGCTTGTTAATTCCGGTTGTAGATAACTTGACACAATGATACTAATACACTACCAGCGTGTGTTCCGTGACTGTCAATTTCCGAATAGGGATTCGGGAGTTGAACACGGAGGGGTTATGTTTGTGAGCTTGTAGCTAGGATCACTTCGTGATCACTTCTCGCGATGCCTTCTCTTCTCGCTCTCTCTTGCGTAAGTTAGTGCTAGTTGCTGCTGCAGACTCTTTGTTGTTCCTTCACCTCATTTCTTTCTTCAGCCTTTCCTCACCTAAAGGCTTTGATAGTTCTGTTACCCGGGAACGGGATTGCTGAGTCCTCTGTGGCTCACAGTTACTTCACACACCAGATGCAGGTCCAGCTGTGAGCTATCCAGGTGATGGCACCGAGCTGGGTTGGGAGTACGACGAGGAGCGTAGTCGTTACTACGTGCGCTACCCGGACGATCAGTAGTGGAGCCTCTTACTAGGATTCGATCCGCCTGTGGTTGTTTTTTTTATCTGAGTTTGGTACTTTGACATTTGGCTTTTGCCCTTAGAGGGTTGTAGTGATCTTTTTGTATGATGTTTGAGACTTGTACTGTTATTCTGTGACGTGGCGATTGTAAGCCAACTATTTTCAGTTTACTATCCCTCTTTTACATGAGATGTGCAAAGATTACCAAACTTGAGATCATTCTAGGATGGACTTATGCCTTTAAGTCGTGCCTCGACACGTAGGAGGTATAATTCCATCCTGGGCATTACATCCGTGTAGGTTGCACCTCACCGTCGTCGAGGACGAGCCTATTGGGGAAACGAGGTTGCAATGACAATATGGTTCTAGATCATACATAGACCTCAAATAGAAGAAACACTGTCTCCTTATTGGCATAACCCTAGGAGGAAGAAAGAGGCGAACGTACACATCTGTTGCCAATTAAGGTTGCGCTTCAGTCTGAAGAGTCACTGGAGCGACGAAGACCGCCCATCGATTGCGAAAGACCAGCTTCGGCGAACGGCGTAGCTTCGTAACAATTTTCGATGAAAATAAGCTCACATTCGATCATATATTATGTTTTTGGCTTCTATTGGTAAAAAATATATTTTAGGGCCTGTTCGGAAGTGAAAATCCTAATGAAGTCTTGCTGGCCTCAAATATTGGCTTTCCAAGAAGAATTTCTTTATTCACAATAATGGATGAGCAAGAATTTTAGAACCAATGTTCCATATTTGTCATATATGTAACATAATCATCTATCGATTCATTTTCCGTGGCAACACACAGGCATTTTAACTGGTGCAATATAAAAGGTTCACGGCATACATTAAATAAACCGAGTGCTATTTGTTTGTGATCCCTTTGCAGTATATGCTCGGCAAACATGTGCATGTGCCGTGTGTTGCTCTTGGCCGAGAGCGACACTCGGCTTACTGACTTTTTGCCATGGTCCCGTATTCTTGTACTCGGTAAATACAAAAGAACTTGGTAACGACGAATTTTCCAGTAGTGTATATACCCCCGACGGGATTCTTGGTATGCAGCTTCGCGTTGGTTTGGCATTCTTCATCTTAGTTTCTTGAACTGGATTGTTGGGGGGCGAGAAGAAGTAGAGGAAGGTGGAGCAAGCAACGATTGACATGAAATATGAAATTGTAAAGAAGCAACGGTGGAGGAACCCATGCCCTTCTCATACCATCGCCTCTGTCAAAACTCTCGTGTAGGAAGTTGCCGGTGTCGACGCAGGCAAGGAACAGCGGGGTCTAGAACCGTCGAGGTGGTGGCGACGCAGGCAATTGACATGCGCTGCCCAGTGCATGTTGCCAGCGCGTCGGTCACTAAACGCGCATCCTGCGGAGATCACTTCACCATCACCGTCATCACGTCGTCGTGCTGACGGAACTCAACTTCTACCTCGACGTCTTGCTGGATCAAGAAGGCGAGGGACGTCACCAAGCTGAACGTGTGCAGAACGTGGAGGTGCCGTGCGTTCGGTACTTGATCGGTTGAAGCACGAAGAAGTTCGACTACATCAACCGCGTTGTGAAACGCTTTCGCTTACGGTCTACGAGGGTACGTAGACACACTCTCCCCCTCGTTGCTATGCTTCTCTATGGATAGATCATTGCGTGTGCGTACAAATTTTTTGTTTTCCATGCAACGTTTCCCAACAAGATCATTGCGTGCGCGAAGAAAAAAATTGTTTTCCATGCATCGTTTCCCAACAATTAGTTACAACCCCTTGCGGTGTGTATACATGAATAAACAGTAAACTGGAACTAAAATTATTTTCCACACGCACAAGTAAAACCTATGCAAAGTGAATGATCTAACATATTCAGTACTTCCTCATTACAACTGTCGATTTCAATAGTCAGTACTTCTTCATTACAACTGTTGATTTCAACGCATTTTCTTTCTCTAATTCTTAAACGCTATAAACTGCAACTCAGTTTCGCTAACAAATGTTTTTCACCTAATAAAACTAATTTTTGACTAACTGAGTTCGGTATTTCCATTATAGTTTATTCATTACCATGGTTGAGGAATTATTAGTGTTTTTTCTGACTTGGTCAACTTACCCTCGCAGTAATCTGCCATAAAAGATAGAATGTAAGACAGGGTCTGCTTTAGCAGTTGAGATCAAGGTGCTACTCCAATCTCTATACGAAACCAAATCAGGTGGGCTCGATGATCAGCCAATGGCTGCACACTACCGAGCTAAGGAAGGTACTGTAATAAATCTTGCTGCTTAGTTTCCTCTGCTCATAACTAGCCAAACTATTACTGATACATGTATAGGTAATTAGCATATGTTGCTCTCCGTTAAATATCTCAAGAGATTTGAACTTGTCTTTTCATGCACATTATTAGATGGTGTTTTCATCTACTTGGAAAAGTAAACGTCAATTGTTATTTCGAAGTTGAGAATTTTTTTTCTTGCTATTATGGCTGCAAGCTCAATGTAAGTACCTAGCAATAGATTGCCATTTATTTTCTTCTGTGAACATGGAGCCTTGTGTTTATTAGCTCATATGATATATTCATTGTCTGGTCCTTGGTTTTGGTAAACATCATAATGCTATTAGTTGCCAAGACATCACTGGCTTTAAAATTACAGTATTAACTTATGTTTTGGTAATTTTACAAGCTCTGTAGTGGTGGCAGTAAGAGCTGATTGTGATTTTCTGTCTGAACCTTTACTTTTGCTCACTTCATTTGTAATTTTAGTGTTTGACTAATAATTCGTCTCTTGGAACAAGTGGAAAGGCAACATCATCTTCCAGCAGAAGATTTCCCTTTCGTTGAGTGCTTCAGAGATGCACTAGGTGGGTACAACATCTATAGTTTTGAGAGGTCAAGCCATATGTACTACTATTATGTTGTATTAAAAAATCTAGGATCAGTTCAGATGATATAAGAAAAGTAAACAGAGGTGCTAATGAGCTTAACTAATTGAAAAAAATGTTCTTGATTTTTGTTTCTAGATAAAATATTTTATTCATTCTTCTGGATTTTCCCGGACAAAGCAGGTTCTGGTGGACAAAGAGGTGCTAAGCGATGAACTCTTCCAGTATAAAAGTTGATGGTCCTGATTGGTTCATCGTTTATTTCTTGATCACTTTAATTTACACGACATCTCCATGGCTTTTCATGTTCTGTGGTAATATATTTGATTACAGTCGCAGATTACGCAAGATGATTATTTACGTTGCTAATTTATCTTCCTCGGTCGTGGTGGTAGGGAAACATCGCCGTTAGTTTGCATGAGCTAGAAGAACTTCACAGAATTTTGTCAATAGCATTGATCAGGATTTTTTTCATTCTTATTCCTTGCTATTTTCTGACAAGGAAGAACCGTAGAGAATTCAATCCTTACACTGTAGCAGTACCTACAGTAGAGCGAACCGTTGTCTCAAATTTAATGGCAGATGGAAAGAAATGGTTGTTTTTGTTGAAGGTTTTTTTTTAGAACTTTTTGTTTTTGTTTTTGTTGAAGGTTACTCCAAGAACAAATACATTGTCAAACTAGATGTTGTATATTATCCGTCCATAAATTGGATCCTCGTGTATCCTGCGACTTGGTTCGTCCAGGAGATGTTTGTGTTCAAAAGACATGTGTGGGCTGCATGCAGGGTAGAGCATAATAGGATTTTAAAGCCATTTATAATGTCCTGCAAAACTATAATTTTGAACGAAGGTACGTTAAGTTGTGTCGCTCACATGGATAGTGTTGCAATCATAATGCCTTACAAGTGTGAGCTCCATCACGGTAATCTGATTAGCGTGCCACATGCATGTTTTGTGTAGATTGATTGATTGTTGAGCTTTTCCTACGATCTTGAGCTCCTCCTCCTCCTAACCCTAGCCGCGCCTCCTCCTCACCCCCTCCTCCCTTCCTCGCCGCCGCCTGAGGCAGCCGCCGGCAAGCCCGGGGCGCCAAGGATGGTTGCGGCGGGGCCTCGGTTGCCCTGCTTCTGCATGGGCAACACCGGATTTTGAGCGGCGGCTCCATTGACAAGGCACGGTCGGCTAGCAGCCGTGCGGGCGGTGGATCCGGTGTCCCGGCCGAGCGGGCGGCGGGATCCAATGGTCGTTGGCGGCCGGCGGCGGCTTCTGCGGCGGTCGGTCCGCGCGATCTGGCGCCTCCCGTCCTCCCCTGTTCGGCGTGCGGGCCAGCCTGGTCGGCCCGCGTTTTCTCTTGGTCGCCTGTTCTGTAGAGGTGGCGCTGCTGGTGGCGGAGATCTAGTTTGGGCGAAATCTCTGGCCGGCCGTGCCGACGGCGACGCCTGAGGGCGCCATTCCCCTCTTTGGAGGCATCGGTATGAACCGATCTCCTCACTTCACCTTCCCTAGGTCTCGCGGGCGAAAACCCTAACTTTGTAGGGCGGTGGCGGCACTCACGGCGTTGTTCCCTTCTTGAAGGCGCCGCTTTGGGAACCTTGTGATTGGGTGGCGCTTGTGGGTGGTGGGCGACGGCGGTGGTTCGACTCTATCCTAGCATGGATTTATGTCCGTTGCTTGGAGATGGACTCGCGTTGGTCGAGGTCGTCGGCTGCCGTCGTGGTGGCGTCAATGGCGGAGGACCTGCCAAGGCTATCGTAGGTGGAGGTCATCGTTTGGCGTCGTGGTGGCGTCAATGGCGGAGGACCTGCCAAGGTTGTCACCTCAATCTGCTCTAAAGATGGACCAGTGGAAGATGGCGGCGACGGCACATGTGAGTGCGACGGACCGGTTGAGCCCCGGACCCGGCAGATGGCTTGGTCGGGGCCTCCGGCTAAAGATGTTAGGCTTAGGTGACAGATCTGGGTATGTGGCCCAGCTTGCACCCCTTCATCATTTGGATAGGAGTAGCGGCAGATGTTGTCAAGATGACGGATTCAGGCATATTGTTGTTATACTTTGTAAGGTCCTCGAGAATAATTAATAAAATGACCTCATGCATCTCCCACATGCAGAGGTCGGGGTCATCCTCCTTTTCTACAAAATAATGTCTGCTATTTCTAACTGTACACATTTTGCACTTATTTAGCATTTTACATAACACAAAGTTCCTTATAACCTGATTTTGGTATATTATTTAGTTCAAAATTACTTTGTAAATACCAGCTTCTCCAGTATTATAACTCTGTGTCAACTAAATCTGATATTTCTCTTGTTGACAACTTCAATTTGTAATATAATGATGTTCTCTTCAAGAAACTACTTCAACTAGCCCATGGCTATGTCTATCAGTCCTTCAGTATTTGTCTGAATGAGATAACACATGTTTCTTCAAGTGTCTACACACTACAAGAAGTAATCAAACATGGATACCAATTTATTGGAACATTACATTCTTATAGAGGTTGTCAAATAAGGATATCAATTTATTGGAACCATTAAGGAGGCGACACTCCTAGAGGGTCAGAAGTAATGCAATATATCCTCCCTCTTATGCCTATTTGAGATACAATTGTAGGGCTGTACTTTGACACTCATATTGCTTTACTCTACTGTAGCATGGATGGAGCAGGAAATTGTGCTGAACCTTCTAACATGGAAACTGCGCTTCTACGAGCTACGGGCCACTATTATTTGTCATATGCATTGTCGATGCAGTGGTAACGTACCACATTTTTCTTTTAGTAGTGATGATATGTTATATGGAGTATAACAATATGGTTGCTGTGACCTTGCTATTCTCTGTACAGCCAGAAGAAAAATAGAATAAAAAGCTTCATTGGAGAAATAATAGAATTAGCGATTGAATATCAAATAACTGTAATTATATATCTATGTGAGAGATTGACGTAAGAGTACATGCAGACTATTCAAGTGAAAAACATTATTTATTTAGGTGTGTTATTACTAGAGTTTTTATTTTTACAGATGAAGGGATCCCGAAGCTTTATTATCATTGTAATAACATGATACATCACATATGACATCCAGGCCCTAAAGAAACAAGATAAATACATAACCAAGTCCCTAGACTTCTGCAGGAAGGACCTCAAACTGAGAGACAAAAACACGATCAGGTCCTTGAGTCCGTGTAGGTTGCACCTCGCCGTCGTCGGGGACGAGCCACTTGGGGGAACGAGGTTCCTATGACAGTATGGTTCTAGGTCATACATAGCCCCCAAATAGAAGAAACACTGCCTCCTTAGGGCATCTCCAGCCGTTGGCCCCCCAGGAGGGGCTAAAAATCGCCCCCTGGGGGCGCACCGGCGCTAATCCGCGCACTTGGGGCGTGATGCCCCCCAGTCGCGGCCCCCCAGGGGTTTTGAAAATGTTCAAATTCGGCGCAAACACGGGCGAGTTCGTTCAAACTTAAACATATTTTACAAAAAAAAAAAAACTACCGCGGGCTACCCCCGCCGTCTTCCTCGCCGCCCGCCCATGCGGTTCTACATGCCGAGGAGGCTGTAGAACCGCGTGTAGTCACCGCCGTCCCTGCTGCATCCCTCCTCGGGCGGCGATCTCCTCGAGAGCCCGGCACTGCCGGACCATCTCCTCGCGCAGGTAGTCGACGCGCGACCACCGCATGGCGTCCTCGTCGGAGAAGCCGTGTCGGGCTATCTCCTCGTACTCCGGGGGGAGGCCGGACTCCGTCTTGGGCTCGAGGAGGGCGCCGGAGCTGCGGGTACGCGCGCTGACAGGCGTGTCCTGGGGCTCCGGCTTGACGGGGCGGAGGTGGAGGCAGGGAGAGCCGCCGGATGAGGAGGAGGACACCCCGGTCTCCATGCGCCTCGGCATCCAGGAGCTTCCCCGGCGGCGTGAGAAGGACGGGGGAGCGGGGTACTCGAGGCACGGCGTGTTGCCACCCTTGATGTACTCGAGGACGGACTCCAACGTGCGCCCGGTCACGCCCCACCACCGGCGCCGGCCGTCGGCGTTGAACCTGCCGGAGGGCACGACGCCGTTGGTGGCCTCGAGCTGCTCGTTGTGCCGGCGGCGGAAGTATGGGTCCCAGATTGTGCTGTTGGGGGCGTACCGGGGCCCCTCCCTCGCCGCACGCGGCAGGGACGAGCGGATGCGTGCGATCTCCGCACGCCGCACAGCGTCGGTGGGTACCGGGGGCACCGGCACGCCGCCGGCGCTGATCCTCCACGCCCCTGGCACCCGCATGTCTGGCGGGACCGGGTACTCGGCCTCGAAAAGGAGGCGAGCCTCGTCCTCGTAGAGATGCCGGTGCCCGAATCCGTTCGCCGCCGCGCCGTCGCCTGGGAAACGCTCGTCCATGCTTTGGCAACTGGTGATGGCGAGAGAAGGAAAGGGGAAGAAGATGAGCGTCGGAGGATGATCGGGGCGAGTCTTTCCGGCGCGCTTCGGTTGGCTTTTATAGGCGGAGAAGCCGCGTGGGAGGCTTGGCCGGCGCGTTACGCGTGGCGGCCGAGGGACGCGTCGCCCAGCCTTCACTGCGCCGCCCGTGAGGCATCAATGGAGGCTGACCGGCGCGGCAGCGCGCGGCAGCTTTGGCATTGATTCGCCGCGGGAAACGAGGCGATGAGGACGACGAAGGGGCGAGAAGGGAGTAGAGCCGCTGACGCGGCGGGCCCGCGGCTCTTCGCGCCAAAAACGATTCGCCCGGCGCCCCCGAGCGACCCCCAGCGCGCCGGGTTCGGGTTGGGTTCGCCGGCGCCAATTTCGGCCCGAGCCGGTGAAAACTAGGCTCTTGGGGGCGCGACTGGGCCGATTTTTTGGCGCCGGCGGACGAAAAAACGCCTGGGAGGCCTTCTTGGGGGCACGGCTGGAGATGCTCTTATATATTGGCATAATTAACCCTAGGAGAAAAAAAGAGGCGAACAGACACATCCGTTGCCACAGAAGGTTGCACTTTAGTCTGAAGAGTCACTGGAGCGACGAAGACTGCCCATCGATTGCCAAAGACCAGCTTTAGCGAACGGCGTAACTTCGTAACAATTTTCGATGAAAATAAGCTCACGTTCGATCATATATTATGTTTTGGCTGAAGTTAACACCAAAGCTTCTATTGGTAAAAAAAATAGGGCCAGTTCCGAAGTAAAAATCCTAATGAAGTCTTGCTGACCTCAAATATTCGCTTTACAAGAAGAATTTCTTTTTTCACAATAATGGATGAGCAAGAATTTTAGAAACCAATGTTCCATTTTTGTTATCCATAACATAATCATCTATCGATTCATTTTTCGCGGCAACACACATGCATTCTAACTAGTGCAATAGAAAAGATTCTCGGCATACATTAAATAAATCGAGTGTTATTTGTTTGCGATCCCTTTGCAGTATATGTTCGGCAAACACGTCCATGTGCCGTGTGCTGCTCTTGGCCGAGAGCGACACTCGGCTTACTTACTTTTTTGCCATGATCCCGTATTCTTGTACTCGGTAAATACAAAAGAACTTGGTAATGACGAATTTTTCAGTAGTTTATATACCCCCGACAGGATTCTTGGTATGCAGCTTCGCGTTGGTTTGGCATTCTTCATCTTAATTTCTTGAACTGGATTGTTGGGGAGCGAGAAGAAATAGAGGAAGGTGGGGCAAGAAACGGTTGACATGAAATATGAAATTGTAAAGAAGCAACGGTGGAGGAAGCCATGCCCTTCTCATACCATCGTCTCTCTCAAAATTAACTCTCGTCTAGGAAGTTGCCGGTGTCTACGCAGGCAAGGAACAGCAGGGTCTAGAACCGTCGAGGTGGCGCGCAATTGACCTGCGCTGCCGAGTGCATGTTGCCAGCGCGTCGCTGGCTAAACGCGCGTCCTCTCCATGTCCCGTCAGCCGTTGCAGATCAAGTCTCACGGTATAGTGGTGAAGAATGAAGACGAATCGTACGGATACATAATTTTTTTAACGAATCGCTGGGCCGGCGGCGTGGTGGAGAATTAGGGCAGATTGGCTGAGGGAGTGAGGTTTTATAGGACCGAGAACCAACGTTAGATCGATACATCGGACAGTATCTACGCCGTCCAACCAATTAAACAGATGGGACAGTTTCCTATTTATACGGTGACAAACCAGCACACAAAGTCAGAAACACACTCCTCCCCAGAGACAAGCATGCTTCGGCGGCTCTCATGATCTCTTGCTCCACCCACCAACCCTAATTCCGGAGCGGCCAAACCCAAAGGAGATGGAGGCTGGCGGCGCTAGCACGACTACGAGGAAGAGAAAAGCAGCCGCGCTCGAGGGCCATCCAGCTCCGGCGCCGGTGGCGGTGGCAGCGGCCGCCGATCCCGGAATGGGCGAAGACGACGGATCGGGCGAAGACGGACGGGATCTCGACCGCATCAGCAGCCTCCCCGATGCGATCCTCGGTGAGATAATCTCCCTCCTCCCCACCAAGCAAGGGGCTCGCACCACGATCCTCGCGTCCCGGTGGCGCCACCTCTGGCGCTCCGCGCCGCTGAACTTCGACTGCCGTCACCTCGCCTGTGAATGGGACGAATTCCCTACTCTCATGCCGGACATCATTTCCGCCCACCAAGGCCCCGGCCGCCGCTTCTGCACTCCGGAGCAGCTGTACACCATAAACGACATAGATGCCGTGGAGGGCTGCCTCCTGTCCCCCGCTCTGGCTAGGCTCCAGGAGCTTAAGCTCAACAGCTGGAGAGGGCAGCCGCTGCCGGAATTAGTCTTCCGCTTCTCGGACACCCTCCGTGTTTTCCGCATTGGACAGTGCAGCCTCCCGGACGCCACCGTCCAAAGATTTCATTTTCCCCGCCTTGAGCGGCTCGAAATTGTTCATAGCAGCATCACGGAGCGCTCACTCCACAGCATGATTGCCGGCTGCCCTTCTCTGGAGTGCTTGCTAATTTCTCGGTGCACTGGACCTCGTTGCCTCCGGATCAATTCACTTGTCCTTAGAAGCGTTACAGTCCGCAATTATTCGCAGTTAGAGGACATCGTCATCGAGAGTGCCCCTTGTCTTGAAAGAATATTCCATCTTAATCAGAACCAGGGTTTGCGTGTGTCAGTGCACTTCGCGCCTAAGTTGGAGACCTTAGGCTGCACCAACTCCACCAGGGTCGTCTTTGGTTATACAAATATTCAGGTAACTCCAGCCTTCTTCATTCTTACCGTCGAGACTTCTAATAACTTCCATTTCTATGTGAAATGTGCACACACGGTTTTAGCCTATAATTTGCACATGTATATTGTCTAATGTTGGCCTTCATCTTTGATGAAGGGATCGCGCACAATCAAGTGTTTGGCTCTCAGTATGCCCACTCTTAGTTTGGATATGGTCATTGGATTGATGGGAAGCTTTCCGTGCTTGGAGAAGTTGTACATTCAGGTGATGAATTGATCACTGACAATAATACCTTGTGTTTGGCTGCTCATTTGATCTACTTGTTTTGCTGAAGTTGTTGTTTGTTGATGTTCTTTCCAGTGCAACACGTCAAGGAAGATCAATAATGTGTGGCGTCGTAAATACCGCAATCTTCTCAAAAGTCTTGACATCCGTCTGAAAATTATGGTGTTGAATTATTATTCCGGCAGAAAAGCTGACATTGATTTTGTCACATTCTTTGCCCTCAACGCTAGCCAGCTAGATTCGATGACACTTGTGGTCGAGACCGACGATGAGGACTTCTTAGCAAAACATCATCACAAGCTTCAACTAGACAACATGGCTTCAAATGATGCTCGGGTTCATTTCACTACGGAACGGCGCTACGAATTTGGATACAGATTATCCTTTTGAGTGGTAGTTTTGAAAATGCTTCGTGTTTGGTCCAGCGAGAAGTTACTCTATATATCCAACCAGTAAAGCTTATTCTATGATTTGTCCAATAACGATTAGCTATTGTGTTTGGGGTATTTCTAAGTTTGTATTATCTGGAACGTGTTCAAACAAGCTATTTATTTATATGATATTTGCAGTTAGTTATTGTCTTATCATGATACTAACCTTATATAGATAAACCTGCCTCGGCTATCTAAACCTGGATTATCTGCCTCGGTTACAGGCCTGGATTGTAACACTGGCATTCTATGTGACAGCAAGCATGTAGCAAACAACATGAGACTGTTCTGCATTTGTCTGCACACTCGAGGTCACCACTTACCTCCAGTCCCAATTCTCCTAATTGAGCAGTTTTAGCATGGTCCCTCTTACCCCCTCTTTTCACATGAGAGGTAAGAGTATGTAATAGATCTGAGCCGTTGATCACATTAATTAGTGGTCGGATTAACACTTACCTTCTTACCTCATATGTAAAAATAAGGGGTAAGAGGGAGCATGTTAAAATTTGCCCTCCTAAATTAGGTATAATTCACACCTCAATGGAGGCTAGAGAGTGGTGGTTGCTTTCAAACTGAAACCCGAAACCGAGTCGAACTGAAATATAGGCTAAGTTCGTTTTTGCTTATTAGGTTCAGTTTGAAAAATAGACACTATTCCGTGTTAAGTTTTAAATCGTTTTCCCGTTGAGAAAAACCATATGCTACACTGAAGTAACCGAATTGTGAGTCTGCCACCCTCGTATCTCTCCGGCGCAAGCACAACAGGCAACCCGACTAGTCTAAGTCACTGGCTAGCTAGTTTGTTGCTTTGTACATAGATTCATGCAAGCAGAACTCATCGGTCTAGTGCATCGATTATATGAAAATACTATTTGGCAGCTTTTTATTTGAGATGATGGACAGCTATGTCTGTGGAGAGTATAACAAATCACTCCATGACACGCTGCTTTTACCGATGATGGTGCACACGTATTTCAGTTTTCCGGTTAACCGAACAAACCAAATCGATAAATTTCCCTTAATCGATGTAATGGCAAATCTTTTGCCTTGTTTAAAAAAATCGATATTTTTCGGTTAATAAGGTTCGTGGCAAATTTTAGTGTGATTATTTGGATTGTTATTTTACAGAAACCGAACTTCTAGAAACCCAAATGAACCTAACCGAATTAACCATATAAACGGAGTGCCCACCCTCGGAGGGGCATTTTTTTATGTAAGGAGGAACGTGAGCAGGGTCTGCCTTGTTATCAGTTGTAAGCAATGCAAGCGCCTTGTAAATATTTGGGTGACTCAGGTGAGGCCCTGAGCATCACTTGCTGACCTGAACTTGAGATGTGATGATCTTAGTTCAGTTTGTTGTACTGAGTACTTAGAAGAGAATACACTCGGTAGATCAATCTTGAGATGATTGATCTCATTCATTCTGGTGAGTAGGGTATGTTAAGAAACATGTTCATGATGCTAATTTTGAGATACTGATTGTAGTTGACTAATTACGTTTCCAAAATGCACAAGAATGGAAGTACAATGAGCTGCTGACATCAGGAATGCAAATACAAGGAGCTGCTACACCTCTCACAACGACTGGAATGCCTTGCTGGAATGCTTCTCAAGAGTCTGCAGAGAGAGAGAGAGAGAGTGCAGATGTTGTTGGTGCTGGAATGCTTCTCTTTAAGTTCAGGGAGATACTGCAAGTTAATATATTTTCATCTGAAGAAATCATCCTTTTATTTCTTCATTTTTCTGCAATATATACCGACTAGCTATATTCTTTTCTTAAATAGAAAACGAGGGAATGATCAATGAGAGGTTGAAGAGACTATATACCAAACAGAACCAAAGCATGCTTTGAATGTAAATGCTACTGACAACAATTACATGAATGAAAATCTAGGGTCCATTGTCTAACAGACTAAAAAATACAATGCTTGTATGTTGATCTTAGGCAGTCCACTTTGAAATTCCAGCAACTTCAGATCACGGTGAGGATTCTCTCTTCAAATTTTAGGTCCGGGTGTACAATGGGCTGAAGATTGGACTTTTATTCGGAACATGTAGATATGATTTTGGTAGGCTCGAGCATGAAGCCATGAACTAATGTTTGAGGCCGAGGAGTCCGCCACTAACCATGCATGCAATGCATCTCCATAAGGGGAAAGTTGTGTTATAGCTCAGGCTCCATGGCACCCGTTTTACAGTTCACACATGCAAATCACATTTTGAGGTTTCACTTTTTTTTTTGAAAAATAATACACATGAACATAGAGATGTATATTACATCTCTGTGAAATTTCCGCCTTGGTGTGAGCTATACAAAAAAATGAT
>LR738713.1:98531901-98551057 GCA_902687465.1 Secale cereale | reverse complement strand
GTCCGGCGGACGGCGGTGGCGGGCTCGCCCTTCTTCCTGGGGGCGGAATCTGGCTGCGCGCAACGGCGACCCTGGGCGTCTGGCGTGGCGGCGGAGATAGGACGCTGGAGCGGCGGCTCCAGGGCTTGTGGGCGGGGCTGCGCCTCCATGGCTGTCGGGGCAGCGTGGTGGTCAGCCATGGCGCGCGGTGGCGGCGGATCTGGCCCTCCTACCCAGATTCGTCCTGCTGTGGGTGGTGGCGACCCGTGGTGTCGTCGGCGCTGAGGTGGTCGTCGGTGCGGCGGGTGCGTCGGATCTGGGTGTGGCCAGATCTGTGGCCGGCGTTGTCGGGGTCCGCTTGTTTGGCTGCCGGTGTGCGCGGGCGGTGGGTTCTAGCGCCAGATCTGGCCGCAGTCATCCGGCCCTGATCAGTGGGCTTCTCTCCTGCGGGTTCCTGGCGGTGCCGGCGTGGTTGCCGGGACCCTGGCCGCGGGTGAAGCTGGTGGAGGAGATTCAGATTGGGGGAAACCCCTTGGCTGGCCCCGGTCGGCCGCGCCGACGACGACGCTCAAGGGCGCCGCATTTCTTCTTGGAGACGTCGGTCATGTCTGCTCCTACATTTCCCCCTCTCCGACTCTCGGGTGAAAACCCTAACTCCGGTGGGCGGCGGCGGCGTCCTTGATGTCGTGACCTTCCCGAAGGCGTCGCCTTGAGGGCTGAGTGGTGGTGGGCACTGTGTGGGTCCTTGACGGTTGCTGGTGATGGGCACTGCTTCGGGGAAAACCCTAGGATCTGGTTCTCCAGATCGGACGATGGCGGTATTGCGGTGTCGTTTCTCTCCGGGGAGCATCGTCTGTGGAGCAGCGCTAGAAGACACAGGCAGGAGGTGGAGCGGCTCCATCTTGCACGGAGCTTTGGTGTAGTTGTCAAGTCATGCCTGACCAACAGGTGCTACGCTGAGTCATGCCTGGTTGGCAGGTGCTACGCACGACAGCTCTTCCAGAGTCTTCGCGTCTGGACGGACGAGCGCAGGGCGGTGGCGCCGTTGGGCGTCGTGGTGGCGTCGATGGATGTCCGGACTGGCAAGGAGGGTACGGATTTATTTCCTGAAGATGGGTCAGTGGTCCGATGAAGATGGCGGCTTCTAAAACGTGTGCAAGTGGTATGCGCTTTAGGTCAGCTGCACCGGTTGTTAGTCCCGATACGTTATGTGGATGGATCGGCGACGACACTGGTTGTAGATATGGGGAGTGAGAGCACTCCTCATTATCGAATTTGTAGGTGTGAGTGGTGGCTTCGGGTGTTTTGATGTATGTTTCTTGTCAGACTTTTGTGGAATAATTAATAAAGATGGCTGCATGCATCGATTGATGCAGAGGCCGGGGGCCCAACCTCCATTTCTAAAAAAAAAACCAGGTTGAAAAGGATGACTATATTCCAGATGCAGATTTCATACCTCTAATCTGGAAGCAACATGATGATGGCCCGGATAGAGGTCATGGCCGTGATGATGACATTAACGATGGTGATGTTAGCAAAAAAGCAAAGAAAGGAAACTCTGCTAGTGTGAATCCTTCTCCGAACTTGAGCTCGAGCACTCCAGTTCCTATGCTGACCGTATCTGTCGCCGCGCCGTTGTCTGAACTGCAGCACACTACAGGGCCTTCGAACATGCTTGGCAAGATTGCTGCAGGTTACACTTCGTCGTCGTCGTTGCCGGCGCCGCCTCCGGTATCGGTACACCGCTGCACCAACCTCTTCTGCAGAATGAGATGCCTTTGCTCAAGACGCCGCGAGTGGCGGCCGTGGAATCTCCACGCACGGACGTGCATGCTTGCATGGGTGCAACGGTAGCTGCATGTGTACGTACTGATACTTGCATGGATGCTTCAGCCAACAAGAACTCACCCGTGGGGTTGCATGGCTCTGTGCAAGTGCAACCGACGCTACAGGATGCCGCTGTCGCTGAGCTAGGCTCGTCAACAACTACCGGCGATGGACGCCCAGTACATCCCATGACTGCTCAGGCAAAGGTTCTGCAATCACCTGCGTCGTCACCCTCGCTACAGAGCGCGCCGAGCTATCATCTGGCTGCTGCGGTGACACTTGGTCTAGCCACGGGCCGAAGCATGGAGCTATCCTCGTCACCCATTGCTGACGTTCTAATGGAGCCAGGAGCTGCTGCACCGTTGGGATCACCTCCGTCTTCTCCAACGCCGCAGCCGGAGCTCCATTCTACTCCAACCAAGCTGACGGATACTCCGTTACGGCGCAGTAGTCGTCACTTCACCGCCGCTGACGGGTCCTCGGCCACTGATGAGTGCTCCCTCTCCAAGGCGATGCGGCGTCAAGCAGAGCGTAACCTCGACCCTCCTACAGGTACACCTTGCAATAAATCATTTCTTTCTTTTTCTGATTCGCGTATTTCCTCTAGTTTAAATAACGTTGGAATTAAAATTGGAAAAAATGATAATGATGTGTGCATTTCGGTGGGGGTGCTTAAACACATGGAGATAGACCGATTAAAGGTTTCTCCAAAGTGATCGAGCCCCTTACCATACCCTGAAACTGAGAAGGGGGAACCGGCGGCTGCTTATGACGGTCCGCTTCTCTCCCACTTGGTTGGTGCGGTAACTGAGGTCGGATTAGATGACGCACGACTTGGGTCCATGTTTTGTGACTTCACTGCGTCCTCGCGTAAACCAAAATCCCACTCCTCAAAAAAGAAACAAAAACCGCCCAAGAAGGCGAAGGTATCCACCCTGACCCGAGTTTCCACATGAGAGGCATGTTTTGGAATAGCAGAGGTCTTTCAGACTTGGCTAAACATAAACACGTCGGTGACTGTGTGTGTGACCATGGGTTAGATTTTGTGGCAATTTCCGAGGCTGGTAAATGTGACTTTCGTGCACATGTCTTTGATCACCTATCAGGTGGTTTGGAATATACATGGCATTGCTTACCACCACGTGGAAGGTCCGGAGGAATCTTACTTGGGATACAGACCACAACCATGGACTTGTTAGCTTTTTCGGTTGGTGAATTTCACATCAAATTCCACCTTCGAAATAGAGCTGACAATTATACA
Source organism: Secale cereale (assembly GCA_902687465.1). Lineage (NCBI taxonomy): Eukaryota > Viridiplantae > Streptophyta > Magnoliopsida > Poales > Poaceae > Secale > Secale cereale. The sequence continues at coordinate 98,547,990 of LR738713.1, read as the reverse complement.
TGGAGCCTGGTCGCAGTCTATGGGGCTGCCCAAGACGAGAATAAATCCGCTTTCCTTCGGGAATTGGTGAACTTGGCTAAGGATAACCCCCATCCAATGCTTATTGGAGGCGACTTCAATATCCTTAGATACCAGGAAGAGAAAAATAATGATCGTTTTGACACACGCTGGCCTTTCTTATTCAACGCTGTAATTGATAGTTTGAATCTTCGAGAAGCTAGTATGTCGGGGCGACAGTTCACTTGGGCCAACAACCGTCCAGTGCCGACATACGAGAAGCTCGATCGGGTACTGATGGATACCGAATGGGAATTAAAATTCCCTATGGTAACAGTGCGTGCCCTAGAGCGTATTGAGTCACTTTCGGACCATGCATCCATCATTCTTGATTCTAACTCTACTAGCTCTCCCACTGTTCGCCGTCCATTCAAATTTGAATTGGGATGGTTACATCGGGATGGTTTTTCGGATATAGTTAAGAATTTATGGGAGAGGCCTGCCATTGGTCGCACACCGATTCAAAGATGGAACTTCAAAATTCGAGCCATAAGGCGGTTCCTAACTGGATGAGCCAAACACACAAGTGGTATATATAAAAAAGAAAAGCAACGCCTTTCCACTATTATAGATGACCTCGACAAAATAGCAGAGACTCGCATTTTGTCTCAACAGGAGATTGATATGAAAAATCAACCCAATGAGCAGATTGCACGTCTATTGCGAGAAGAGGAAATCAAGTGGTATCGAAGATCAGGTGCCCAATTCATTTTGGAGGGAGACAACAATACACGGTATTTCCAAATGGTCGCTAATGGGCGGCATAGGAAGAAGTGTATTTTTAGCCTCCAACAGGATGAGGGACGGATCGAGGGTCAGGCAAAGCTCAAGCGGTATATAACCAAATACTACAAGTGTCTGTTTGGGGCTCCAGAGGAAGGGAACTTCACTCTAGATGAGACCCGGACAGATGACATTCCACAAGTCACAGAAGAAGAGAATGATATCCTGACGGCACCTTTCTCTGAAGAGGAGGTGCGAGCTGCGGTGTTCCAAATGGAACATAACAAAGCTCCAGGCCCTGATGGTTTCCCCGCGGAGTTCTATCAGAACTTCTGGGATGTCATCAAGACTGACCTAATGGAGTTGTTTAATTTTTTTCATGCCGGCCAACTAGACCTATCTAGGCTTAATTTTGGCGAGATTGTTTTGTTGCCAAAGACTAAGGAGGCTGAACAGATTCAACAGTTCAGACAGATCTGCCTCCTTAATGTCAGCTTCAAAATCCTCACCAAAGTTGCGACTAATAGGCTCAACGCGGTCGCCGATCATGTTGTTCAGCCATCCCAAACAGCTTTCATGCAAGGACGATATATACTCGATGGAGTAGTAATCCTTCACGAGACCGTCCATGAGATGCACCGGAAGAACATGAGTGGGGTAGTATTTAAAATTGACTTTGAAAAGGCATACGACAAAGTCAAATGGTCTTTTCTCCAACAGACCCTAAGAATGAAAGGTTTCTCAGATAAATGGAGCGACTGGGTCCAAAATTTCGTTACTGGAGGTAGCGTGGCTATAAAAATCAATGATGATGTAGGTCATTACTTCCAGACGAAAAAGGGATTACGACAGGGTGACCCAGTGTCTCCAATGTTATTTAACATTGTCGCTGACATGTTGGCTACTTTGATCAAACGCGCCAAACAAGACGGTCAAATTGCAGGATTAGTGCCACATCTTGTGGATGGCGGACTCTCTATCTTGCAATATGCCGATGATACAATTATTTTTATGGAACATGACCTAGATAAGGCTAAAAATATGAAACCATTGCTTTCAGCTTTTGAGCAAATGTCAGGTCTGAAAATTAACTTCCATAAAAGTGAATTGTTCTGTTTCGGAGAAGCCAAGGAGGCGGCTGCACAATATGCGGACTTGTTTGGTTGTGCACAAGGCCAATTCCCGATTAAATATTTGGGAATTCCGATTCATTATCGGCGTCTCACTAATGCGGAGTGGAAACATGTTGAAGAGAGATTGGAGAAACGGTTGAGCAGTTGGAAAGGCAAGTTGCTCTCTGTTGGAGGGCGACTAGTTTTGATCAATTCTGTTCTCACAAACATGGTTCTCTACATGCTCTCATTTTTCCAAATTCCCAAAGGGGTTCTGCAAAGACTGGATTACTTCAGATCCAGATTCTTTTGGCAAGGAGATAGTGAAAATAAAAAGTATAGGCTAACCAAATGGAGTGTGGTTTGTCGACCAAAAGACCATGGAGGTTTAGGTGTTCAGGACCTCCAGGTTAAGAATGATGCCTTGCTCAGTAAATGGTTGTTCAAGCTACTTACCGAGGACGGTGTTTGGCAAACCCTGTTGAGCAATAAGTATCTAGGCCAAAAAGCGTTGTCCCAGGCATATTGGAAACCTGGTGACTCACATTTTTGGTCTGGTCTGATGGCGGTAAAGAAACATCTATTCCGCTTTGGATCATTCGCGATAAAGGACGGCTCCAAGATACATTTCTGGGAGGACAGGTGGCTAGGAAACACCACTCTTCAGGAACAGTAGCCGGCCTTGTACCGAATTGTACGCGATAAGAATGATACTCTTGCGCACGTGCTCAGCTCCTCCCCGCCGAATGTATCATTTAGGAGGGATTTGATTGGCCTTCGCCTTGCGTCATGGCAACATCTTCTATCCCGTTTGGATTCGGTTAACTTGACACAAGGGAGGGATGTGTTTCGCTGGAATCTCACTACATCTGGATCCTGCACATTTGACTCTATGTACCGTGCACTCTCGCACTCAGAGGTTCCATTGAATAATAATAAACTAATATGGAAATCAAAGATGCCACTAAAAAATAAGATTTTCATGTGGTATCTTCGAAGAGGAGTTGTGCTAACAAAAGACAACCTCGCTCGACGCAACTGGCAAGGAAGTAAGAAGTGTAGCTTGTGTACTCATGACGAGACAATTAAACACCTCTTCTTTCAGTGCAAGTTCGCGCGTTCTATATGGCCAGTCATCCAAATAGTGTCCAACTTGTATCCACCAACTAGTGTTGTCAATATATATGGTCACTGGCTTGATGGAATACCAAATACAATTAGTACACTAATACGGGTGGGAGCGTCTGCCTTATTATGGTCGCTTTGGCTATGTAGAAACGATTGTGTTTTTAATGGCAAAACCTCTACTTCTATGCAGGTTATTTACCGTTGTACGCACTGGCTTCGTATGTGGTCTACGCTACAGCGAATGGAGTATCAATCGCTGTTCAAGGCGGTGTGTATGCGGTTTTGGACTCATATGGCTTTACTGTTGCCAACTTGTCGTTTTTTTAATACATACTTTGCTAGACTCTTCGTTAAGGCTGTGTGCATCTTAGCTATGCAGAGGCCGGGTGTCGCTCATTATGCTTTGTATCCACATGATGCTACATTCTGAGTTAATAAAAACGCCCTTTATCGAAAATAGCTCAGGCTCCATGGCACCCGTTTTACAGTTCACACATGCAAATCACACTTTGAGGTTTCACTTTTTTTTGAAAAATAATACACATGAACATAGAGATGTATATTACATCTCTGTGAAATTTCCGCCTTGGTGTGAGCTATACAAAAAAATGATGGACTTTTTATAGTAAATAATGCATGTGCTAGAAACCTAGAAGTACATTTTTTTTGTTTTTTTGTTCAGCTGACACAAGAGTTTATCCGGTCATGAAATTTTAGACGTGTAGTATACATCTCTATGTTCATGTGTATTTTTTAGAATTTTTTAAATCCTCAAATATAATTTCGGCACATGAAACAGTAAAACGGTTGTGGTAGAGCCTGAGCTCCCAACAACTCCTCCAGAAGTCATTTTGAGAGAGCATCTCGAGGAGACTACCTCCATCCCACCCTCAATTTTAAAAAAGAACTGCCCAAAAATTTAGTTTTGGTACTCAATCCCTATTAAATCCGCGATGGTGAAGGATGGGATGACGTGAGGAGAGATAGAGACGAGCGTCGGCCACGGTGAGGCCGAGCCAGGACATCATCGGCGATGGGGAAGACACTACGAGCGGCAATGAGCTGCGGCGTCTCAGGAGAAAATGAGAAGCATTTTTATGGGTGCAGGTTAGGGGGTGTGGGGGTCGCTGGAGTTGCTATAGATCAGGGAGTCTTAGAGAGATGGCCTTGGGCGGCAGCAAGGACGTTAGTGGGGGTGAGTTCAAGGGGAGGGTGAGGCAACATGCGGCAGCACCCGCCGGCCGAGGGGATGGAGGCCGACGATCCGCGTGAGGAAGAAGATGGACAAGGTTGGGCTTGAGGAGGAAGAAGTGACGGGAGCTGCTAGATGTCCATCTGATTGTCAAGAAAGTGACTGATCCTAACATTTTTTCAGGCACCTCACAGATACGTCTACGCTTTCAGTTGCGCCGTCTGCGTCGTCCTCTCATGCCATCACGGATATTCCCTCCTTCCGGTCCCAGAATGTGGTAGGGTAAACCTCCTTGACCTCTGCAATGCCCCAGATGTAACACTTTCCCATTTTGGCAATATATAAACTTTGGCTTCATCAATTCCTTGTCGTGTGCGTGTGTGCATTTCATCCATGTCATTTTGTCATGTGCATTGCATTGCATTTGTGTTGTCACTTGCATCCGGTCCCACTCGTCTCTTCCCGTTGTCCGTTTCGAGTTCCGACACTCTCACACGTGCCAGTGGCATCCCCGAGTCCTTCTTTCGTGTGTGGCTGTGTAACGTTTCCGGAATGACACGAGACTTCTCGTGCGTTGTTGTTTTGGTACGTGTAGGCCGCCTGTCAAGTTTCGTCGCGTTTGGAGTTCGTTTGGTACTCCAACGGTTAACCTAATGGGCTAAAAGAATCTCTTCTTTGAGGCCCAAGACACCCTCCACAATAGCCCACTAACCCAGCACAACCCTTCCCATCATCTCGATCGTCGAATTGTGATCACGTGGCCGAAAACCGCTCCCCATTTGGACTCTCCTAGCTCCTTGTGCCTATAAAAACATCCCCATGTCCATTTTTCGGGCAAGACCCTAGTTCCACCGCTCCCTCCGCCGCCGGACACGTCCGAACCGAGCCAGACGCGTCCGATCCACCGCCCCCAGCCAATCGCCGCCTGCCACGTGTCCCGCCGCCGTTCCCACCGCGCCGGCCCGCGAGGCCCGATGCGGGCCCGCCGCCGCCGCCATCTGGGCCACGCCTCCTCCGCGCGCTCCCGCCTCTTCGCCTCCGCGAGCCGTCGCCCCGCCGCCTGGAGGTCGCCGGACCGCCGGCGCCGCCCGGCTCGCCTTCTGCCGGAGCTCACCGCCTCGCCGCCCGAGGGCGTCGCCGCCGCCTCCACCCATCGCCGGCCACCTCCACCCGTCGGCCGACGCCACCGCACCCCGCCGGCCGGCCGGAGTCGTAGCCCCGCCGGTCCGCTCGCCGCCGCCGCCGCCGGGATCGGCCCGATCCGATCTGAGCCGCCGCGGGATCGAACCCTAGCGGGTCCCGCGCCCGACTCGCTCCACAACCCGCAACCCGATCCGCCTCCGGCCCGATCCGCTAAGTCCGATCCAGATCTGAGGTTGACCTTTTTTCCTCTAAGTATTTTGTTGATTTTGTTGTCGGATGGCATCTTTGCATGGCTATAACTTTTAGTGTGCTAGTCCGATTTGTGCATATGATATGTCAAAATGACCGTGGCGAAGTGCTCTATGTTTTGTTCCATTGTGTCATGCTTGTTTGAGTCCATCTAGATGTCTTAATCTTCGTGACAAGAGTGCTACTTGATATAAACTGCTGCTGCTAGTTATTTTCATGCCTTGTTTGAGATGTGGTAACTTGGTGCATGTTTATCCAAATGAAGCAAATGAGATGTCAAAATGTTCATCATGAGATGCTCTACATGTTGGGTGCTGTAGCATGCATGTTAGGGTTCTTAATGCCATGTTAATCTCTGTTGCAAAAGTGCATGTGTCTGTTAAGTTTCGTAACATGTTATGAGATGCTGATTTGAACAGTTTGTTGCTATTGATGTGTTTGTCCCCATGTCACATGCCTAGATGTTTTAGAATCTCCTTAATGTGGTCTTTGCTGTGGTGCAAACCATTTGCCATGATATGCCTTGAGGTGACTTAAACATGCTTGCATACATGCCATGCCAACTTAACTATTTTAACACTTAGTGAAATTTCACTAAGTCTGGAATCTGTCTTATCCTGATGCTATGTTTGCTTGATGTCCTAGGCAAATCCATGCTAGTTTTGGAGTGGCCATTGATCGTTACTTGTTGTATATGTTGTTGTCTATCCATCCATGACATCACTTGCTCATTTGGGTGGTTGTAGCTTATTTAATTCTTGCTCCCAAGTTGCTATAAAATATTACTGTCAGGTTTTTAATGTCATGATCAAAATGTTGTAGCTTGTTGCTATTGATCCATGCCTCCTATGGAGATGCTCCAATGGAGTTGTTTGCTGTAGGATATGTCTACTTCATGTCCATGCTTCTTGTCACCATGTTTGAGTGCTGTAGAGTATATATTTCTTGCTCCAAAGTTGCTATGTGGCTGTTAATTACAGCTTTGCATTGTTTCTTGTTTCGAGTGTATGTTTTGATCCGTTGCTCCGTTTTGAGCGTGCCCTACATGAAACTGGTGTGATTTTGCATGTAGAATCATAATATCATATTGTTAACATGTTTGGAGTATGTTTGCTTGATGTTTGGGTGCATCTTGCACCGTTGCCATGCTTAACTTGTTTTGCTCATATCTTCTAGACCGTAGCTCCGTTTCAAACAAACTTTAGGTGAAACTTGACTAGAATTTCGTATAGATTATCATGGTGCATGTTAACTTGCTTTTTAACAACTTTAACTTAAGGTTTGTTCAGATCTGGACTAATTTCAAACTATGCATATGAGGACTTACCGGATTTGTCTTAAGTAGTTTCCGGCCTCATTTAAACTTGTTGTTCTTATGTTGTTTCTCTTTACTTCCTACCTTGCCATGTTTTGCATCCTATATAGATCTGTCTTGCATCCTACTTGCTTGAGCATATTGTCATGTTCTTGTGTTGTTCTGGTGTGCTTCCTACCTTGACATGTAATGCATCATAAGTGCATCTACAGTGCATCCTAAGTGCATGATACATGCATCCTATAGATTGTGCATTGCACCTTGTTTGATTTCGTGCCACGTGTGTTCTTGTGTTGAGTAGAGCCGGAAGCCGAGCCCGAGAACGAGAACGAGGTTACTACCGAGGTTGAGTACGAGCAGCCGTCTTACGATCCCATCGACGACTCGACAGGCAAGATGACCTGACCCAGATATCATTACTATCTTTGCCTATTGCTAGAAGTCTCACTTTTTAGCTTATTGCCTCGATGCCCATGTTTGTTTGTTAGCCTCCTATTGTAACCATGAATCTGTCTAACCACCCAACCTAGCAAACCTTTGATTGGCTAAGTAAGCTTCGCTCGGCCTCTCTTATAGCATTGCTAGTTGCAGGTGAAGATTCGAAGATTTTTGCTTCATGTTGAAGTATTTGTTGGGATATCACACTATATAAACTCTTAAACTAAATCACATATATATTGGTGGAAGGCTGAGCCTCTTGCTCGATGTTTTGTTCCACTCATGCCGCCCTAGGAACCGTATAAACCTGTGTTATGTTCCTTGATTATGCGTTCCTCACACGGTTGGGGTTATGTGACCCCCTCGATAAACCGCTTAGCGCTAAGTTTTTTTCCAGCAAGTCCCAACATTGGTACTCCATTTGCCTAACAACTAAAACTTGCCGAGGGAGTAAGTAACCCAAGGATTAATTTATCAACCCCCCTGGGCCAGTGCTCGATTTGAGTGTTGGTCCAAAATGGGCGGACTGCAGGGCCACCTTGGGGGAACCCGAGGGATGGTATTTTCCTGTAGGCTGACCTATCCGGTCGTGGCCTGAGTCGAGATACGCGCGGCTACTATCAGGGTGTCGGCACGCCGGGAGGATTTGCTGGATTAGTCTTACCTTAGTCGGAATATCTTGAGCACGGGATTCCGAGAATACTCGGGCCTTCCCACCTTGGAGTTGCGACTCCGCGGATCGTGAGCATGTAATGGGCTAAGTTGGGACACCCCTGCGGTGTTTTGAACTTTCGAAAGCCGTGCCCGCGGTTATGTGGCAGATGGGAATTTTTTAATATCCGGTTGTAGAAAACTTGACACCATGTTCAGAATACACTACCAGCGTGAGTAACCGTGACGGTCATTTTTTGAAAGGGGTTCGGGAAGTGAACACAGTGGGGTTATGTTTGACGTGCTTAGATAGGATCACTTCGTGATCACTCTGATGCTCATGGCACTTCTCTTCTCGCTCTTAACACGTAAGCTAGTGCTAGTGCAGCTGCAATCTTTTATCTTTCTTCAGCCTTGTTCCACACCCAAGGCTTAGATAGTTTTGCTACCCGGGAACGGGATTGCTGAGTCCTCCGTGGCTCACTGTTTCAACAACACCAGATGCAGGTACCATGGTGAACTACTGAGGTGACGGCACGGAGCTGTACTGGGAGTTCGATGAAGAACGTAGTCGATACTATGTGCACTATCCCGATGATCAGTAGTGGTTTCTACTAGGGGTGATTCGGACCTGTGGCTTTATGTATTTTGGTATCTTTCATTTGGATCTTCGCCCGTAGTCAGGTTGTGATGTTATTTGGATGATGATTTGCTATGTAATGTTTTGTCTGACGTGGCGAGTGTAAGCCAACTATCCTTTCGCAATTTCATCCCTATTTTTACATGAGACGTGCAAAGATACCGAACTTGAGATCATTCCAGAATGGGCTTATACCTTTAAGTCGTGCCTCGACACGTAGGAGGTATAGTCCCATCCTGGGCATTACAGCCTCCCCCCACACCACTCACCTTCTATTATAGCCTGACATGATGCGTTGTGCTACCACTGTGCCGCCCACCACATCTCCTTGTTGTTGCGTGTAGACTATGCCTCACCTCTAGTGGCGCTGCTCAACCTCTCCCACTTACGCAACCGAAGCAAGACACCGTGTCGAATATGAGGTGGAGGTGGTGGTCATCGTGAAGGAGAAGAGAGAAAAAAAACTTTGATCCATTGATGAGTGGCTTCCACTTGTCATTTTCTATGTAGAAGAAAATGGAGTGGAGGTACCATCAGTCTAATAGAGAAGAGATTCAAAACTTGTTCCCTATTATAGGGGGTCACCTTACACTACATATAGGGTTTGAAGTTTTTGGTAGTCTCCTATAGATACTCTTAAGTTATATGAATCATCAAATGTGCAACAAACCAGTCACTTCCGGAATCGCCCCCTATGCCGACGGCCAGGGCCATCGGCATAGCCCTGAGTCCCATCGGGATAGACCTATGATGACGGCCCCCGTCGGCATAGGGCCGTCTCCAACATATACGTCGGCACAGCTAGGGAGGCCGTCGGCATAGAAAAGCCGTTGGCATATATGCTACGCCGACGGGGGCCGTACATCTATGCCGACGGCCCCGGCCGTCGGCAACAATCACGCCTAACGGCGGCCGCCGTCAAGTTTGCCCATCGATAGGTCGCCACATGGCACCCCTATGCCGACGGCCTAGCCGTCCTCTTAGTCAAAATCTACGCCGACGGCGCGACCGTCGGCATAGGTGTGCCACGTGGTGACCATTCGATGCTCGTGGACCAGGGCTATGCCGACGGCTAGGCCATCGGCCTAGTTTCAAACTATGCTGACGGCCTAGCCGTCGGCATTGTCCTTCATACAGAGCTCCCAGTAGCTGACAAGTGGCACCTATGCCGACGGCCTAGCCGTCGGCCTAGTTTTCAAACTAAGCCGACGGCTAGGCCGTCAGCATAGGTGCCACATGTCAGCTACTGGGAGCTCACGCCAGACCTATGCTGACGACATAGCCGTCGGCATAGTTTGCTTTTTTTATTTTTTTATTTTTTTTGTTTGTTTTCAAATCAGTTCAATTCAAATAACAGCACATATATAACAACACATATTAGCACATATCAACACATATAAGCATCATCACAACAATAATTGCATAAGCATCATCACACACAAGTCTCTAAATGATCATCATCACAACCAACATAAGCATAAGCATATAGAAAAGCACACAAGTCATCTAAATGATCATCACCACACATAAGTCATCTCAAGCATCATCACCACACACAAGGCTTAAGCGCCAGGACGTCGAGCACCGCGGAGGTCGTCACCGCCAAGAACGCCGAAGCCCAGGTCGTCACTGCTAGCGGTAGCGCTACCGCCAAGACCGCCTCCACCTCCGCCTCCGTGGATCGGAGTGGTCGGGCTCCGTGTCTCCGGAGTGCTGCGAAGACCACCGCCAACGGTAGATCCACCTGTTCCCTGGATGTTGAAAATACATATTAATGGGATATATGACTGTGTTGAAAGGCATGACATGCTTTGGGTGAATAGATTGGGGATGAACTAACCGGCGAGGGGCCAGCGTTCTGTGCCACAAACTCCTCAAAGGTCAGCAGCACTGGTTGTGCTGGAGGGCATTGTGCTGGCTGCAACTGAGGACACCTGCCGGCCGCCATTTCCTTAAAAGCCTGCTGCATCTGGCAATCCCTCTGCACTTGGTGTTCATAAAGCCTCTTATGCCATGCCATGGTCTCCTGGCGTGTGTACTCCAGGTAGGCCTACGGTATGACCCGGATGTAACTCATAAAACTACTAAATGCGTAAAATAAAGTGAGCAATGAAGATAAGAGGGAAAATACTTACAGACTGTTGCTCCTGAAAGTGGGACTATGCACTGGTCACTAGCTAGCTCGGGCACTGGCTAAGGCTCGGGTCGATCCGACGGAGCTGTGTGTAGGAGATAGTAGGAGTGATCACAGCATCGAGAACCGCCTCCCGACCGTGCTCCTTGGGCCCCATGCTCACCACCGCCCTCTCGTCAAGATCCGCCGCAATGGGGTTAGTTGCGTCAGGATGTAACTTCAGATACGCTGCGGAGTAGGCCTTCTCCGACTAGGCATGTCGACGACCTTGCGTAGGAAACCCACGCCGTTGGCCTTCCCCTTACCCATGTTCCACGAACATGCATTGAAAAGAGAATGAGCAATTAGTAAAATTAATGAAATGAAGGAAAAGGCATGATAATAAACACATTAATAAAAATGCATAAAAGGCATATTCCTAAACTATAGAAAAAAGACTTGAAACATACATCTGCTATAACCCATATGAATCATCACTGTTGTAACCTCTTTCTCGGTCCGTCTCATCATCACTATCAATCATATCATCTTCGTTGCCCGACGGAGGTGGAGGCTCTTCCTCGTCGTCAGCGTCTTCGTTTAACTTTTCTAGCATAAGTATGTCATTTTCATTGACAATGGTCTCACCATCATGCCGTGCATCGTCGACGTTTGGATCCACATCATCATCACCCAATGGTCTAGCGTCATCGTTTCTAACCACATCATCATCATCATCAGGTTGCTCTTGATAGAACACTCCCTCGTATGGCATGAGGTTAATGTTGTAGTAATCGTCTTCATTCGGGTCGGGTAGCTTACCATGTGGCGACACCTTGAACACAACTTCCCAACCCTTTAGATAGTTTTTCTGGCATGGATAAGGCAGATAATATACTTGTGTAGCTTGGGTAGCCGCAATGAAGAGATCGGCTCCGGCATAGACAGTTGATGGTTTAACTTCGACCAAACCAATGGAAGGCGTATGTTTTACCCCCTCCTGCGGATCGAACCATCGGCATTTGAACACATGCAGACTTAGGGTCTCACGCCCCTGGCGGAATTTAACCTCGTATATATTTTGTACCCTTTCGTAGTAGCCTAATGAATTTTGACCGGGGGTGTACACTCCGGTATTTATAGTTTTGGGACCGGGCCAGCTATTTTCGTGCTCCTCTGTATGGAAGCGATACCCATTCACATCATACTTTTTACATGTCATGACGGCAGGGTCAAAACCCATGGAAACCCATCTCAATTCATCATCCATAGATATGTTCGGATCTTTTCCCTACAAGTATAATGGAAATTGTTGCGTGCATTAGTTCGGTTAACTAATAAATGCTGAACTAGGTTTTTAATAGGGGAGTGTAGAAAATTACTTTCTCCATGAACCAAGCAACAAATTTTTTACGTCTAGGGTTTCCGTGACGGAGAAGAGTAAGTGCCTCCGCCTCAGTAGGAAGATTCATTCCCGTCCATTCCTCTTGAACGAAATCACTAAAAAGAAGAAAAGCGGTGTTAGACCGGGACTAAGTGAACATGAACATGATGATGTGGAAGACATAAATGAATGGTGTAGTGGTATTACCTCATCCGCACTTCCTCAACTTCCTTGATGTTGTGCAAGATATAGAACATGAGGTCCTCCCACTCTTGTCGTGGCATGTTATAAGATTTCGAGGCCCCAGCCCTCCCACCTTGCGTGTTGAATAGATCGAGCCTGGGTTGATACTTGGGCTCTTCTATATTGTATCGAGGCACCTTGTTATGCATATGGGGAACATGGTCTGGATAGTATGATGTCCTGAGGTCTGACACCTCCTCTAGGATAACTGCCTCAGCTATGGAAGCTTCAATCTTAGCTTTGTTTCCACATTTCCGTCGAAGATGCTTGTTCTGCCTCTCAGGGCCGTACTGCCAGCGATTCAGCACAGGCCCCCCCAACAATACCTCGTTCGCGAGGTGCAGAATGAGATGTGTGATCGGAGTTAAGAAGCCTGGCGGAAAGATCTTCTCTAGCTTGACTATCAACTCCGGTGCCATCTTATGCAATTTTTCAATCACCTCTTTACTTACTTCTTTAGCACAGAGCGTGCGGAAGAAATGGCTAAGCTCGGCAAGCACTCGCCAGACATGCTCGGGGACATAGCCTCGAACCATCACCGGCATTATCCGCTCAATCCATACATGGTAGTCGTGACTCTTCAGGCCGGTCACTTTGCCCGTTGAAAGAATAACTCCCTTACTTATATTCGATGCATAACCATCGGTGAACTTCACAATTTGTTTCAGCCAGATAAGTACTTCTTTTTTTTCTGGCGGTTCAAGGACAAAGTCAGCATCTGGCTTGAACCAGTTTTTTTGACCGCCTGTGGGAGGCTTCATGTTCAGGCGTGGTCTATCACAAATTCTCTGTTGATCGGCTCTAGCTTTAACGTTATCCTTTGTCTTATCAGGAATGTTGAGGATCGTGCGGAAAAGGGACCCTGCCACATTCTTTTCGGTGTGCATCACATCAATATTGTAAGGAAGTTTGAGGTCCTTGAAATAGGGAAGCTGCGAGAAGGGGGTAATGTGAGTCCAGTTGTGCGTCTCACCATATCCCTCGAAGCCTTTGGCTTTGTCTTTGCCTTTGCCTTTGACTTTAGACTTGAGAGCTTTTAGCTGAGCAAGAACATCTGCCCCCGAAAATGTTGGAATCTCGGTTACTTCATGAACAACCCGGCCTTTCGTGAAGTTCTTCTTGTCTTCCCTGTCTGGATGGTCTGGAGGGAGGAACTGTCGATGCAGGTCAAAGCCTACATACTTGCCACCCTTGCTCAGCCAAATCATTCGCAGAGCCTGCATGCACACTGGGCATGGCATCTTCCCACTTGTACACCATCCGCAGAATAGAGCATATCCGGGAAAGTCATGCATGCAATAGTGCAACCAAACTTTCATCAAGAAATTTCTCTGCAGATCCCGGTCGTATGTCAACCTCGGAAAGTACCAAGAATGGTGCAAAGCATCCACAAGCGGCTGCATAAACACACCCAATTGCTTCCCCGGGTATTCAGGCCCCGGAATGATGAGCGACAAGAACATGGTCTTCCGTTGCATTAGGGCGCCGGGAGGAAGATTGAGCGGAATTACAAACACAGGCTAGCAGCTGTATGGATTGGACGACATACCATATGGATTCAACCCATCACCTGATATGGCTATTCTGACATTCCCAGCCTCGGCTGCTTCCTCGGGGTATTCTTCATCGAACGACTTCCATGCTTCCCTTCCCGATGGATGTACGATTTTTTTTGGATTGTACCTTATACCTTCCTTGTGCCACTTCATCATTTTGGCAGACTCCTTCGTGATGAAAAGGCGCTGCAGTCTTTTTATAAAATCAAGATACCGAAGAACCTTAACGGGGATGGTTAGCTGCTTTTTCTCACCATCCTCACCGACCACCTCAATGTACCGAGACGAACCGCACTTCCTACATTACTTGTCATCCGCATACTCGTGCCTAAACAAAAGGCAATTCTTCGAGCAAACATCTATTTTCTCATAATCCATAGAGAGTGCCTTCATGATTTTCTTTGTATCGTACATGCTTTTCGGCAGTTCATGACCCTCAGGGAGGCTGTTATCCCATACACCCAGGAATGTTTCAAAGCATTTCTGGCTACAGCCGTACTCAGCCTTGACTGCAATCAGTTGCAAGATGGCATCCAGCTAAGATATTTTCGCACCCGCATAAAGAGGTTTCTTCGAGGAGGCCAAGACCTCCAAGAAGGCCTTTGCGGTTGCCTCCGGCTCCTCCGGTTCATTCTCTGAAGGTGTCGCATTTGCCGTTTCTGCAACAATGACATCATCTAGCATGTCCCTGACCCCGTCGTCCTCATATCCATCGATGCGTTGTCGCATCACCTCCTCTCTACCACGGTCCTTCTCGGCTATGTTTATCGGCGGCATGTCAAAGTTTGGCATATATCCGTGCGTGCGAAGGTGCTCACTCATGTCCGTCTGATTTCTACGGTGGCGTCTAGCACATCTCGCACAGGGGCATGGTGGGATAATTCTCATTGGACGACGGAATATCTCCTTCAAATACACATCGGTTTTCGCGATCCACTCTGATGTTACTCGATTCCGACGGATAAAACCACTGTACATCCACTGATTATCTACCATCCTCTGCTTTTTTGCAAGCCACACAACATAATTTAGGATTCACTTAAATTAATCACATCAAATTTTCAGTTTCTACCGCGTTGAATCCACCTACATCTCTAATAGGTAAAGATGGGTCCTAATCCCACCCGAGGATGTGTAGATTGAGTACGTTCTCCATTCTAAACCGTTCCGAGACAAAATTTCGGAAGCACCTCCCTGCTGTTCTCCAGATACACGTCTCGGCAAATAGCCGAGAGAATGTGCTCCGGAGAACAATGGGGAGGCGCCGCCGAAATCCTGTCTCAGAACGGAGTAGAACATGGAGAACATACCCAATCTACACATCCTCGGGCTGTCCATGGAAAACGCTGGACAATTCGAAAGAGCTGCGGTGATAAATATGCAATTGAATGCGTATTTATCGATGCAACCCTTTCGGACGGGAGACGCCTAGGTTACGCCACTTGACTTGAGAATGAAATCTAGTGATATGAAAAAATGGAGGAGATGGACTTGTAGCTCACCCTCGATTGTAGAGGAAGTAGTCAAACAACAGAGGGATGCTCAGGGGGACCAACGCGTCGGACAATGGTCACTCCGATGAATGCAACACCACAAAGCCTGCAAATTCCATCGCGGCAAATAATTAGAAAATCACAACTCATAGAGCATATTTAAAACATTTAAACATGCATTCATTTATTTTTGCATCATGTAGGCAAAAAAACTAACGACATTAACAATATATTCATCATCGTCATCACATATTCATCATCATCATTATCACCTATTCGTCTAACCAAATTTTTTTACTACCTATATTCATCATCGTCATCACATATTCATCATCGTCATCACATATTCATCATCGCCACCAATTTTTTTTCAAGATATGCAACATATAGCATCTCATCTAACCAATTTTTTTTACTACCTATCTCACTATCTATCTAACTATCTACCTATCTAACTATCTATCTAACTATGTATCTAACGATCTATATACCTATCTAAATACCTACCTAAATACCTATCTAACTATCTATCTAACTAGCTACAAAATTACTAAAAAACACTAAAAAATACCAAAAAATTCACCTTCGAGAGGGCCGGCCGGAGTTGGGGCGGGGAGGCGCGGGGTCGGGGCGGGGCGGCCGGAGTTGGGGC
>LR738713.1:98486322-98519427 GCA_902687465.1 Secale cereale | reverse complement strand
TGGCCGCCGGGGGGAGGAGGCTTGGGCGGGAGGGTGAGGGGTTCTGACTTGGATTGGATCTGGGAGGGAGAAGGGGGCATCGGCGGCTGGAGTGGGAGGGGAGTTAGGGTTTGGGTGGTTGGGCTCCGGGTGGGACGAGGGGTGAGAGGTGAGGGGGGTGTGGGCCGTTGGATCTGGGAGTATCCGACGGTTTGTGACGCTTGATCCGTGTGACATGTCCATAGACCAATCAAAAGGAAGTATAGGCTTTGATGATGTTATGACCATGTAAATTGGTCTTCATCGATTAACAATAAGCAAAGAACTACGAGTCAGCCAGATGATTTTGTCTAGAAATCATCCGCGTAGCTAGCCGCCAGATTTGCAAACAATATTGGAATGGCAAACAACATTGCCTAAGGAAGTTTTCATTTTCTTTGGACGAAAAAATCATTTTTCATTTTTCGAGTGCCCAAAAGGAGGTTTTTTTGTGAAGGACTTCCCACATAATTATTGCAAAATTGGACCAAATCAATTTTCTAAAATATTAGGACATATTTAATGCACAATTGACAAAATGGTTGGCTGTAAAAAGTTTTGATCCACCTCTCGTGAAAAAGACAAATTTCGGCCGATTCAGTTGGAAGTGGGTCAAATTTGAACTGTAGCTGCCTTGTAGTTTGCTCTTTATTTTTTACAAAAATCATTTCTAGGTACATAAGTATCTATTTAATCAGAGAAACACCAAAAAAATTCCAAGATTCAACTACTACCTAGGAACGGTCATTCCCGCCGTTTTGTCCGCATTTTGAAACGGGCATAAAAAATTCAAAAAATTGGAAAACCTTCGCATTGTGTCATTATATATGACCAAGTTATCAGGAAATATAATAAACTTGTAATACGACAATTCTTTTAAAAAAGTGTTCTCAGAAATGAGCTATCATGCTTGAAGATTCATGGCTTTCAAGCCAAATGATCAATCCTATGGCCACATTCATAGCATAGTTTGTTCAAATGATCTCATATTGTGCACAAGGGTGCATCTTGGAATGGCAAACAATATTCCTTAAGGAAGTTTTAATTTTCTTTGGACGAAAAAATCATTTTCCATTTTTTGAGTGCCCAAAAGAAGGTTTTTTTGTGAAGGACCTCCCAAATAATTGTTGCAAATTTTGACCAAATCAATTTTCTAAAATACTAGGACATATTTAATGCACAATTAACAAAATGGTTGGGTGTAAAAAGTTTTGATCCACCTCTCGTGAAAAAGACAAATTTCGGCCGATTCAGATGGAAGCGGGTCAAATTTGAACTGTAGCTACCTCGTAGTTTGCTCTTTATTTTTTCCAAAAATCATTTTAGTTACATAAGTACCCATTTAATCAGAGAAACACCAAAAAAATTCCAAGATTCAACTACTAGCTAGGAACGGTCATTCCCGCCGTTTTGTCCGCATTTTGAAACGGGCATAAAAAATTCAAAAAAAATTCAAAAAATTGGAAAACCTTCGCATTGCGTCATTATATATGACCAAGTTAGCAGGAAAAATAATAAACTTGTAATACGGCAATTCTTTTAAAAAAGTGTTCTCAGAAATGAGCTATCATGCGTGAAGATTCATGGCTTTCAAGCCAAATGATCAATCCTATGGCCACATTCATAGCATAGTTTGTTCAAATGATCTCATATTGTGCACAAGGGTGCATCATGGAATGGCAAACAATATTGCTTAAGGAAGTTTTCATTTTCCTTGGACGAAAAAATCATTTTCCATTTTTCGAGTGCCCAAAAGGAGGTTTTTTTGTGAAGGACCTCCCAAATAATTGTTGCAAAATTTGACCAAATCAATTTTCTAAAATACTAGGACATATTTAATGCACAATTGACAAAATGGTTGGGTGTAAAAAGTTTTGATCCACCTCTCGTGAAAAAGACAAGACTAAAAAAAAAAGCTCTCGTGAAAAAGACAAATTTCGGCCGATTCAGTTGGAAGCGGGTCAAATTTGAACTGCGGCTGCCTCATAGTTTGCTATTTATTTTTTCCAAAAATCATTTCTAGTTACATAAGTACCCATTCAATCAGAGAAACACCAAAAAAAATTCAAGATTCAACTACTAGCTAGGAACGGTTATTCCCGCCGTTTTGTCCGCATTTTGAAATGCGCATAAAAAATTCAAAAAAAATCAAAAAATTGGAAAACCTTCGCATTGTGTCGTTGTATATGACCAAGACCAGGAAAAATAATAAACTTGTAATACGGCAATTCTTTTAAAAAAGTGTTCTCAGAAATGAGCTATCATGCGTGAAGATTCATGGCTTTCAATCCAAATGATCAATCCTATGGCCACATTCATAGCATAGTTTGTTCAAATGATCTCATATTGTGCACAAGGGTGCATCTTGGAATGGCAAACAATATTGCTTAAGGAAGTTTTCATTTTCTTTGGACGAAAAAATCATTTACCATTTTTCGAGTGCCCAAAAGGAGGTTTTTTTGTGAAGGACCTCCCAAATAATTGTGGCAAAATTGGACCAAATAAATTTTCTAAAATACTAGGACATATTTAATGCACAATGACAAAATGGTTGGGTGTAAAAAGTTTTGATCCACCTCTCGTGAAAAAGACAAATTTCGGCCGATTCAGTTGGAAGCGGGTCAAATTTGAACTGCGGCTACCTCGTAGTTTGCTATTTATTTTTTCCAAAAATCATTTCTAGTTACATAAGTACCTATTTAATCATAAATACATGGTTTGGTGGCGATACGTCGAGGTTTGGGCGGTGGTCGAGGGCCCCAACTCTAGAGCGCGTAAACTCGCATGCCCGCCGCGTGGTCACCGCGTGACTGTGGCGTTGCCATGTGTTCTGGGCGGCCTAGGCATGTCTAGTGGGTTTGCCACTCCCCAGGTTGGTGCTAGGAAGAAAATTACAACATAATTAAGATTCTCACGAGGAGACCGATCGATGCTCAAACATGAATTAGCAGCCAAGTGTTTGATTAGCGGTACGAGTAATGCACATGGCAAATGGGCGTGAGTTTTGATTGAGGATGATCAGTTACTAAGAAGACCGTCTTCACAAATTTTCAGCTCAAAAGGATGAGTCTAGGTGGTACTTGGTTTGCAAAGTACCACACTGGACATAAATACGAATGTTGAAGATGGGCTCAAAATAGTGAATGGATTGAGCTCGCATTTGGAGGAGGATAGTTATTTGGGCATAGGAAAGCACTGTAGAAAATGGATACCATTTGGTATGCCAAAGTGGTACTTCCTTCACAAAGTGTTTTTTTGAACAGAATAGGATAATGAATATTTTTGAATTATTTTTTAACTAGGCAAGGAAGGTTTTTTACATATTTGACGAAGATATGACCCAAATAATTTATGAGATTTTTTGGGGAATTTTGGGAATGACAGAAATATAGGTTGCTTCACAACCTAGGGCAAAAACTGCCACATGAACATGACACATAGGCAAAACTGATGAGGTGGCACCTAGTCGTAGCAACCCACCACAATTTATAAGTTTATGACCATCTATATTGGTCATGATCAGCTAGAAATAAGGCAGCGAACCAGTGCTATCTGCTTTATGACCATTTCATGTAAGGAAATTATGACCTTTCTGACCAAAATGGTCGTTATAGTTTAGGGTTTGGAGCCCCCCGAACAGCTTTTGACCAATTGGTCTGAAATGGTCATAGATCTATGACCAATTCTTCCAGGGTCACTAACAAAAGGTCATAAGTTGACATATTTCTTGTAGTGGCTGTGAGCTTTCCGCCGCCGGCCCGCCCCATTTCCTCCTGCCCAGTGGCTTCCTCCCCAGCATCTCTGTTGATGGATACCTCTTCTCGTGGGTTGGGGCCCGAAGTGCCTTGCTCCCCGCTGGCCCTGGCTGTGGCACCATTGGGCATGGGGAGTCTTTCAACGGATCTGTCTCCCTCCCCTGGCCCTGCCCGTGGGTCAGGTGGATTCGGTAGGCCTCCCAAGAAAACCGCGGGTAGGAAACCAGCGGCCAAGGCGGGTGTGGTGGCGTCTTCAGACTCTTTCCGAGGAGACCTGGGGGTGGCATTGGCCTCTGCGGGAGCAGGAGCCAAGGCCAAGCGTTCCAAGACAATTCCGGCGCCGCAGCGTGCTCCTAGCGCTAGGGCCAAGGCCAAGCTGGGCGATCTTTCTTCTCTGGAGAGTGCCAAGCTCCGCACGGCAGACAATAATCTTGAAGTCTCAGGTAACGCCCTCCCTTCATACCGTATTCTTAATGCTTTCTCTGATGCACATCTAGCCTGTATTCTAGACGATAGCGGCGTTAACTCCTCCCAGCCTCCTGGGGAGCTGGTTTCGTTAGTTCGCGCGAGAGAAGAGGCCCAGGCGGATCTGGACGAAGCTGCGGCTCGGTGCCTACCTGCGTCCGAACCCCGTGAGGCACCGACAGGGGTTGGTGCCCTCCTTAATCCCGATGAGGAAACAGAAGCAAGGGAAGCTTCTAAGTTTCCTTCTTCCATGTAATGCCCCGGATGTAATACTTTCCCTTTTGGGTATATAATAAATCTCCGGCTTCATCTATTTCCATTTCGGGTTCTTTGTCTTTCGGGCTTTCGTCGTTTTGTTGTGTGAGTGTGTGGCTTTCATTCATATCATGTAGACATGTGCATTGCATTGCATCTGTGTTGTGGGTTGCATCCGGTTCCGTGTGTTTCTTCCCGTTGTCCGTTTCGCGTTCCGGAGCTCCCTCACGTGTCCGTGACGTCCCGTAGGCCTACTTTGTTGTTCGGGCGTTTTTCGTTACCGGTGTGCCGCGAGGTTGTGTTGTGTGTTGTTGTTTTGTTGTGTGCAACCCGCCTCTCAAATCTCGTCTCGTTTGGACTCCGTTGACTTTTCCATCCGTTGCCCGTGTGGGTCCGAAGTGCCGTTACTTCGTGTCCCGGAAATACCCCCACTGCTTTCTTTTATCTCCGTCTAGGCCTTTTAAACTATCCCCGCGATCGGATCCGTTGGATCAGATCGGAGGGCTCCTAAACACCCCTAGCCTCCAAACCCTAGTCTAAAATTGCTACATATAGACCCCCTAGTCTATTTGGGCATCCCCTTCTTCTTCCTCCTCTAGATCCCTTTCCTTTTTATTTTTTTTTCTTCCCTTTTTTCCCAGATCTAAGAAATTTCCCCGCAGCCACCGAGGGATCCAGCTTCCTCGACCAGATCCCCTCGAGGAGCGAAGTCAACGCCAGCCGCTCGTTCCAGCCGCTCACACCGGGCCAGGGCGTCGTCGCCGCGCCAGAGCGACCGCGTCGCTGGGTCCAGCGCGCGCGTCGACCGACCGAGCCAGGCCCGGGTGGGGGACCAGTTCATCGGGCCCTTCGCCACCTCCCTCGCCTCGCATCGGCCGCGTCGGGCCGTACGCTCCGCACCGCCAAGTCCCGTCGCCGACCTGGGCCGGCTTCGCCTTCCCGCCACTCCGGCTCGAATCCTCCCGCAGCTCCTCGGGCCGCGCCAGCCAGGCGCCGACCGGCCCGCCTTCGCCCGCCTCCGCCTCAGCGTCAGATCGCCGCCCGAGCGGGCCTCCTCCGCGTTTGGGCCAACCAGCACCGGGCCTCGTCGCCTCCTCCGCAGGCGCCAGCGGGCCGCCGCCTCCACTGCTCCGCCGGGCCACCTCCAGCCGAGCGGGCCGGGCCGCCTCGCCCCGCCAGCCAGTTCCCGCCGGGCCACTTCTTCCGGGCCGCCACCACTGTAGCTCCGCGCGGTCCGCTACTGTTCCAGATCTGTTTTTTTTCGTTGACGTTGACTCTAAACCCTAAGTCACTGTTTTTCCTGATCTGAGATGCATACTTTGACCTGCTCTAACTTGGTGCCTGTTGCTCCGTTTGGCGCGTGTAGCATGTCCAGATGTTCGTGGAGATGTCCTCTCCGTTTTACCTGTTGTAGTCATGCATGTTAGATGTCATCTTGACACTTGTTTTGCTGTTGCAAGAGTGCATCATGATATAAACTGCTGTTATGTGTTATTTTCATGCCACCTTTGACATGTGATATCTTTTAGCTCGTTTGTCCAAACGATGCAAATGACATGTCCACGTGTTCGTCTTGACACGAACTACGTGTTGTGTGTGATAGGTTGCATGGTAGATTTATTGTTTCCTTGTTATCATCATCGCAAAGTGCCATGTTCACATGTTGTGTTTTTACTTGTTATGAAATTCCATCTTGTTGAGCTCGTTGTAATCGGTGTGTTCACCACATTGATGCATACTTGTGTGTTTTGGGATCACCGTCATATGTACTTTGATGAGGTGCTTACCCTTTGCCATGTTTAGTTTCGAGGTGACTTAAACATGCTCTTTTGTGTGCTAAGATGATGTTGCTGTTTTAGGACTTAGTGAAATTTCACTAAGTCTGAAATCTGTAACGTTCCGATGCCATGTTCGTGTGATGTTGTAGGACAAAGCATGATAGTTTTGGGGTGGATTTTGATTGTTCCTTGAAGTATATATTGTTGTCTTTCCATTCATGTCCTCACATGTCCATTTGAGTGGCTGTAGCATGTTTATCTTTTGCTCCAAACTTTCAATAAAATTCTGCTGCCAGAATTTTATTTCAAAGTTCAATATGTCCAAGATCATTGCTATTGATCCGTGACTCCGTTGGGGGTGCACTTTGGACCTAGTTGCTGTACTTTATATCTAGTTTATGTTCAAGTCCTTTGCCATGCTTTTTGGGTGCTATAGATTAATTATTTTTAGCTCCCAAGTTGCTATGTTGCTGTAATTTTCAGTTTTCGCTCAAATCTTGTTTCGGGCATAACTTTTAGCCCGTAACTCCGATTTCAGCGAGTCTTATATCAAACTTGGGTGATTTTCTGTGTAGATTAATAATATCAGCTTGTTATCTTGTTTTGAGGTGTTTTGCTTGAGTGATGTTTTACGTGCTCCATGTGCATCTTTAGTGCATCCATCATGCATCCATGTTTTTCGAGTGCGCATTGCATCGTGTTGATTGGTGCTTGGTGTGTTTGTCTTGGTTAGAGCCGGAAGTTGAGCACGAGTTTTCCAACGAGGTTGAGCACGAGGTTTCCAACGAGTTTGAGCACGAGGACCCTTCTTTCGATCCGAACGTCTTCTCTTCAGGCAAGATGACCGACCCCGATAACATTACTATCTTTGTCTATTGCTAGTAGTCTCGATCTATAGTTTTGCCTCGATGCCCATGTTCTTCTTGTCAGCCTCCTACTTGTAACCAATTGCCATGTTTAACCACCCTACCTATGCAAACCGTTGCTTGGCTAAGTACGCTTCGCTCAGCCCTTCTTATAGCGTTGCTAGTTGCAGGTGAAGTGAAGATGCTTGCTCCATGTTGAAGTTTGGTTGGGTTATATCACACTATATAAATGCTTCAAATGAAATCACATATATATTGGCAAGGGTGGAAGGCTAAGCCTTTTGCTTGGTGATTTGTTCCACTCATGCCGTTAGGATCCGTATAAGCCGGTTTTATGTTCCTTGATTATGCGTTCCTAACACGGTTGGGGTGTATGGGACCCCCTCGATAAACCGCTAAGTGCTAAGTCTTTTCCAGCAAATCCCAACATTGGTACTATTTGCCTAATAACAACTAAACTTGCATAGGGAGTAATTAACCCTCTTTCTTAATCAACAACCCCGGGCCAGTGCTCCACATGAGTGTTGGTCCGAAACGGGGGTCCTGCGGGGCCACCTCGAGGAAACTCAAGGTTTGGTAAAAACCCGTAGCATCACCCATCCGGTCGTGGCCTGAGACGAGATACGCGCGGCTACTATCAGGGTGTCGGCACGCCGGGAGGATTTGCTGGATTAGCCTTACCTTAGCTCGGTATATCTTGAGCACGGGATTCCGAGGATACTCGGGTCTTCCCACTTTGGAGTTGCGACTCCGCGGATCGTGGGCTTGTAATGGGTCAAGTTGGAACACCCCTGCAGGGTTTGAACTTTCGAAAGCCGTGCCCGCGGTTATGTGGCAGATGGGAGCTTGTTAATTCCGGTTGTAGATAACTTGACACAATGATGCTAATACACTACCAGAGTGTGTTCCGTGACTGTCAATTTCCGAATAGGGATTCGGGAGTTGAACACGGAGGGGTTATGTTTGTGAGCTTGTAGCTAGGATCACTTCGTGATCACTTCTCGCGATGCCTTCTCTTCTCGCTCTCACTTGCGTAAGTTAGATGCTAGTTGCTGCTGCAGACTTGTTCTTTCTTCAGCCTTTCCCTCACCTAAAGGCTTTGTTAGTTCTGTTACCCGGGAACGGGATTGCTGAGTCCTCTGTGGCTCACAGTTACTTCACACACCAGATGCAGGTCCAGCTGTGAGCTATCCAGGTGATGGCACCGAGCTGGATTGGGAGTACGACGAGGAGCGTAGTCGTTACTACGTGCGCTACCCGGACGATCAGTAGTGGAGTCTCTTACTAGGATTCGATCCGCCTGTGGTTGTTTTATTTATCTGAGTTTGGTACTTTGTCATTTGGCTTTTGCCCTTAGAGGGTTGTAGTGCTCTTATTGTATGATGTTTGAGACTTGTACTGTTATTCTGTGACGTGGCGATTGTAAGCCAACTATTTTCAGTTTACTATCCCTCTTTTACATGAGTTGTGCAAAGATTACCAAACTTGAGATCATTCTAGGATGGACTTATGCCTTTAAGTCGTGCCTCGACACGTAGGAGGTATAATTCCATCCTGGGCATTACATTCCAGCCGTCCCACGGCTCGGAAGCGCGTGGCCAAGGCGGTGACCTTGCGTGGGGTCCGCCTCCGCAACCGTGTTATCTAAATATGCGCTACCTTTTTTGGAATATCCGCGGGTACGGACACGAGGGCCGGCGTACCCAGCTTCGCGAGTTCATGGCCAAAGAACGTATCGATGTTGTGGCGCTCCAGGAGACTATCAAATCCGATTTTTCTCACCGAGACCTGTTGTCACTTGACCCTCTAAACCGTTTTGACTGGCACTGGATTGCTGCTTCGAGGCACTCGGGTGGCATCCTAATGGGCTGCAATCGTGACGTCTGTGAGGTACTTGCGTGGGAGCAAGGGACCTTTTTTGTCGCTGCCACCATCAGACATAACATCTCCAGACTCAGCTGGGTGGTGGTTTGTGTCTATGGTCCGGCGGACCACTCACGTTCCCAGGCCTTCCTGACAGAATTTACAGACTTGGTAGGGACCAAGCGTGCGGCTAACCTGGCAGTGGTGGTTGGGGGCGATTTCAACCTCATCCGCTCGGGTGCGGACAAAAGCAACAATCGGGTGGACTGGACAAGGGTGTCTATGTTCAATAATGCCATTGCGGCGGCGGCCCTACGGGAAGCGGCGCGCACGGGAGCCAGATTCACGTGGACCAACAAGCAGCTCGCCCCAGTGCGTAGCATGCTCGATAGGGTATTTTTCACGCCGGAATGGGAAGTTATATTCCCCCTGTGCTCCCTGCTAGCCGAAACCCGGATCGGCTCAGACCATGTCCCCCTGATCTTCTCGTCTGGCGAGGACCGTGCTAAGAGGAGTAAGAGATTTTTCTTTGAATCTTCTTGGTTCGAGAATGAGGGATTCATCCCTTTGGTAAATAACCGACGGGACTCAATTATTACCCAGTTAAGACCTCAAAGGGGGCCAGTAGAATGATGGGCAGCTGCCCCCTCGTCTCTTCATGCTTTCCTGCGAGGTTGGAGTGCAAACCTCGGCAGCGATTCTAAGCGAGAACGCGGAAGACTGACGGCTGAGATTGCTCTTCTAGATGCCCAGGCCGACGCGCGATCTTTCTCCGATGCCGAGTGGGCTCACCGTTATGATCTTGAGCGCAAAGTGCTCGCTTTCCTTAGGGCCGAAGAGGAATACTGGCGCCGTAGGGGTGGTATCAAGTGGGTTACTAAGGAAGACGCGAATACGGGTTACTTCCATGCGTATGCTAATGGCAGAAAGCGTAAGAGCGACATCCTTCGGCTCCAGTCTGAGCAGGGGCTTCTGCTATCGCAGACGGACATCTCCCGCCACATATATGACTACTTTATAGGCCTTCTAGCCTCGGCTGAGGAAAAATGTATTAGCCTCCATGAGGATTTGTGGGACCCTCTGGATAAAGTTTCACCCCTGGAAAACAAGAGCTTGGCGCTATCCTTCCTCCCGGAAGAAGTTGACAAAGCTGTCTGGGGTATGAAGAAAGGCACGGCTCCAGGACCTGACGGCTGGACGGTCGAATTCTTTTGCAAATTCTGGCCCAAGCTTCGCCCCCTCTTCCTTGATATTGTCAAAGGATTTGCCATGGGAACGGTTGATATTGCCCGCCTCAACTACGAGGTTATCAGCCTAATACCTAAAGTTAAAGGCGCTGACAACATCAAGCAGTTTAGACCCATCACCCTCATTAACGTCCCTTTTAAAATCTGCGCCAAGGCATACGCTACCCGGCTGGCCCCAGTGGCCCAGAGGACCATTCTCAAAAGTCAAACCGCCTTTCTTAAAGGTCGTAACATTCTAGAGGGACCGATTTCTCTCCACGAGATAGTTCACGAGCTTAAGATCAAAAAGCAGGTAGGGGTCCTGCTTAAACTTGATTTCGAAAAAGCCTACGATCGGGTAAACTGGGAATTTATTTGGGAAGTTCTCCTCAAAAAGGGTTTTGAGGCGGGCTTTGTCCATCGTATTATGAGCTTGGTCAATTCTGGACATACGGCTATTTCCATCAACGGGGAGATGGGAAGTTTCTTCCGTAACAAAAAGGGCTTAAGGCAAGGGGACCCAATCTCCCCGCTTGTCTTTAACTTCGTTGCGGACGCCCTGTCTGCCATGAGTGCCAAGGCTCGCTCGGCTGGGCATATCAAAGGGCTAGTCCCGCATCTCATTCCTGGTGGGGTCACTCACCTACAGTATGCGGACGATGCGATGCCGCTCTTTGAGCCCGATGTTAATAGTATTGCCTCAGTCAAGCTTCTTCTTCTGGCCTTTGAATTACTTTCTAGGCTCAAAATCAACTTCCTAAAAAGCGAGGTCATAACCATGGGGATGGAAAGACATGAAAGTAGCCAAGTGGCCAATTTGCTCAATTGCAAGCTAGGGAGCCTGCCTACCAAGTACCTTGGACTACCTATCTCCCATAGTAGGTTATCCATCAAGGAATGGGAACCTCTCTATGGGAAGGTTGCGGGAAGAGTGAGTCCGTGGCGAGGGAGGTTCATGTCATCGGCGGCAAGACTTATCCTTACTAATTCGAGCCTCTCCTCCCTCCCGATGTTCATCATGGGTATGTTCTTGCTGGCCGATGGGGTGCATACTAAACTGGACACTCCTCGTTCCCGCTTCTTCTGGGAAGGAGCGGGTACTAAGCAGAAATACCACTTAGCCAAATGGGCTGCAGTATGCCGCCCAAAGAAGTTTGGCGGACTGGGTATTCTTAACTCCAAACTCATGAACGTGGCTCTTTTGGCCCGTTGGTGGTGGAGGCTAGCCCAAAATGAATCAGGCCTTTGGGCTAAACTCCTCAAAGCTAAATACTACCCCAATGGCAGTGTTTTCTCCGCTAGCTCTCATGGATCCATTTTCTGGAACGGGATCCAGGCAGTGCGGCCGGCCTTCACGTTAGGAGCGCAGTTCCACGTTGGGGATGGCCAGTCTACCCGTTTCTGGCTAGACCATTGGATAGGAGAATCCCCCCTCTGGCAAAGCCACCCGGCAGTGTTCCGCGTCGCTTCAAACACCCACCTGACAGTGAATGAGGCTCTTCGATCCTCCCCTCCCGCAGTTTCTTTTCTGAGAACTTTGCTACCCCTCGAGGAGCAAGACTGGAACGAGGTGTTGCTTCTGATTGACCAACACAACCCCCGCTCGGGTGCGGACGAGATTTCATGGAAGCTTACCTCCTCGGGAGTCTTCTCTGTCAAGTCTCTATATAGCAAGCTTACCGAAGGGGTCATGCTAGACGTAGCTAGGGGGGCTATGGAAAGCAGGTCTACCACTGAAAATAAAAATCTTTATGTGGCAGATGTTCCAGAACCGTCTCCCAACGGCGGATAACGTGGCGATCCGCAATGGCCCCTCAGATGGAGCTTGCTCCTTGTATGGTAGCATAGAGGATGCCAACCACACCTTTTTCCAATGCCACCTAGCAAGATTTGCGTGGAGTGCGGTGAGAGAAGCTTTCCAACAAAATTGGAATCCCTCCTCGAGCACTGGTCTCCTTCACATTCTCCGGACACAAAAAGGAGCCAGTGCTAGGATCACTTGGCGTTGCGTAGGGGTGCTGGGCATTGTGGACTACTCGTAATAAAATGACTATTGAAAAGAAATATCCCTCTCACCTGGCTGATATTCTGTTCAAATGCCACCTTTTCTAGCAGAGCTGGATGCCTTAGGGGAAACAACGCGATGAGGCGCTCATGTCGGAGACAATGGCGAGGATCCGCACAATCCACTCAGAGATGCGTCATGCTCCGGCCCTATGAGTTTATATTTTGGCTGCTTACCTTCCTTGCCAGCCTGCATGCTAATGACTTTTCTACCGCATTTGTCTAGCGGTTTTCTGCAGCTTTTTTACTTGTACTGTTGCGCCCAACTATTGGTAGCTTGTCTGACTGTTGCCGTATGGCTTTATTAATTTAAAGCCGGACACCCTTGACGTCTTCGTTCCAAAAAAAACCAAGGGGCTCGCACCATGATCCTCGCGTCCCCGTGGCGCCACCTCTGGCGCTCCGCGCCGCTGAACTTCGACTGCCGTCACCTCGCCTGTGAATGGGACGAACTCTCTGATCTCATGCCGCGCAACATTTCCGCCCACCAAGGCCTCTGCCGCCCCTTCTGCACTCCGGAGCAGCTGTACACCATAAACTACATAGATGCCGTGGAGGGCTGCCTCCTGTCCCCCGCTCTGGCTAGGCTCCAGGAGCTTAAGCTCAACAGCCGGAGAGGGCAGCCGCTGCCAGAATTACTCTTCCGCTTCTCGGACACCCTCCGTGTTCTCCGCATTGGACAGTGCAGCCTCCCGGACGCCACCGTCCAAAGATTTCATTTTCCCCGCCTTGAGCGGCTCGAAATTGTTCATAGTAGCATCACGGAGCGCTCACTCCATAGCATGATTGCCGGCTGCCCTTCTCTGGAGTGCTTGCTAATTTCTCGGTGCACTGGACCTCGTTGCCTCCGGATCAATTCACTTGTCCTTAGAAGCGTTACAGTCCGCAATTATTCGCAGTTAGAGGACATCGTCATCGAGAGTGCCCCTTGTCTTGAAAGAATATTCCATCTTAATCAGAACCAGGGTTTGCGTGTGTCAGTGCACTTCGCGCCTAAGTTGGAGACCTTAGGCTACACCAACTCCACCAGGGTCGTCTTTGGTTATACAAATATTCAGGTAACTCCAGCCTTCTTCATTCTTACCGTCGAGACTTATAATAACTTCCATTTCTATGTGAAATGTGCACACACGGTTTTACCCTATAATTTGCACATGTATATTGTCTAATATTGGCCTTCATCTTTGATGAAGGGATCGCGCACAATCAAGTGTTTGGCTCTAAGTATGCCCACTCTTAGTTTGGATATGGTCATTGGATTGATGGGAAGCTTTCCGTGCTTGGAGAAGTTGTACATTCAGGTGATGAATTGATCACTGACAATAATACCTTGTGTTTGGCTGCTCATTTGATCTACTTGTTTTGCTGAAGTTGTTGTTTGCTGATGTTCTTTCCAGTGCAACACGTCAAGGAAGATCAATACTGTGTGGCGTCGTAAATACCGCAATCTTCTCAAAAGTCTTGACATCCGTCTGAAAATTATGGTGTTGAATTATTATTCTTGCAGAAAAGCTGACGTTGATTTTGTCACATTCTTTGTCCTCAATGCTAGCCAGCTAGAGTCGATGACACTTGTGGTCGAGACCGACGATGAGGACTTCTTAGCAAAACATCATCACAAGCTTCAACTAGACAACATGGCTTCAAATGATGCTCGGGTTCATTTCACTACGGGACGGCGCTACGAATTTGGATACAGATTATCCTTTTGAGTGGTAGTTTTGAAAATTCTCCGTGTTTGGTCCAGCGAGAAGTTACTCTATATATCCAACCACTAAAGCTTATTCTATGATTTGTCCAACAACGATTAGCTATTGTGTTTGGGGTATTTCTAAGTTTGTATTATCTTGGAACGTGTTCAAACAAGCTATTTATTTATATGATATTTGCAGTTAGTTATTGTCTTATCATGATACTAACCTTATATAGATAAACCTGCCTCGGTTATCTAAACTTGGATTATCTGCCTCGGTTACAGGCCTGGATTGTAACACTGGCATTCTATGTGACAGCAAGCATGTAGCAAACAACATGAGACTGTTCTGCATTTGTCTCCACACTCGAGGTCACCACTTACCTCCAGTCCCAATTCTCCTAAATTAGGTATAATTCACACCTCAATGGAGGCTAGAGAGTGGTGGGTGCTTTCAAACTGAAACCCGAAACCAAGTCGAACTGAAATATAGGCTAAGTTCGTTTTTGCTTATTAGGTTCAATTTGAAAAATAGACACTATTCTGTGTTAAGTTTTAAATCGTTTTCCCGTTGAGAAAAACCATATGCTACACTGAAGTAACCGAATTGTGAGTCTGCCACCCTCGTATCTCTCCGGCGCAAGCACAACAGGCAACCCGACTAGTCTAAGTCACTGGCTAGCTAGTTTGTTGCTTTGGCAATTGTACATAGATTCATGCAAGCAGAAACTCATCGGTCTAGTGCATCGATTATATGAAAATACTATGTGGCAGCTTTTTATTTGAGATGATGGACAGCTATGTCTGTGGAGAGTATAACAAATCACTCCATGACACGCTGTTTTGCCGATGATGGTGCACACGTATTTCAGTTTTCTAGTTAACCGAACAAACCAAATCGATAAATTTCCCTTAATCGATGAAATGGCAAATCTTCTGCCTTGTTTAAAAATATCGATAATTTTCGGTTAATAAGGTTCGTGGCAAATTTTAGTGTGATTATTTCGGTTGTTATTTTACAGAAACCGAACTTCTAGAAACCCAAATGAACCTAACCGAATTAACCATATAAACGTAGTGCCCACCCTCGGAGGGGCATTTTTTATGTAAGGAGGAACGCGAGCAGGGTCTGCCTTGTTATTAGTTGTAAGCAATGCAAGTGCCTTGTAAATATTTGGGTGACTCAGGTGAGGCCCTGAGCATCACTTGCTGACCTGAACTTGAGATGTGATGATCTTAGTCCAGTTTGTTGTACTGAGTACTTAGAAGAGACTACACTCGGTAGATCAATCTTGAGATGATTGATCTCATTCATTCTGGTGAGTAGGGTATGTTAAGAAACATGTTCATGATGCTAATTTTGAGATACTGATTGTAGTTGACTAATTACGTTTCCAAAATGCACAAGAATGGAAGTACAATGAGCTGCTGACATCAAGAATGCAAATACAAGGAGCTGCTACACCTCTCACAACGAGTGGAATGCCTTGCTGGAATGCTTCTCAAGAGTCTGCAGAGAGAGAGAGAGAGAGTGCAGATGTTGTTGGTGCTGGAATGCTTCTCTTTAAGTTCAGGGAGATACTGCAAATTAATATATTTTCATCTGAAGAAATCATCCTTTTATTTCTTCATTTTTCTGCAATATATACCGACTACTATATTCTTTTCTTAGACAGAAAACGAGGGAATGATCAATGAGAGGTTGGAGAGACTATATACCAAACAGAACCAAAGCATGCTTTGAATGTAAATGCTACTGACAACAATTACATGAATGAAAATCTAGGGTCCATTGTCTAACAGAGTAAAAAAGACAATGCTTGTATGTTGATCTTAGGCAGTCCACTGTGAAATTCCAGCAACTTCAGATCACGGTGAGGATTCTCTTTTCAAACTTTAGGTCCAGGTGTACAATGGGCTGAAGATTGGACTTTTATTCGGAACATGTAGATATGATTTTGGTAGTCTCGAGCATGAAGCCATGAACTAATGTTTGAGGTCGAGGAGTCTACCACTAACCATGCATGCAATGCATCGCCATAAGGGGAAAGTTGTGTTATAGCTCAGGCTCCATGGCACCAGTTTTACAGTTCACATATGCAAATCACACTTTGAGGTTTCACTTTTTTTTTGAAAAAAAATACACATGAACATAGAGATGTATATTACATCTCTGTGAAATTTCCGCCTTGTTGTGAGCTATACAAAAAAATGATGGACTTTTTATATTAAATAATGCATGTGCTAGAAACCTAGAAGTACATTTTTTTGTTTTTTTGTTCAGCTGACACCAAAGTGTATCCGGTCATGAAATTTTAGACGTGTAGTATACATCTCTATGTTCATGTGTATTTTTTTGAATTTTTTAAATCCTCAAATATGATTTCAGCACATGAAACAGTAAAACGGTTGTGGTGGAGCCTGAGCTCCCAACAACTCCTCCATAAGTCATTTTGAGAGAGCATCTCGAGGAGACTACCTCCATCCCACCCTCAATTTTAAAAAAGAACTGCCCAAAAATTTAGTTTTGGTACTCAATCCCTATTAAATCCGTGATGGTGAAGGATGGGATGACGTGAGGAGAGATAGAGACGAGCGTCGGCCACGGTGAGGCCGAGCCAGGACCTCACCGGCGATGGGGAAGACACTACGAGCGGCAACGAGCTGCGGCGTCTCAGGAGAAAATGAGAAGCATTTTGATGGGTGCAGGTTAGGGGGTGTGGTGGTCGCTGGAGTTGCTACAGATCAGGGAGTCTTAGAGAGATGGCCTTGGGCGGCAGCAAGGACGTTAGTGGGGGTGAGTTCAAGGGGAGCGTGAGGCAACATGCATGCGGCAGCACCCGCCGGCCGAGGGGATGGAGGCTGACGATCCGCGTGAGGAAGAAGATGGACAAGGTTGGTTTTGAGGAGGAAGAAGTGACGGGAGCCGCTAGATGTCCATATGATTGTCAAGAAAGTGACTGATCCTAACATTTTTTCACGCACCTCACGGATAGGTTACAACGCCTTCACGTGCCGCCTCCGTCTACGCTTTCAGTTGCGCCGCCTGCGTCGTCCTCTCATGCCATCACGGATATTCCCTCCTTCCGGTCCCTGAATGTGGTAGGGTAAACCTCCTTGGCCTCCCCCCACACCACCCACCTTCTATTATAGCCTGCCATGATGCGTTGTGCTACCACTGTGCCGCCCACCACATCTCCTTGTTGTTGCGTGTAGACTATGCCTCACCTCTAGTTGCGCTGCTCAACCTCTCCCACTTACGCAACTGAAGCAAGACACCGTGTCGAATATGAGGTGGAGGTGATGGTCATCGCGAAGGAGAAGAGAGGAAAAAAAAACTTTGATCCATTGATGAGTGGCTTCCACTTGTCATTTTCTATGTAGAAGAGAATGGAGTGGAGGTACCATCAGTCTACTTGAGAAGAGATTCAAAACTTGTTCCCTATTATAGGGGGTCACCTTACACTGCATATAGGGTTTGAAGTTTTTAGTAGTCTCCTACAGATACTCT
The DNA here is from genome assembly GCA_902687465.1 of Secale cereale. Taxonomy (NCBI): domain Eukaryota; kingdom Viridiplantae; phylum Streptophyta; class Magnoliopsida; order Poales; family Poaceae; genus Secale; species Secale cereale. The sequence continues at coordinate 98,501,933 of LR738713.1, read as the reverse complement.
TAAGTTATATGAATCATCAAATGTGCAACAAACCAGTCATACATAGTGGAACTTACTGAAGAGAACATTTTAGAGAAATAGCTAAATAGTCATGTGTTGCCATGGAACAAAGTGACATTAATAGGATCAATGAACGGTTATTCTATTTTACTAATGCACGCGTGGAACGTAGTTTCTGACCATGTCATGGTAAACAATGGTGTCCTACTTTTTCTGTGACTACAGGCAAGTTACTCTCTTCATGCCATATGTCTATGCCCAAAATCTACCTCTAGACTTACTACAAATTGTGTTTCCCAGCTGGTCTCTGTCACTTCGTTTTGTTAGTTCCCATCTTCTCTAACTCCGAAGAGCCACGTTAAAAGTCTCACTTCTCAATATGGAAATTATACATGGAATATAGAATCATTTCCAGTTCCGTCATTCAACAATGGATGCAACTACCAGTTTCTCGTTCAGATCCGCGCCAATCGATGTCAACAACTTTGGTTCAACTCTCCTAATTTTTAATCTTTTAACAATACCGCGACAACCATAGAATAACAAATACTAGGAGCAAATAGAGTTCAACTACTTAAAATAAGATATTTGCATCATAACTAGATAATCATTGGACACTTTAATAACACGACTAGCATCGGTGCATAGAAGTTACAACCAATGATTTTTATTTTTTGCATTTTCTAATAACCATTTTAAGCTCAATAATTGCACAAGGATGCATCTATAGCCTGCTCTAGTGTCATCATGCGTGGTCTAATGCTTCATCAATGCCTTTCCCTCCGAGAATTAAAATTGAATCCTAATTAGGTATGAAAGACACCGCATGCAAATAAAAAGGTATGTGTTTCAATCGATACAAAAAAATTATAGATCATGTTTATGCGTAGGACTTCATTTTTGGCCAAAAATGTGCAGCGACATGCCAAACCCTTGTGTTCATGAATCAAAGGAGGAAGCACTACATGTTTGAGTTCCACACTACCACTATCTCTTCTCAACTTGTCATTGATAGAGCGAAATACCGTCAGATCCCTTGGTAGGGTTCATGAAGATATCAGAAGTACTCGAACGTAGTTTGCACAAACAATTTACCTAGGTTCGGGCCTTCGAAGAGTAATACCCTACATCCTGCTTCTTCTTGTTATTCTTGGTGAGGGGATACCTCGTGCAGAGGATTACAGTGGTGTACGGGGTTGCTACCAAGAGTTTGGATCTAAGAACAGTGCTACTGGATGTAAAAAAACAACTATTGTCCTATTTCGTGCAATTGCCAACCATTACCCATCCCGTCTCGCAACTGTATGAAAATATTGAGTAACTACCGTCTTATTGCTATACAAATACCCCCGAATATCCAAGCAAAATCCCCCAAAACTCCCATGAACCCTCACATCTCGCAACTAGATGAAATTATTGAGGAAACAATTGTCTCATTTGAAAGGATCGATATGGTTGACTAGAGGGGGGTGAATAGGCAACTAACAATTTTTAGCTTTTCTTAACCAAATTAAAATTAGCAACAATATAGGTTGTCTAGATATGCAACTAGGTGGGCAACCTATATGATGCAACAATAATAAGCACACAAGGAAGCAAGATATGAAACACAACAAAAGCTTGCACAAGTAAAGGTAAGAGATAACCACAAGTGGAGCCGGTGGAGACAAGGATGTGTTACCAAAGTTCCTTCCCTTTGAGAGGAAGTACGTCTCCGTTGGAGCGGTGTGGAGGCACAATGCTCCCCAAGAAGCCACTAGGGCCACCATATTCTCCTCACGCCCTCACACAATGTGAGGTGCCGTGATTCCACTAGTGGTGCCCTTGAAGGCGGCGACTAAACCTTTACAAACAAGGTTGGGGCTATCTCCACAACAGAATTGGAGGCTCCCAACGACACCACGAAGCTTCACCACAATGGACTATGGCTCCGAGGTGACCTCAACCGTCTAGGATGCTCAAACACCCAAGAGTAACAAGATCCGCAAGGGATTAGCGGGGGAATCAAATTTCTCTTGGTGGAAGTGTAGATCGATGCCTTCTCAACCAATCCGTAGGTAATCAACAAGTTTGATTGGCTAGGGAGAGAGATCGGGCGGAAATGGAGCTTTGAGCAACAATGGAGCTTAGGGAGGAAGAGGTAAGTCCTCTTGAAGAAGAAGACTTCCCTTATATAGTGGAAGAACAAATCCAACCGTTATCCACTAACTCTGCACGTGACATGCGGTACTACCGCACCAGAACTGCGGTACTACCGCAAGGCCATGCGGTACTACCGCACGGTGTGCGGTACTACTGCTGTCGCGGCAGGAGCTAGACTTGGCCCTAATGCGTATAGCAACGAGCGGTAGTACTGCTTGAGCGGTACTACCGCACGCCCTTGCGGTACTACCACAAGGCGGAGTTCAGACCGGGCTGGGAAGAGCACGGACTAATAAAATTACATCTGTGGCTACTTCCCGGCACGGTACTACCGCTCGCCTGGAGCGGTACTACCGCGTAGGACGCGGAAGTAAATAATTACTTCCGCTCCTACTTCCACGGTAGCCACGACGCTGAGGTAGAGCACACGGTACTACCGCGACCCTGGCACGGTACTACTGCGATGTGCCGTACTACCGTAGCCACGGAGCGGTACTACCGCTCCCTTGAGCGGTACTACCGCATGCCACAGAGTAGTAGTAGTAGTAGTAGTAGTAGTAGTAGTAGTAGTAGTAGTAGACAGCCTCTGTTTTTGCAATGACAAGGAAGACAACCGATGCTCCAAAGAAGCAAAGGAAAGGTGGTGCAAATGAATAGATGTGTACGTGTTGATTCCACCCTAATCTTTCCGACGCGGACCCCCTCTTAATAGTATGGTTTTCCTATGACTCAATTCCACCGAAAAGAAACAAAGGAAACATCGTCTTCGATAGGTTCCGATGGGCACTTAATTGTCTTGTGCCTAGACATGAGATATCTGAAATGCTCAATGCACTCGATTAGTCCGCAAAAGCATTGTCATCAATCACCAAAACCACTTACGGAGAAATATGCCCTTACAATCTCTCCTTTTTGGTGGATTGATGACAATACGGGATTTGCACATAGATATGAATAAGATCATAAGCAAACCCAACATGTATATAAAATATAGGCAAGCTTGTGTGCATTCTTAGATAGATGCTTTGGACTGCACAACGCACATACTAGGATCAATACTCCCCCTATATTTTATAGACAGCACAATCCTTGCAACTAATAATATGGTGCTGCGCATGGATGCAAGGAGAAGATCGTGAGCATAGAATAACAAGGCATAATAAAGCATAAGCTCACAACCTACTAAATAGCTTAGACATACTGAAGATAGGAAAGAGTAGAGTGCATATGTCTCACACCATATGATAGGCGGCAGGTCTCACACACACGACGCAAACCAACACAAAGCAAACGAGGTTCAACAGAACGAAAGCAAAGCAAGCAAAGCAAATAACACGGCACCAGACTCACAAGACTCGCAAATCCTACACTCTCTCCCCCTTTGGCATCGAGACACCAAAAAGGGCAGAGAGGACACCTACGACATAAGTGGCAGCTCAGGCCGAAGCGATCAGTCGCCACGCGCCTCGCCAGTATCCTCTTGCTCCTCCTCAGAATCAGTCCACTTGTACCCCTGCTTTGCTATCCATTAAGCCTCTAGAGTGATGACCTTCTCAGATCCACTGGACACCTCCTCGCTGAACGTCCTCAGGATCTTCTTATTGTGCAGGGGAACCTCCTTCTGAGCAACGTGTGACATGTACTGCCCCTTGGCCTGCATGCAGAACAGAGCCTTCGTCTTATTCTTCAGCTTCTTAGCCCATGAGGGCTCAGAAGAGAAAGGAGTATATCCACCAGAACTGTCCTCATCAGCTTCCTCCTCCTCAATCTCATCCTCATCCACATCCATCTAAGCAGCTGCAGCCTCAGCAAGGGTAGTGGTGTTAGCCCACTGGCTCTTGATGCAGAGCTTGATGGGCTCATGACGAATCATGTTGGGGGCCTCGAACTCATCATCGGGATAAAGCTTCTCCCAAGTCTTGGCAATCAAATGAAACAGGTAAGGTCCATAGATGGGCACCTTACGGTTGAACACCGCAAACCGTAGCTCACACCACATGATGTGTGAGACATCAAGTGGTTGCGTCTGAGCATGACGGGCCTCCTCACAAATGAGCATCATATCCACGAGATAGGCATGTACCTTATCCTTGTCACCAATGCGGGGAAACAGGGTGTTGCGGAAGATCCGATGCATAATATCCAGGAAAGAGTTCAATTCCCATGTCTTCTTGCTACTTGCAAGCGTCTTCTCAACATAGTAGGGCTGAAGCTTGTTCTTGTTGGCTTAATTGGGATTGGCATGAGGGCGAACACCAACTGGCATGTTGAGCCCCTCATCAGCAACCTGAAGCAAATCCATGAAGTCCTTCCAAGTAGCAGTCATCTGATGACCATTGGTCATCCAGGTCATGTTGCGTTCCTCTTTAGAATGGAAGTGGAACGAAGCAAAGAACTGGGCCACAATCTCAGGGTCAAAGTCCATATGAAAAGACATCAAGTGTTCAATGCCAAACTGCTCCACCAGGTCCAGTTCCTCAACAAAATAGGCCCGGTGCTGCTCCTTCCTCATATGAACCATGTCAATCCAGTGTACATCCACGTATATGGTGTGCTTGCCCTTGATCACATCCATGAAGATAAGGCTCTTCTGCCTGGTCCAGAACAAATCATCCCCTCTGAAGTGTGCGCGGGGATTCACATAGGGGTTGATCTTCCTCCTAGAGACAAACTCAGCCAATGGAATCTCGTCCATGCCCATTGTTGGATCCTTGTTCTTGGTGGCGGTGGTCTTGGTTCTATGTTGGGGTCATTCGAGCCCTCAGGAGAACCCTCTGGGTTGCGTAGACGCTTCGACCATGTGTCACGGCTGGGATTCGAGCGATTGACATTGGAACTGGAGCCACCACCTATGACACAAACACACAAAAATGCAAGAGAGGCAAGAAGGATCAATGCAAAGACCACAGAAAAATAAGAGAAACAAGTAGAAATGACATTGAGAAGTGGCCACGAAGAAGGTGTGGACACAACGATAGTACTGCTCCTTGTTGCGGTAGTAAAATTTTACTACCGCACTAGCCGCGGTAGTACCGCGTCAGGATGGCACGGTAGTACCGCGCCTAGGGTGGTAGTAAAATTTTACTGCCGCGCCGCAAGCGGTAGTACCGCTTCGGAAGAGCGGTAGTACCGCATGTGGCGAATGCGCCAGAGTGGTAGTACCGCACGCGAGGTGCGGTAGTACCGCTGGCGTCAGATCCGAAAGCGCATCCAATCTGAGAACGCGTGAGACAAAAGGAGCGCTACTATGGTTGATCACAACTCCTGAGCAGCAACGTATCAACTAGCATCTCAACTGCACAACTACTCTCCTACACCCTATTCTTGCAAGGATTTGGCCTAAATAACTCAAGAACAACATGCATCTCCCCAAAAACCTAGAGAAAAAAATGAGGCAAAAGAAGAGGGATTTGGGGAGAAACCTTGTTCCATGGCAATAGGGTGAGGTGGGGAACGATCCCATCGGTCGGAATGCGAGGAGAGTAGCCGGAGACGAAGATCCGGCGAGGTCCTCCAGCGCCGTTCTTGGGCAGGAGAGAGAGAGAGAGAGACGATGTGGGGGAAAAGAGTTGAATGGGTATGGCGGAGTTAGAACTCCCCCTGCCCGCTTTTGACCCCCACCCGCTCATAACAACGCGGTAGTACCGCGGGTCATCGCGGTAGTACCGCCCGAGTGGAAGTACCGTGCACTGGGCGGTAGTACTGCTCTCCTGCGGCAGTAAAAAATTACTGACGTGCTGGTTGCAGTAGTACCGTGTGTATCTCTTGTGGTAGTACCGTGGCAAGCCACGGTAGTACCGTGCCCCCAAGAAAATGCAAGTTTCGAAAAAGGCTTATGCAAAGCAACCTTTAAGTGAAAGAACACACTAACAAGCTAACACACGAGGCAACCTAAACACAGACTCGGCTAAAAGAACAAAAGAAAAAAGACAACAAAAACCAAGCACGAGACACCCCTCTCCAAAAGAGGGCGATGGCCGGAGCCACCTATGTTTGAGTTACTTGGTATGGCACCGCGAAGAATTATCCTTGGGCCCATGACCAGCACTCGTCTTAAAGCACTAGTACCATCTAAAGTGGCAAACATGAAAGACTTGATTAATTTATGCATAATGGGGGAAGGCAGAGTTCATTGAGAGAACACTACTCCCCCTATGTCCATGCCTACACCTAAACAAGATAACATGATGAGTGTGTGGAGGTGTGCATGGTTTCAATCCACATTGCTCAAATCTATCATATTTAGCTCATGCCTTAACTCGCGAAATCTTGCTTCATCCAAAGGCTTCGTGAAGATATCTGCAAGGTTATCATGAGTGTTGGCATAGTGAAGATCAATTTCCCCTCGCCGAATATGCTCCCGGATGAAGTGATACCGAATCTCAATATGCTTCGTCTTGAAGTGTTCAACCGGGTTGAGAGAAATCTTATTGGAACTTTCATTGTCACACCAAAGAGGCACTTTCTCACAAGTGACACCGTAATCCTTTAAAGTTTGCCTCATCCATAGAAGTTGAGCACAACAACTGCCGGCCGCCACATACTCGTCTTCCATGGAAGAGAGATATACACAACTTTGCTTTTTGGAAGACCAACTCACCAAATAGCAACCAAGAAATTGGCAACCTCCGGAAGTTGACTTCCTATCCACTTTGTCTCCCGCCCAATCCGAATCCGAGAAACCTATCAGGTTGAAGTTTGCTCCTCTTGGGTACCATAAGCCAAAGTTTGGCGTATGAGCCAAATATCAAAAGATTCGCTTGACTGCCACAAAGTGACTTTCCTTAGGTGAGGCTTGAAACCGTGCACAAATTCCCACACTCAACATGATATCTGGTCTAGATACACAAAGGTAAAGCAAGGATCCAATCAAAGAACGATATACCTTTTGATCCACCGCTTTACCATTGGGATCAATGTCAAGTTGGCATTTGGTAGGCATTGGAGTAGTAGCCGGCTTGACATCACTTAGATTGAACCTCTTGAGCATGTCTTGAGTGTATTTGGCTTGTTTGATGAAGATTCCTTCTCTACTTTGTTTGATCTCGAACCTAAGGAAGAACTTCAACTCTCCCATCATGGACATCTCAAACTCCGCGGTCATGAGTGCAGCAAACTCATCATTGAAAGCTTTGTTAGGTGAACCAAAGATAATATCATCAACATATAGTTGGCATACAAACAACTCCCCTTTGACCTTCTTAGTAAAAAGAGTGGGGTTGATTTTCCCAATTTCAAACCCACGATCTTGCAACAACTCGGTAAGATGCTCATACCACGCACGTGGGGCTTGTTTAAGGCCATAGAGCACCTTATCGAGTTGATTCACGTGATTGGGGAACTTAGGATCCTCAAACCCCGGGGGTTGTTTGACATACACCAACTCATTAAGAGGACCATTAACGAAAGCATGTTTCACATCCATTTGTTGCAATTTAAAGTTATGATGAGAAGCAAAGGCAAGCAACAAACGAATAGATTCAAGGCGAGCAACGAGGGCAAAGGTTTCACCATAGTCGATACCCTCGACTTGGGAGTAGCCTTGAGCCACCAAACGAGCCTTGTTGCGAATGACAATCCCATGAGCATCTTTCTTGTTCTTAAAGATCCATTTGGTTCCAATGACATTATGGTTCTCCTTCGGCCTTGGCACCAAACACCACACCTTGTTGCGCTCGAAGTTATGGAGTTCTTTGTGCATGGCATTGAGCCAATCAGGGTCTTCGAGCGCCTAATAGACCTTTTGAGGTTCAACACAAGAGACAAACGCTTGATGAGCACAAAAGTTTGCTAATTGTCTACGAGTGCTTACCCCTTTTGTGATGCTTCCAAGTATTTTCTCCATGTGATACTCTCTAGAAGCGAGCCTGGAAGCAACTTTGGCAGAACGACGCTACAATTGCTCTTCAAGTGATAGTTGAGGAGCTACGAGTTGATCATCTTGAGCGTCGTCAAGAGCTTGATCTTGATCTTGAGCTTGCTCTTGATATTGAAGATGCTCGGGAGAGGGAACTTGGCCTTGTGCATCACTTGGTGGATCACCCCCATCTTGCGGTTGATCTTGCACTTGGCCTTGTTGATCGGGTTGAGGGCCTCCACTTTGTTCTTCAGAAGCGTGTGGGTCTTGGGTTGGTGATGGTTCCACTTGAGTGGAACATTTTCCTTCTCCTTCGGCCCCAAGGGGTTCCTCAATGTGTAGGATATGACCAACTTCCATTCTTCTTATGGATTGAGGAGGAATTTCATCACCTACATCACAAGTACCACTTTGCTCCACTTGGGAGCCGTTATTCTTATCAAACTCTACGTTACACGCCTCCTCAATTAGTCCATTGGACTTGTTGAGAACACGGTAAGCATGAGAGTTTGTAGCATAACCAACAGATATGCCCTCGTGAGCTCTAGCTTCAGATTTAGACAAACGAACACCCTTTTTTAGTATGAAACACTTACAACCGAACACCCGGAAGTACTTGAGATTGGGCTTGTTACCGGTAAGAATCTCATATGGAGTTTTGTTCAAGCCTTTGCGGAGATAGAGCCGATTGGATGCATGACAAGTGGTGTTGACGGCTTCGGCACAAAAGTTGTACGGAGACTTGAACTCTGCCATCATGGTCCTTGCCGCGTTCATCAAAGTCCGGTTCTTTCTCTCCTCCACACCATTTTGTTGAGGGGTATACGGAGCGGAATATTGATGTTTGATCCCCTCCTCACTGAGAAACTCATCGAAGGTGTAATTCTTGAACTCAGTGCCATTGTCACTTCGAATCATCAAGATCTTTGCGTCATGTTATCGTTGAGCTTCATTTGCAAAGTTGATGATGATTTGTTGGGTCTCACTCTTCCTCATGAAGAAGTATACCTAAGTGTATCTTGAATAATCATCCACAATCACCAAGCAATACTTTATACTCCCAAGACTATCAAAGGATGGAGGCCCAAAGAGATCCATGTGGAGGAGATCTAAAGGTCTCGCTGAGTAGATGATAGTTGTGGGAGGGTGAGCCTTCTCATGTAGCTTTCCTTTGATACAAGCACTGCAAGCATGATTTTTGGCAAAACTAACATTTGTTAGTCCACGGACATGGTCCCCCTTGAGAAGGCTTTGCAAAGATCTCATATTGACATGGGCTAAACGGCAATGCCAAAGCCATCCCACATCAACTTTAGCCATTAGGCATGTCACGGTCTTAGTGAGTCGCTCCGAGAAGTTAACCACATAGAGACCGTTATCGACATGCCCAACAAAGGCTACTTTAAGAGTTTTGCTCCACAAGAGGGCCATGGTATAAATATCAAAGAATGTGGCAAAGCCCATGAGTGCAAGTTGACGAACAGAAAGTAAGTTGTATGCAAGGGACTCAACAAGCATGACTTTCTCGATTGTGAGATCGTGAGAAATGACAACCTTGCCAAGCCCCAATACCTTAGAAGATGAAGCATCACCCCATTCGACATTGGTGGCCATGGATGAACCTTGGTACACGTCCACCACCAAGTCTTTGCTTCCGGTCATATGATTTATGGCTCCGCTATCGAGCAACCATGATCCTCCACCGGAAGCAAACTCCAACAATAGATCAATACTTGGATTTAGGTACACATTTTGTAATGGGTCCTTTGAGGTTAGTAACAAGGGTCTTAGGAACCCAAATAGACCATTCAATGTACTCATAAGAAGAACCAACAAATTTAGCGAAAACATGTCCATCACTAGCACGATATAACACATAAGAAGGGTTAAAGTCGCCGGCTTTGTTGGAAGGAGTGGCAGTGTTTTTCTTGACTCCACCACTCTTCACGTTGTTCTTTTTCTTCTTAGGAGTACCCTCTCCCGCCTTCACAGAGGTTTGCTTGAGAGGAGGGGGTTGCTTGGTCTTGTCGTTCTTCTTCGTCTTGGGCTTGGGAGCAAACCCAATTCCCTCCTTTGCAACAACTTCCTTTTGATTGATCAAAAGATCGTTGAGGTTCTTATCACCTTGTATGCAAGACACAAGGCCTTTCTCAAGTTGCTTCTTTAACTTGGCATTCTCTTCAACAAGATGCACATGCTCGCAACATGGGGTAGTAGCATTTGCATTATCAATTAAAACCATGCGAGGAAAGGTAGCTTTCTCCTTGGTTAGCAAAACATGAAGTTGATCATGAGACTCTTTGAGGCTAGCATGTACACTCTTGAAGACCTTGTGAGCCTTGTCAAGTGTAACAAACTCCTCCTTGAGTCTAGCATGGTCAACCACAAGCTTTGCCTTCTCGGAACTGAGCACACGAGAGACAACTAAAGCATGATCGAGATCTTTCTTTAATTTAGCATGATCATCATTGTGTGACTCTGCTACTTCTCGAGCTTGCGTTGTATTCCTTCAAAGAGGAAAGGGTGATGCAGCACAGTAGCGTAAGTATTTCCCTTAGTTTTTGAGAACCAAGGTATCAATCCAGTAGGATACCATTCGCGAGTCCTTCGCACCTGCACAAACAAATAAGAACTTCGCAGCCAACACGATAAGGGGTTGTCAATCCCTTTACGGTCACTTACGAAAGTGAGATCGGATAGAGATGATAATTTGATATTTTTGGTATTTTTGGATATAAGAACAGAAAGTAAAAGCGGAAAAGTAAAGTAGATTGTAGATTGATATGTTGAGATTAGACCCGAGGGCCATATTTTTCTCTAGTGGCTTCTCTCATGATAGCGATATTCTACGGCGGGTAAACAAATTACTGTTGAGCAATTGATAGACAAGCGAATAATTATGAGACTATCTAGGTATGATCATTATATATAGGCATCACATTCGAGACAAGTAGACCGAAACGATTCTGCATCTACTACTATTACTCCACACATCGACCGCTATCCAGCATGCATCTAGTGTATTGAGTTCATAAGAACAGAGTAACGCCTTAAGCAAGATGACATGATGTAGAGGGATAAACTCAAACTTAGTGATATAAACCCCATGTTTGTATCCTCGATGGCAACAATACAATACGTGCCTTGCTGCCCCTACTGTCACTGGGAAAGGACACTGCAAGATTGAACCCAAAGCCAAGCACTTCTCCCATTGCAAGAACTATAGATCTAGTAGGCCAAACCAAACCAATAATTTGAAGAGACTTGCAAGGATATTATAATCATACATAAAGAGTTCAGAGAAGAACCAAATATTTCTCAAAGATAATCTTGATCATAAACCCACAATTCATCGGATCTCGACAAACACACCGCAAAAAGAGATTACATATAATAGATCTCCTCGAATACCGAGGAGAACTTTGTATTGAGATCCAAAGAGAGAGAAGAAGCCATCTAGCTACTAGCTATGGACCCAAAGGTCTATGGTAAACTACTCAAAACTCATGGTGAGGCGATGATGATGATGTAGAAGCACTTCGTGGAAGATCCCCTGTGACGCCCCAAGACCGACGCTCCAGAAGACTTCTAGCTATTCCGGGTTTCTCTGTGTGTTTCTTTTTGCTTGCTTCATTTTATTTTGCATTGCATCATGTCATCATGCCATCATGTCATTAATTTTTGCAACTCAAATAAATAAATCGTGTGGATCTTTGATCGATTTAAATCGAGGGAATTCACATATTGATTTGTCTTTACAACATATTCAAAGCATCTCAATATTTAGAGAGCTATATTAACTTATTCCATTATTATGGAATTCACCAAAACAAACTTACATTTAAACCTCTCTCGTTTCCAAATATTATAATCCCCATCCTTCTCCCTTTTGCTTCGGTTCGAGTTGTGGCGCTTTGAAATTAGTCAAAGTAGCTCCATGCCAGTTTTTCCATCTCAACTTGTATTTATTTGGACTTAATTTTGCCTTGCCAAATAAATATACCCACTTCCCTTTCCCTTTTTTTAAAAAAAGGAGAGAAACCTATTTTTTCTTTCTTTTCTTTTAGAGTCACAGCCAGGCCCAGCCGCCGGCCTCCCTAAGGCCTCCTGCAGCCTCCATTTGGCCCAAGGCCCAATCCCCTCCTAACCCTAGCCGACCGAACGCAACTCCTCTCTGCCCTCGTTCCCGCAGCGCCGCCCTACCTGATCCCATCGCCACAGAGACCGATCGATCCCCAGCCTCCCTCCCATTGATCTCTCCCTCTCGTTCCCTAACTCTGCTCCCGTCCCGCTCCTTCTCGCTCGACCCTTCCCTCTCGAGCACCGTCGCCTTCTCCCCATCTCTGTTCTCCACCGCCTTGCTCCCTTCGCTCCCCCCTCGACAGCCGTCGCCGCTGGCCTTGGCTGCGCGCTTCCGCGCCAGGCGCCTCCGCGCGTCGGTTGTTGGACCGCGCCGGCTGCCTCCCTGGCCTCCTCCATGGCGCCGCCAGGAGCTCTCTCGAGCCGGCCCTCCTCCGCCTCGCCTCCTCCAAGGCCGCACCCGCGCCTCAGCTCCGCGACCGCCGCCGGATCTTGTCCCCGTCGCCGAGCTCGTGCAGCCCCGTGCCCCATCGGCCTTCCCTCCAGCCGCGGGCCAGCGCCGCCGCCGCGCTGTGCCAGCGACCGATGTTTCGATCGCCGCGGTGTCCGGCCGCAGCGCCGCCATGCTCCAGCTCCTCTCGTCGTCGCCCCGGCCATCTCCGGCCGGGACCCGGCCGATGTCCGCCCCGCCTGCCGTTCCCAAGTTCGCCGATGAGCCCAGCTAGGAACTCCACGACCTGGACGTGCCTCCCTGCTATACACCTCGTCGGGCCCCTTTTGCTCGTCCTCCCGAGGCCTCGTAGTCGCTCGTGTGCTGTTGCCTCTGTACGCCAAGACTGTAGCTGTTGATGCCGAGTCGGACGACTACCAAACAAGGAGAAACGCCAAGTTCCTCTTCAAGTTGTACGACTACATCTGATGTGGTTTTTGACAAGTACCACGACGCACGCTCGGAGCCCTCGGTTCCATCAAGGTCGACTACTACATGGACGAGTACCACGACGACCCTCGAGTACGACTACATGGTGGCGCGTCAAATAACTCTACCACGGTCTTCGGAATCATCAAGTACCACGACACGACGACATGAACATCTACGATCGAGTACCGCTACGCCCGAATGACTACAGACCGAGATGACAAGTCCATCTACGACGTGTGTACCACTACCGTTGACCCTCGAAGACCCCGTGGACGTCAAGTTCCTCTACCGATGACCCGAACGAACTCGAACCGTGTACCACTACCATCATGAGAACGACTACTTCCACTACTTCCCTCGACGACTGGAACCGCTTCAAAAACGCAGGCCTCGAAGGTATAACCCCAAGACGACGCCCGTGAACGAATGTGGTTTTATGAGATGCATCCCTTGTTTGCATCGTGTCCGTTGTGCCCCTCTTTTGTCGCCGACCCGTGGGAACCCGGAAACCGGGAGCACCCCATCACCTTGCATGACACGCTCAGACCGCCCTTCTTTTGCACCGGCATCTCGACGAGTTGTCGGATCATCGGAACATTGCCGTGGCACCATTTCCATTCTCGCCACCATGACACACCTTTCCTTCCGTCGTGGCTACCAAATACTCCATATCTTGCTCATGTTAACTTTTAACTAAAAAATTGCATAAAACTTGCATTGGACATCTGCATCATGATAACAACCTTAAAATGCTTAAATTGTTGTTTGCTTCAATAATTGCTAAATGACATGGGGTTTTTCCGGAATTGTTGTTGTTATTTCCAGCCTCATTTAAAATGACTAGATAGTGTAGTTTTGCTCATGCTTCACCTCTTTCCATGTTTAATAAAAACATTTAACTTGTTGGGTACATAAACGAGAGTCAACTAAATAAATAAAATGTGGTGTTTCGTCAATATGCAACTCGTTGCATATTGAGCTCCACCTAACTTGTAGTATTGCTTGTGCACCTTGCCATGCCATGCATATTTAAACCGGACATGCATCATACTTGTTTGTGCATCATATGCCATGCTTATGATATGTGTGTTTACCGTGTTGTTTGCTTCTTTCCGGTTGCTTCTCTCGTTAGCTTCGGTTTCGTTCCGGAGTTCTGAGGATTTGTTCGACTACTTCATGGACTTGTTCTTCTTCCTTCGATGCCTATTCCTGTTTGTCACCTCTATCTTTGCCTATGCTAGTTGTCTCGCTCTTTATATATGCCTCGATGCCTATTCCTGTTTGTCAGCCTCCTATTGTTGGCATGAAACCTCTAACCTTTGACACCTTCCCAGCAAACCGTTGTTTGGCTATGTTACCCGCTTGCTCAGCCCCTCTTATAGCGTTGTTAGTTGCAGGTGAACATGAAGATTGCTCCATGTTGGAACTTGTTGTTGGAATATCACAATATCTTTTAAATATATTAACACACCTATATACTTGGCAATGGGTGGAAGGCTTGGCCTTTTGCTCGGTGTTTTGTTCCACTCATGCCACCTTAGGAACCGATAAACCGGTCACTACTAGGAAAAGGGCTACTAATGGCGCACCGTTTTTGCCCATTAATGGCGCACTACTGGTGCGCCATTAGTAGCACACCATTAGTATTTTTTACTAATGGAGAGGTGCGCCATTAGTATCTGGTATACTAATGGCGCACCACAGGTGCGCCATTAGTATGCCTCCCAGGGGGCCATGTATACCCAGGTGGTTTGGCATACTAATGGCGCACTACATAGAAGTGCGCCATTAGTAGATTTTTTTCAAATTTTTTTTCAAATTTTTTTTCCAATTTTTTTTTTAATTTTTTTTCTTAATCTTAGGTCATTATGGCTTAATATGGGGTCAATTTGCTTAATCTCAAGTCAAATCGCATTCTGTGGTCAAACTTCCCATAAGGTCACCCATCCTCACACTACTCCAGCCCGAGCACGCTTAACTTCGTAGTTCTATCCAACCCCAGCACCAGCTCACTTCACACGCACTTGTTGATATATCTATCATATCAATCCTATTAACCCTTCTTGATGTCTACTAGTTTGTTAATGTTCATGAGTATGATGAAATTTTGAAAATATATTTCAAATTTCCCGGTCATATTACGTATCATATTTTGGAAAAAAAAATCGAAAATTTTATAATTTTTTTTGTGTTACTAGTGGCGCACCTAGCAAACGGTGCGCCACTAGTAAGTTTCAAATTTTTTGAATTTTTTTGCCTGTAGATCTTAAAAGCCCCGTAACTTTTTTTCTGTTAGGTTTTTGGGGATTTTGAAAATGTTTAACGGGGTTCCCCCGATTAAATTCGGATGTAACTTTTCGAGTAGACGATTTTTCATATAAAAAACTTTTTAATCCGAGTTCGTATGCAAAAGTTATGCTAAATTCCAGAGATATTTTGCAAATAAAGGCAAAATTCATATTTGTAAATTTTCCCAAAAAGTAGACCACATATCACATGGGAAACTTATTTTCTTTTATTTTTTTGACATTTACATCATTTTCTTTTATTTATTTTTGAACTGGAAAAGGCGATCCACAGGGGGGGGGGGTTGTAGTAATGGCCAAGTTA
>LR738713.1:98422929-98486312 GCA_902687465.1 Secale cereale | reverse complement strand
CCATTAGTATT
The DNA here is from genome assembly GCA_902687465.1 of Secale cereale. Taxonomy (NCBI): domain Eukaryota; kingdom Viridiplantae; phylum Streptophyta; class Magnoliopsida; order Poales; family Poaceae; genus Secale; species Secale cereale. The sequence continues at coordinate 98,486,301 of LR738713.1, read as the reverse complement.
TTTTGAAAATAAAATAAAGTAAAATAAAAATAAAATTTGAAAAAAAAATACTAATGGCGCACCGTGGGAGTGGTGCGCCATTAGTAGTTACTAATGGCGCACCACTCCCACGGTGCGCCATTAGTATTTTTTGAAAATAAAATAATAAAAACAAAAAAAAAGAATTTGAAATTTTTTTACTAATGGCGCACCGTGGATGTGGTGCGCCATTAGTAGTTTAACTACTAATGGCGCACTATCCACTGGTGCGCCATTAGTAGTTTTGAAAAAAAAAATGAAATTTTTTTTTGTTATTAATGGCGCACCTAGTCAACGGTGCGCCATTAGTATTTGGATACTAATGGCGCACCAACACATGGTGCGCCATTAGTATATACTAATGGCGCACCGCTTGCCTGGTGCGTCATTAGTGTCAATTCCATCTATAGCCCTTTTCCTAGTAGTGGGTGTTATGTTCCTTGATTTTGCGTTCCTAACGCGGTTGGGTATATGGGGACCCCTTGACAGTTCGTCTTTGAATAAAACCCCTCCAGCAAGGCCCAACATTGGTTTTAATTTGCCTCATAATAACAACTTAATTAATTAATTAATTTGCATAGGGGGTCATGTCCCCGTGGATTCTTCTGCATAACAGGGGGCAGTGCTGATGGTGTTGGTCCCAAACTAGAGCCACTTGCGGTGCCACCCAGTTATCTGGGGTCTTCGGTTGCTGTAGGTATTGCTCATCCGGACGTGGCCTGAGACGAGATACGCGCGGCTACTATCAGGGTGTCGGAACGCCGGGAGGTCTTGCTGGACTTGTTTTACCATTGTCGAAATGTCTTGTGCACTGGGATTCCGAGCCTGATCACATTGTCCCTAAGATAAGGGGTAATATCATTATTATCTCTGCTGACCGTGAGAGCTTGTGATGGGCTAAGTTGGGACACCCCTGCAGCGTTATGAACTTTCGAAAGCCGTGCCCACGGTTATGTGGCAGATGGGAATTTGTTAATATCCAATTGTAGATAACTTGACACCTTATCCTTAAGAATACACTACATGTGTGAGTAACCGTGACGGTCTCTTTCCGAAGGGCTTCGGGAAGTGAACACAGTGGGTTATGTTTGATCGTGAGTAGCTAGGATCACTTCTTGATCAACTTGGCGACCGTTGGCACTTATTCTCTTCTCGCTCTAAACTCGTGAGCTAGTTGCTCAGTGCTGCTGCAAACACTTTTAAAGCCTTTCCTCACCTATGGCTTTGGTAGTTTTGATACCCGGGAACGGGATTGCTGAGTCCTTTGTGGCCCACATATTCAACACACACCAGATGCAGGTACAGCCGAGATCAATGCAGGAGATGGTTCGGAACTTCACGGGGAGTTCGATGAAGAATATGGTCGCATGTGTGTGACGTTTGTCGACGATCAGTAGTGGTTCCTACTAGGGGCGATCAGGGCTTGTGTTTATGGTATCTTTCTCATTTTTTATTTCGTCTGTACCCGGAGCCTGTGTTTTGGTGGATGTATGTAATTGTATTCATTGTGTGACGTGGCAAGTGTAAGCCAACTATCTTTTACAATTTCATCCCTAAACTTTTACATGAGACGTGCAAAGATACCATACTTGAGATCACTCCAGAATGCGCTTATGTCTTTAAGTTGTGCCTCGACATGTACGAGACATAGTCGCATCTTGGGCATTACATCCCCCCTCCGGTGGAGCTCCGGAACAGGTCCCAAGATGGGATCTCACAGGAACAGAAGGTTACGGCGGTGGAACTAGGGTTTTCTCTGTTCGTCGGATGGTTTCGGGGTACGTAGGTATATATTGGAGGAAGGAGGGCACCATGGGCCAAACATGGGGCCGACGAGGCAGGGGGTGCGCCCCCACCCTCGTGGGTGACACGTGTGCCCTACTCCGTGGTTCTCTAGTCTCCCGTGCGTGATTTTCTACAAAAATATCTCTCCCGAAGGTTTCATTCCGTTTGGACTCCATTTGATAATCCTTTTCCGTAAAACCATGAAAGAGGCAAAAAACAGCAATCTGGACTGGGCCTTTGGGTTAGTAGGTTAGTCCCAAAAATAATACAAAAGTGTAAGACAAAGCCCATTAAACATCCAAAACATCATAAATAATAGCATGGAACAATAAAAAATTATAGATACGTTGGAGACGTATCAAGCATCCCCAAGCTTAATTCCTGCTCGTCCTCGAGTAGGTAAATGATAAAAACGGAATTTTTGATGTGGAATGCTAACCAACATAGTTTTTCAACGTAATTCTCTTAATTGTGGCATGAATGTTCAGATCTGAAAGATTCAAGACAAACGTCTATATTGACATAAGAAATAGTAATACTTCGAGCATACTAACAAAGCAATCATGTCTTCTCAAAATACAATGGCTAAAGAAAGTTATCCCTACAAAACCATATAGTTTGGCTATGCTCCCTCGTTATCACACAAAATACTCATATCATGCACAACCCCGATTCCAGCCAAGCACTTGTTTTCATACTCTATTCTTTCAAACCTTTCAACTTTCACGCAATACATGAGCGTAAGCCATGGACATAACACTATGGGTGGAATAGAGGTGGTTGTGGAGAAGACAAAAAGGAGGGAGATAGTCTCACATCGACTAGGCGTATCAACAGGCTATGAAGATTCCCATCAATATATATCAATGTGAGTGAGTAGGGATTGCCATGAAACGGATGCACTACAGCTAACAATGTATGAAAGCTCAACAAAAGAAACTAGTGGGTGTGCATCCAACTTTCTTGCTCATGAAGACCTAGGGCATTTGAGGAAGCCCATCGTTGGAATATACAAGCCAAGTTCTATAATGAAAATTCCCACTAGTATATGAAAGTGACTAAACATGAGACTCTCTATCATGAAGAACATGGTGCTACTTTTAAGCACAAGTGTGGAAAAAGATAGTAGCAATTGTCCCTTTTTCTTTTCTTTTTCTTTTTTTTCCTTTTTTTCTTTTTTTGGCCTTTTTTCTTCGCCTTTCTTTTTTGGAGGGGCTTTATTGATTTAGCCTTTCCTCACATGGGACAATGCTCTAATAATGATGATCATCACACTTTCATTACAACTCGATATTACAACTCGATACTAGAACAAAGTATGACTCTATATGAATGCCTCTGGTGGTGTACCGGGATGTGCAATGAATCAAGAGTGACATGTATGAAAAATTATGCATGGTGGCTTTGCCACAAATACGATGTCAACTACATGATCATGCATGGCAATATGACAATATGAAGCGTGTCTATGAACGAAACGGTGGAAAGTTGCATGGTAATATATCTCGGAATGGCTATGGAAATGCCATGATAGGTAGGTATGGTGGCTGTTTTGAGGAATATATATGGTGGCTCTTTTGAGGAAGGATATATAGTGGGTGTATGGTATCGGCGAAAGTTGCGCGATACAAGAGAGACTAGCAATGGTGGAAGGGTGAGAGTGCGTATAATCCATGGACTCAACATTAGTCATAAAGAAATCATATACTTATCGCAAAAATCTTCGAGTCATCAAAACAAAGCAATCAACGCATGCTCCTAGGGGGGATGTTTGTAGGAGTTAACCATCGCGCGCCCCCGACCTCCACACAAAGGTTGACACTTTACAAATACCTCATGCTCTAACTTCCACACATAGCGGTTCACCATACGTGCATGCTACAGCAATCACTAACCTTAACACAAGAATTTCTCAATTTCATAATAACTCCACTAGCATGACTCTAATATCACTATCCTCATATCTCAAAACAATTATCAAGTATCCAACTTCTCATCCTATTCAATGCACTTAGTGTGAAAGTTTTTACTATATTGATATTGGATGTCTATCATGTGAAGACTAGTTATATAGCCTAAGCACATTACCATGCTGTTTTAATAGACTCTCAAATGGATATAAGTGAAGCATGAGAGATCAACAATTTCTTCAAAATATTATCACCACCATGCTCTAAAAGATATAAGTGAAGAACTAGAGCAAAAACTATTCAAGTCAAAAGATATAAGTGAAGCACATAGAGTGTTCTATCAATTCCTAGGTCATATTTAACTCTCTCAAATAGGTGTGTCCAGCAAGGATAATTGTGGAAAACTAACAATCAAAGACTCAAATTATACAAGACGCTCCAAGTAAAACACATATCATGTGGTGAATAAAAATATAGCTCCGAGTATACTTACCGATGGATGAAGACGAAAGAGGGGATGCCTTCCCGGGGCATCCCCAACCTTAGGCTTCTGGTTGTCCTTGAATTTTACCTTGGGGTACCATGGGCATCCCCAAGCTTAGGCCCTTGCTAGTCTTTATTCCATAGTCCATCAAAGCAATACTCAAAACTTGAAAACTTCACAACACAAAACTTAGACAAAAATCTCGTGATCTCCGTTAGTATAACAAAGCAAACCACCACTCAATGGTACTGCAATGAATTCATTCTTTGTTTATATTGGTGTTAAACCTACTGTATTCCAACTCCTCTATGTTTCATACTTCCCAATACTACTCATAGATGCATTGAAATAAGCAAACAACACACGAAAAATAGAATCTGTTAAAAACAGAACAGTCTGTAGTAATCTGCAGGTTTCGCATACTTCTGTAACTCCAAACAATTCAAAATAAATTGGTAAACGTGAGGAATTTGTCTATTAATCATCTGCAAAAAGAGTCAACTCAATAGCACACTCCAGTAAAATCTGATGACCATTCTAGCGAGCGCTAACGATTCTGTTTTTTACAGCAAGATCGTATAAACTTCACACAAGTCTTCCCAAAGGTTCTACGTGGCACAAACACTAAACAAAACATAAAACCACATCTAAACAGAAGCTAGATGCAATATTTATTCCTAAACGTAAGCAAAAACAAAAAAAATATCAAATTGGGTTGCCTCCCAACAAGCGCTATCGTTATACGCCCCTAGCTAGGCACGATACATGGATAGATCTAGGTATTGCCATCTTTGGAAGGCAATCCATAAGTGGCTCTCATAATAGATTCATATGGTAATTTGATTTTCTTTCTAGGAAAGTGTTCCATGCCTTTCCTTAACGGAAATTGGAATCTAATATTTCCTTCCTTCATATCAATAATTGCACCAATCGTTCTAAGGAAAGGTCTATCAAGAATAATAGGACATGAAGGATTGCAATCTATATCAAGAACAATGAAATCTACGGGCACATAATTCCTATTGGCAACAATAAGAACATCATTAATCCTTCCCATAGGTTTCTTAATACTTGAATCCGCAAGATGCAAATTCAAAGAACAATCATCAAGCTCATGGAACTCTAGCAAATCACACAAAGTTTTTGGGATAGTGGAGATACTTGCACCCAAATCACACAAAGCATAGCATTCATGATCTTTAATTTTTATTTTGATAGTAGGTTCCCACTCATCATAAAGCTTTCTAGGGATAGAAACTTCTAACTCAAGTTTTTCTTCATAAGACTGCATCAAAGCAGCAACTATGTGTTTAGTGAAAGCTTTATTTTAACTATAAGCATGCCAAGAGTTTAGTACGGATTGCAACAAGGAAATACAATCTATCAAAGAGCAATTATCATAATTGAATCCCTTGAAATCCAAAGTAGTGGGTTCATCACTACGCAAAGTTTTAATCTCTTCACTCCCACTTTTACTAATTTTAGCATCAAGATCAAAAAACTCCGAATCATTGGGACACCTTAAAGTGGAATCATCTCCAATCCTATCTTCATCAAGATTTATACTAGAAAACAAGGATCTAATAGGAGACACATCAATAACTTTCAGATCTTCATCTTTATTTTCATGATCTTCCGGTTTAGCAGCCATCTTATTAACTAAGGTGGACTGTTTATTCGAAATTTGGGCTATTAAGTTCTCAAGATGGGCAAACTGAGATTTCAAGCCATAAAATTCCTTAGACATATCATCAAGATCTTTACTCATATATTCCATAAAAAATTTGTTCTTTAAGCTCGCTTCTGAAAAAATCATTGTGCTTAAATTGTAGTCATAAAATGTCTAACGTTGTTTTCAATCTCCTCCAACCTCTTGAGGTGAGGGTCAACATTGATAGGGAGAGCCATAGTGATAAGCAAGCAAGAGGCAAGCGAACGATAAACACACGGCAGAAGAAGGGCAAATAAAACGGCAAGGGTGAAGTGGGGGAGAGGAAGACGAGAGGCAAAAAATGTAATGCGAAGGATAAGGGTTTGTGATAGGTACTTGGTATATGACTTTTGCGTAAGCCTCCCCGACAACGGCGCCATAAATTATTCTTGCTGCTTCTCGAGCTTGCGTTGTATTCCCTCGAAGAGGAAAGGGTGGTGCAACACAGTAGCGTAAGTATTTCCCTCAGTTTTTGAGAACCAAGGTATCAATCCAGTAGGACACCACGCGCGAGTCCCTCGCACCTGCACAAACAAATAAGAACTTCGTAGCCAACGTGATAAGGGGTTGTCAATCCCTTTACGGTCACTTACGAAAGTGAGATCTGATAGAGATGATAGTTTGATATTTTTGGTATTTTTGGATATAAGAACAAAAAGTAAAAGCAGAAAAGTAAAGTAGATTGTAGATTGATATGTTGAGAATAGACCCGGGGGCCATAGTGTTCTCTAGTGCCTTCTCTCATGATAGCGATATTCTACGGCGGGTAAACAAATTACTCTCGAGCAATTGATAGATAAGCGAATAATTATGAGACTATCTAGGTATGATCATTATATATAGGCATCACATCCGAGACAAGTAGACCGAAACGATTCTGCATCTACTACTATTACTCCACACATCGACCGCTATGCAGCATGCATCTAGTGTATTGAGTTCATAAGAACAGAGTAACACCTTAAGCAAGATGACATGATGTAGAGGGATAAACTCAAACTTAGTGATATAAACCACATATTTTTATCCTCGATGGCAACAACACAATAGGTGCCTTGCTGCCCCTACTGTCACTGGGAAAGGACACCGCAAGATTGAACCAAAGGCCAAGCACTTCTCCCATTGCAAGAACTATACATCTAGTAGGCCAAACCAAACCAATAATTCAAAGAGACTTGCAAGGATATTATAATCATACATAAAGAGTTCAGAGAAGAACCAAATATTTTTCAAAGATAATCTTGATCATAAACCCACAATTCATCGGATCTCGACAAACACACCGCAAAAAGAGATTACATCGAATAGATCTCCTCGAAGACCGAGGAGAGCTTTGTATTAAGATCCAAAGAGAGAGCAGAAGCCATCTAGATACTAGCTATGGACCCGAAGGTCTGTGGTAAACTACACACAACACATGGTGAGGCGATGATGATGATGTAGAAGCACTCCGTGGAAGATCCCCCCTCCGGCGGAGCTCCGGAACAGGCCCCAAGATGGGATCTCACGGGAACAGAAGGTTACGACGGTGGAACTAGGGTTTTCTCTGTTCATTTGATGGTTTCGGGGTACGTAGGTATATATAGGAGGAAGGAGGGCACCGGGGGCCAAACGTGGGGCCAAACATGGGGCCCAGGAGGCAGGGGGCGCCCCCTATAGGGGGGCGCGCCCCCACCGTCGTGGGCGCCACGTGTGCCCTACTCCGTGGTTCTCAAGTCTGTTGTGCGTGATTTTCTCCAAAAATATCTCTCCCGAAGGTTTAATTCCGTTTGATAATCCTTTTCTATAAAACCCTGAAACAGGCAAAAAACAGCAATCTGGACTGGGCCTTTGGGTTTGTAGGTTAGTCCCAAAAATAATATAAAAGTGTACGACAAAGCCCATTAAACATCCAAAACATCATAAATAATAGCATGGAACAATCGAAAATTATAGATACGTTGGAGACATATCAGACTCCTCAAGAGGCAAACGAAGACCACGCTCTTCCTCAAGAGCATTAGAGATACCTGATATCTCATCGGCATAGTCTCGACTATGACCCTCCATTTTAGCAATGGTATCCTCATGAGCCTCGATCATGTCAGTGGCTTCACGAAGTTGTTCCAAGAGGGAAACACAGTGCTTCTTTGGTTTGCCTTTCAGTTTACTCATAAACAACTCCAATTCATTTTCCTCCTCCTCCGCCCCCTCACTCTCATCAATACAATTCGTCAATGAAGGATTACAAGTGAAGGTAGAATTGATGTTGGGGGTTACCTTGTTGGTTGCCTTAGCCATGAGGCATTTGGCGGTGATGTTCTCATTTGGTGAGTCGAATAGGGATGATCGTGGAGTTGTTGCAATAGCAACGGTGTCCATTGTAACCATCTCATCATCTTCTTCTTCATCATCATCCTCAACATATTCTTCTTAGGCCACCAATCCTTTGGGAGGAGTCTTCGTGTTGAAGTTGTTCTTGTTGGGATAAGACTTGGCCTTGTCCTTTCGGATAAGCTTGCCTCCATTGTCTTCTCTTTTCTCATATGGGCAATCTACAACAAAGTGACCCACATTGCCACAATTGTTGCACGTCCTCACTCGTTGCTTGCCCTTGAAGCCACTTGAATTGTTCTTGTTGAAGTTGGGCCTTGAATTATTCTTGTTGCCCCAAAATTTCCGTGATGCGAGAGCCATGTGCTCATGACATGCATATTTGGTGTCTTCGGGGCAACACTCATCTTCATCCTATTCTTCCTCTTGTTCCACACACGCCTTGGCCAGCAATGCAAGGTTGGGCTTCTTTGATCATTAAGCAAGCAACATTGCATTGTCGGCGGTCTTATCCAAGATCCTCATGGCAACGAACTCATCCAACACTTCACTTGAGGACAAAGTGTGGAAGTCCGGTCTTTGGCAGATGAAGGAGGACATGGCCTTGTGATAAGGCATCATGGCCTTGAGAAACGTGCGCTTGATCCAATTTTCATCTGTATCCTTGCTCCCATGTTCTCGAAGTGTGACCGAAAGAGTGGTTAATCTCCGATAATGTTCACGGGGATCATCATCTTCGATCATGGCAAACTCATCGGTCTCATCTTGCACAACTTCATAGTTTGAGCGTTGAATGCTTGTGCTTCCCTTGTACAAGGAACCAACATGCTCCCATGTTTCCTTGGCCACTGAGAAGGGTCGAAGGTGTGCAATGTCTTCGGGGGGATAGCTTCTTGAAGAATGCAAAGAACCGACTCATTGAATTGATGATCCGCAGCTTCTCTTGGAGTTAAGTTGTACGGATCATGCGGGTAGAAACCTTGCTCAATGATTCTCCAAAGATTAGTAGAGCAATGGTTTAAAAGAAGTTTAAAACGAAACATCCAAGTAGCAAAATCAGCATTTTTCACAAACTTAGGAGGAGGACCAACCGAATTTAAATGCGGGGTGGGAACGGGTCCTCCATAATTGTTGGGAGGTGCGGAGTGGGCAAAAATGCCACTCTCATTCTTAGTCACCGGGACTTGCTCTCTACTAGCTTCTCCCTTGTCGGGAATAGCATCCGACACGTTGTTAGCGGGACGAACCACTTCCAACGGTGCGGTTGGTAATTTAAGTCCCTCGAGAAATTCTTTGAACATGCCTTTGACCTCGGTCGTCAAAGATTCTTTCAATGTGCCCATAGCCACATTGAACTCCTCATGAGAGACCAAGGGTCCCCCATCAGATGTATACAAGGACGGATTTCCACCGGAGTGTTCCTCCGTCTCGACTACGTTGTCACCCATACTATTTGGATGGCAAAGTCCTTAATAAAGAGACGAGGCTCTGATACCAATTGAAATGATCGATATGGTTGACTAGAGGGGGGGTGAATAGGCAACTAACAATTTTTAGCTTTTCTTAACAAAATTAAACTTAGCAACAATATAGGTTTTCTAGATATGCAACTAGGTGGGCAACCTATATGATGCAACAATAATAAGCACACAAGCTAGGAAGCTATGAAACACAACAAAATCTTGCACAAGTAAATGTAACAGATAACCACAAGTGGAGCCGGTGGAGACGAGGATGTGTTACCAAAGTTCCTTCCCTTTGAGAGGAAGTACGTCTCCGTTGGAGCGGTGTGGAAGCACAATGCTCCCCAAGAGGCCACTAGGGCCACCGTATTCTCCTCACGCCCTCACACAATGCGAGGTGCAGTAATTCCACTAGTGGTGCCCTTGAAGGCGGCGACCGAACCTTTACAAACAAGGTTGGAATATCTCCACAACTGAATTGGAGGCTCCCGACGACACCACAAAGCTTCACCATAATTGTCAGGGATATTACTACCAGGTATAAACCGGCCAGGAAGGTCCGGTTTATGTTGTCAAGATTACATAATCAGAAGCCTAGCGGAGTATGGAGTAGAAGATTGTGGCCCAAGAGGCTTAGAGCCCATGTGTTAGGGCCCACGATTTGTAAACCGTCATACTATGTAACTTGGGATGTAAGATAGAAAGAGCAGAGACCGAGGCGGACACGTTTATGAGCCGGCCTCGGGACTTTGTAACCGGATCGGGCGTCACCTCTTATATAAAGGGACGACCCGACGACGGTTCAAGACAGACAAGAACAGCTGGAGACATAGGCAAAGTGGATTCGCTCCCTCGTCATCGAAGCTTAAGCAATACCACACCAAACTAGACGTAGGCATTTACCTTCATCGAAGGGGTCGAACTAGTATAAAATCCATGTGTCCTTCGTCCGCTTTAACCCCTTTAAGCTAACCCGCGGCGATGGCCTCACGACTAAGTCCTTTTGCTAGGACATCTGCCGTGCTAAATCCACAACAGTTGGCGCCCACCGTGGGGCTATCGCGCGATGGTTTCGAGTTCGTGAAGGACAGCTTTGAAGGACTCAAGGGCTACGCAGTGGGCCGGATGACTAAGAGTCATCGCGGCCGGATCTACATCGACAATGCAGGCTAGGCCCCGAGGCCGATTCAATCGAATACGGGTACCGGGTTCCCTACGGCGGCATCCACTTCTTCATCGGCAAGATCGGCGGACCGGGCCCTGAGCCGGACATCTTCCCGAACATCGTCGAGTAGGCTCAGCATGCGAGACCTGCCCGGATTAAGCCCACCGTGAAGCACGTCATCGTTGGAGCAGTGCATGGAGTACAAGCCGAGGACAGATCGGACTCTGGTGGCGAGACTGTTGTTTATTCCGGCGATGAATCTTCTTCCGGAGAAACCGAATCTTTGTATCTGCTGCAGGATGGCCGGTCTGAGGGTTGTTCCGATGGCGATAGTATTCCGGACCCCCTTGATACGCCAAACAGGGTCGCTGTCTTCATGGCTGGATCACAACCCGTGCAGCAGACCTCAACAACAGGGGCGTTGGTATCAGAGGCAATGAGATCTAGGGCTGGAGATCCTCCCTCATCGCCATCTGATACTTTATCTACTTTGGTCGATACTTTAACAGCCCTAGTAACAGCAGAGGTGGAACAGGCCAACAAGGAGCAGCACGACGCGGAAATTGCTCAGGTGAAGATCCGGATCGAACAAGCCAAGTTGGACCTAGCAGCTGAGAAAGCTAGGATGGCTATAAAGCAGGCGGGGCTAGAGGCTCAGGCCTATCGACTTATGTTAGATCAGACCGACTCACAAGGGGTAATGATTAGGAGACAACGATCTTGCCTACCGCCGGTTTATGAGGCAAGTAATCTCTTCAGCACACCAGGCACAGGAACCAGTAACCAGTCGGAGGTAAACCGGGAGGAGCACCAGGAACAGGCGCATCGGTTCAGCCACCGGCCGCAGAGCCAAATCGCCAAGTTGTGCCGACCCAACATGTGCCCACCCCTCCTGGTCATTATTCTTATCCGTTAGATAACATAGTTGCTGCCGCTTCACGATTGGCCGCCCTCCCTATTGAAGGAACATCCCCCATAGCAGTGGAGGCGCGACGGGCCAAGGAGTTGTTGGACACGGTGCTAACTCAACAGCAAGCTTATTCTTATAGCCGGGAGAGGATCCATTCGACCCCTCGTCTGAGCCGGAGTTATACGAGGCGTCTGGATGAACCGGCTGTATCAAGCAGCGCACGGAGGCGTCATCAGCAGAGGCGGGATAATCCGGCAGCAGATGAGGCGCACGCCCAAGAGGTGGTGGATCATGCCAGACAGCGCCGGGAGGCCGAGCTAACAGCGCAATACGACGCCCAACAAGCGACGCCGGTTCGTCCCACCACCACAGTTGAACCGGGGGTCATGTCTAGTTCCCTGGGGGTACCGTGTCTCATCCCCGCTTTATGGAACATGAAACTACCCAAAGATTTCAAAGGTCCGCGCAAGGTGCCCAACTACATGTCGGAACTTGCTCCAGAGGCATGGGTTGAGAGTTACGAGATGGCCATGGAGATGCTCGATGTGGACGAGGCGGCATGCGCTAAGTATTTCACAATGATGCTCGAGGGCACGGCCCGAACATGGCTGAAGGGTCTGCCACCTAACTCCATCGGATCATGGGCGGAGCTGCGAAGCCGGTTTATCAAAAAATTCAAAGACACATGCAAGCAGCCAATGTGTGTTGTCGAGTTAGCTGCCTGCGTTCAAGGAGAGCAGGAGTCTACAAGCAGTTGGGCGCGTCGAGTGTCCAAAATCTTGCACTCTTCTAATAGCATCAACCCAAGCACAGCGGTGGTAACCTTGGAAAACAATTGTCGGTTTGAGCCTTTGAGGCAGAAGTTGGGACGGCTTGAACGTGATTGCAATGACATGGGAATGCTCATGGGCGCTTTAGTGAAGTATGGAGACTCTGACAACACCAAGCATCCAGACACAGATGGAGATAAGTCAGGGAAAGCAAGTAAGAATGGTAAACCGCCGCAGGCCAGTCCGGTGAACCAAGGATACAATGGTAATCGTAAAGCGGAAGGCAGCTCAGATTTTGTAGCTAACACCAACGCTCAGGATGATGGGCAGCGCCACAAGGGCAGACCGCCCCCACGTAACGGGAGGCCACCCATTAATCTGGAGCGCCAGTTGAACGTGCCTTGCCCAAAGCACGGAACGCCGGAGAAACCAGCTACGCATCTCTGGAAGGATTGTTTCATCATGCAGGATTTCATGAACCGGAACAGGTATGATCACGGGCCCCCCGGCGGATTAGGCCCTGGATTCCAAGGCCCGGGTTACCAAGGTGGTGGGTCCGGTTCACGATATCAAGGCAATAACAATAACCACAATGGGCACAATCAGCATAACCAGCAGCATGGTCAGGGCGGATACAACAACCAAGGGAATCAACAACGTCAACAGCAGCAGCAGTCCGGATATCAGAATAATCCGAAGGAGCTGAGTAGTGGGCAGTATCACGTCTTCACCACGAATTTGTGCAAACGGGATCAGAAGGTTCTGAAGAGGGCAGTGCATTCTGTTGAACCGGTGATTCCACGTTTCTTACGTTGGTCTGAGCAACCCATTGTGTGGAGCAGAGAGGATCATCCACCCCGGGTTGATAATCCGGGCTAGTTGGCTCTGGTGGTGGCACCACAGGTGGGTGGCTACAAATTCACCAAAGTACTCATGGACGGAGGTAGTAGCATCAACATCTTGTATTATGAGACCTTTCGGCGTATGGGGTTGACAGATAAGAAGCTTCGACAATCCAACACAGTGTTTCATGGGGTGGTACCCGGTAAATCGGCCTATCCAGTTGGCAAGATCTGGAGGTCACCTTTGGAGATGAGCATGATTCCAGGTCGGAGACTATGACCTTTGAGGTGGTCAAGATCAGAAGCCCATACCATGCTTTGTTTGGGCGGTCGGTTTATGCCAAATTCAGGGCAGACCGTGTTATGTTTATCTACAACTCAAGATGCCTTGCCACAAAGGAACTATTACGGTTCATGGGAGCTACAAAATTGCATTGGAGTGCGAGGAAGGAGATGCAGCTTATGCTGAGGCGGTTTGTGCTACGGAGGAGCTGAAGTTCTATAAGGACAATGTTGATCCGGCAGATATGTCTCCGTTGAAGAAACCAACCACAGAGCATGATCCGGCGTTGAAGTTCAAATCAGCTGAAGAGACCAAGAAGGTGGACTTTTTTCCTGGCGATTCATCCAAGCAGTTCACTGTCAGCGCTAACCTAGATCCGGAATAGGAAAGCGCGCTCATCGAGTACATCCGTGAGAACCGGGATATCTTTGCGTGGAAGCCTTCTGACATGCCAGGTATACCGAGGGAACTCGCTGAGCACAATCTTAATATCGATCCTAAGTTTAAACCGGTCAAGCAGTATATGTGCCCCTTCAATGAGGAGAGGCGCAAGGCTATTGGAGAAGACGTGGCTAGGCTCTTGGCTGCAGGCTTTATAGTTGAGGTGTTTCATCCAGAGTGGTTGGCTAATCCGGTGCTGGTACCTAAGAAAAATGGAACTTGGAGAATGTGTGTTGATTACACAGATTTGAACAAAGCTTGCCCAACCGATCCTTTTGCTATCCCCCGTATTGATCAAATCATTGATGCTACGGCAGGATGTGAGCGGCTAAGTTTTTTCGATGCATACTCAGGTTATCATCAGATCAAGACGGCAGTTAAGGACCAGGAGAAGACAGCCTTTATAACTCCTTTCGAAGCCTTCTGCTATGTATTTATGCCATTTGGGCTCAAGAGTGCCCAGGCGACCTACCAGCATTGTGTGCAGAACTGCCTTCAAGGGCAGATTGGACGGAATGTCCATGCATATGTCGATGATATTGTGGTAAAATCCAGGAAGTAGGCGACATTGATAGATGATCTGAAGGAAACTTTTGATAATCTCTGAGTCTATAAAATGATGCTTAACCCAGAGAAGTGCGTTTTTGGTGTTCCGGCAGGCAAGCTCCTGGGGTTCTTGGTGTCGAATAGAGGAATTGAGGCTAATCCGGAGAAGATCAAGGCGATTATGTCCTTGGCTAAACCGGTGTGCATCAACGATGTCCAACGTGTGGCGGGCCGTATTGCAGCACTCAGCCGGTTTATCAACCGTTTGGGGGAGAAGGCAATCCTGCTTTATCAGATAATGAAGAAGACAGACTGGTTCGTCTGGAGTGATGCTGCTGATGCTGCGTTCTAGGATTTGAAGAGGCAATTGGAAGAGCCGCCGGTCCTTGCTGCCCTAGTTGACAATGAGCCGCTGCTGATATACTTGGCAGCCAATGCCCGTGCAGTAAGCGTTGCCATTGTGGTAGAGCGCAAGGAGGCAGGTAAAGAATATCCGGTTCAACGGCCGGTTTACTACATCAGTGAGGTGCTCATTGAGTCGAAACAAAGATATCCACATTGGCAGAAACTGGTGTATGGAGTGTTCATGGCAAACCGGAAGCTGAAGCACTATTTTCAGGGCCACCCAATCACCGTTGTCAGTTCAGCTCCGTTAGGGGATATAATCCAGAACAGAGAAGCCAGCGGTAGGGTTGCAAAGTGGGCCATTGAGCTTAGCCCACACGGATTAAAGTATGTGCCCCGTACTGCTATAAAGTCCCAAGCACTTTTGGATTTCATCAACGATTGGACAGAGTTGCAAGCACCTGAGGAGAAGCCGGATCATACATACTGGACTATTCATTTTGACGGTTCAAGGCAGTTGTAGGGCTCGAGGGCTGGAGTCGTGTTAAATTCCCCACGAGGTGATAAGTTCTGCTACGTCCTCCGCTTAATGTTCCCGTGTACTAATAATGCTGCTGAGTATGAAGCTGTCCTCCATGGTCTGCGGATGGCCAAGGAGATGAACTTGAGCCGAGTTAAGTGTTTTGGCGATTCAGATCTGGTGGCACAGCAAGTATCTGGCAAGTGGGATTCCAAGGATCCGCTCATGGCAGCATATCGACGAGAGGTAGACGCCATCGCTGGATATTTCAAATGATATCAGGTGGATCATATAAACCGGCGAAAGAATGAAGCAGTCGATGCGTTAAGCCGGCTGGGTTCCAACGTAAACCGGTTCCACCTAATACCTTCTTGGATGAATTGCATAATCCGTCGGTGCAGGTACCTTCAGAGGAGGACTTGGCTATTCCTGATCCGGAAGCACAATTAGTCGCAGCACTTCATGTCACTCTGGATTGGACGCTCCCTTACCTGGCATATATGAACCGGGGCAAGTTACCAGAGGACGAAGTCGAAGCCCGACAGATAATCCGGTGGTCTAAATCCATGACTATTGTCAATGGAGAACTTCATCATCGAAGCGTTTCTGGAGCTTTTCAGCGATGTGTATCACCAGAAGAAGGCTGTGATATCCTTAGAGAGATTCATGAAGGGGATTGCGGTCATCACGCCGGTTCAAAATCATTGGTGGCTAAAGCTTTTCGTCATGGGTTTTACTGGTTGACGGCTCACGCCGACGCAGAGGACTTGGTCAGAAATTGTGATGCTTGCCAGAAATTCTCACGGCGTGCTCATATACCGGCGCAGGAGCTGAGGATGATCCCAATTACTTGGCCATTTGCGACTTGGGGGTTTGATATGGTTGGACCCTTCAAAAGATCGCAGGACAAGAAAACCCACCTGTTAGTGGCTGTGGACAAGTTTACGAAATGAGTTGAAGCGGAGCCTGTCAATAAGTGTGATGCAGCAACAGCGGTTTAGTTCATGAAAAAGGTGATTTTTCGGTTTGGCTTTCCACACAGCATTATAATTGATAATGGCACCAATCTATCCACGGAATTATGGAGGAGTTCTGTCAACGAGAGCACATCCGTCTTGATGTATCATCGGTAGCTCACCCTCAATCTAATGGCCAAGCTGAGAGAGCCAATCAAGAGATCTTGAGAGGCATCAAACCCCGGCTTATGGTTCCTTTACAGAGAACGCCGGGTTGTTGGGTGGAGGAGTTACCTTCTATGCTATGGAGCATCCACACTACACCTAACAGATCTACAGGGTACACGCCTTTATTCATGGTATATGGAGCTGAAGCGGTCCTCCCTAGCGATCTCCGCCATGACTCGCCGCGGGTGGCGGCTTATGTTGAAGCGGATAATGAACAAGCAAGACAAGACGCCTTGGATCGGTTAGACGAGGAGCGGGACATGGAAGCAGCCCGATCAGCGATTCATCAGCAAGACCTGCGCCGGTACTACAGTCGCCGGGTTAAGACCAGGACATTTCAAGAAGGAGATCTGGTGCTCCGGCTCATCCAAGACCAGACGGACATGCACAAGCTATCCCCACCTTGGGAAGGGCCCTTCGTGGTCAGCAAGAATCTGCACAACGGGTCATACTACCTTATCGACGTTCGAGAACATAAGAACTCACGCACTGCGGAGGAGGAGACCAAGCGGCCGTGGAACATAGCGCTTCTTCGACCTTACTATACTTGAGCCATAGGCTCCGCTTTATGTACAATGTATATATTATGATGAATATAATAAACCGGCGGCCCTGGTAAACCGGGGTATCAGCCATCTTTTTTCATAAAGAGTATCACATGGGGGCTTCCGTGGGCAAGGGAGTTTTCTATGGCCTCTTAAACCGGCGCCCTTTATAAATCAAGGAATCAGCCGTCTTTTCTGTATAAAAAGAGAATCACATGGGGGCTTCCGCAGGCAAGGAAGTTTCTTATGGCCTCTTAAACCAGCGGCTACATCAAGACCATCATAAAGAGCACATCTCTGGTTGCCTCGGCAATTTCCACATGATGATGAGGGGAAAAAGAGAGTTTGATGCCTAGCACAACTCAAACATATGCCCCGACGAGCAATGCTCAAACGCTACCTGGGGGCTCCTGATGCAAGTTCATCAGCGAGCTGAAAACTCTTGTAGTGAACACGGCTTGGAAGCTTGGTGTATACACCTAAAACCCCGGATTAACCTGTCTGCATCAAGTAAATCGCGTCGTCCAGGTAAACCTGGTATGACCCGTCGAACGTACACATAAGTCAATCCTTCGGGACCCTGAACTTGGTAACGTTAAATTGACGATCATCAAGTGATTACACAAGTCAAATCTTTCTAAGATTTTGAACATTGGTAGCATTTGACATTGATGATTTGGTTAAAGATTGCGGATCATCTTAACAGGCTTTGCTAAAATGGTTAATGACAGTAGCCTGGTAGCTCAGAGAAACCTCGAATTTGGAGCTTGGTAGCTCGTAAAAAGCCTCGACTACATGGTCTTATTTGCCCAAAAACTTTATTTTTCATTTTTTATGTTTTCTCAAATCTTTATCCTCAAGGTCATTGGTTTTTCAACCAAGTCCATTGTGTCAAGACTGGATAACTACAAAGTTGTCAATGCATCTGTGCTTACAGAGTTATAGTCTGGGTTATAAACACCAGCACTGGTTTACAGTTAAACCGGCGTTCATCGTAACCCGGATCGGCCTTCATGACGAGCCCACAAAGAGCCAAGGGAGTCATCAACACTTCCACCTTGGGTTGTTCTTACCGGATTAAGGTTTACGGATACACTTAATCACAGGTATGATACATATTTATATTTTGCGCACAGTTCAAGTTATTAGCTTAGATCATGTGTTTGGCGAGTATGACCTGTCCGGTGATAAACCGCCAGGACACTTTGAGCATTTTTTATACAGGTGCAGGTAATATAAACTGTCAAAGCATTACAAGCAGGAGATAATTTGGAAGTCGCCAAACAAAATAATGCCATGCAAGATAGTGTGGGCAAAGACAGTATCTCAACTATTCTATTACGAGGCACTGGCAGGCCCAAAGAATATCAGTTCTCACAAAAGTGTCCAACAGATAAAAGTAAACCGGAGCCGGTTTAGGATTCCCCTTCGGCTCGCTGGGAAGACTGAGGGTCAGCTTGTTCCGGATCTTCGACGACTTCGGGCAGCTGCTAGAAATCACGGGTGCTCCAGTCAATCTTGGCAAGGGCGCGGAAATACACTTCATCGTTTATAAGTTCTGACGGTTCAATGTCAGGGGCGAAGGTATGCTTACGAACGGGTGGAATAAGATTTTCAATGTCATAAGACGGCCGCTCCACCCGCACATTCTCTAGATCATAACCCGGGTGATACCTTGATAAGCCTGCTTCATCAGCAAGCTTACTAGCAAGAGGCCGCATATCTTTTGTTAAGGCGCGAAGATCTTTAGCGGAGAAAGATGACCCGTCTTCTTTCATACTGGGATAACCATTCATGGCCTCCGCCGAATCAAAGTCGGGAACCCATGCCTTCGCCCGAGTTAACGCCATGAGGGAGCTAGCTCTTGCAGAAGATTTCTTCACCTCGACAATACAGGCAGGCAAGATGGATAGTTTTTCTAGAGTACCTTGGATAGTGGTTGGTGCCGGTTTATTGTGCGAAATAGCACTGATGGCCTTCTGAGCACCAGCATAGAGTTTTTGTACCAAGGTGTAAGCAGCCTTCAGCTTCTTCCGCACATCATCCCCAAGATGACTAACGCGCTTCCGTGTGTACAAGTGATGAGTAAACCGGAGCAGCGCAAGATAGCAAGAATAAAGCGTAGGACAACAAGTACTTACCATAGATAGCAGATGTCATATCATTTATATCCTGCCTTAACCCGGATAACTCCTCCGTCACCGGGTTAAGAGCTGCCTCAGCATCATTGGCTCTTTTCTCCAAAGCAGCCTTTTCTGCCTCCCAAGTGGACCGCTCCGCTTCAAAATATTTCTTGAGTTTTTCCATACTATCTAAAGCAAGGGTAAGTTCCTCCTTGACTTTAGTCGAAGCAGTTTCTTGGAAGGTCGGGCTATTCCGGAGCTCAGTTATCTCAGAAGCCCTCCGGTTCAAGTCAGTCTGCAGAGGATAAAAAATATCAGATATCATGAAGACAGTTCAATCAAAAGTCCCAAGCACATAACAAGTTATGCACTCGACATTTGGGGGCTAATGTACAATTGAAGTGAAAGAAAGCAACTTTTTCAGACAAGTCCCAAGCACATAACAAGTTATGTCCTTGACACTTGGGGGCTAATGTAATATCATTCTCAAAAAAAGGAGAAGTCCCGATTCACCCGCAATGGAGTAAACCGGCCCTTGGGGGCTACACATTCAAATCTAACTATTTCGGTTGATCTATTAAAGTCCCAGTTCACCTTAAAAGCTAAACCGGCACTTGGGGGCTACAATGGACTAAAGGTACAGCTACAGGGCACAAGCAGAAATGAAAGTAAAAGGGAAAGAAGTTACCTCATATTATTCTTTCATTAAGTTTACTAAACCGGCCTCGTGGTTACGGCTAGTAAAGAGCCGGTTTAGATACCCAGAATGAAGCTCCTGGGCACTAAGCGGAGCATAGCTAGACAGATCAGTGCTCCACTTGCCCTTGTCCTTCTGAAAAACTTCTTCCTTAGCAGTGTGTCTGGCCAAGATGACAGGTTCTGTGGGAGCAGTAAAGCCCATCCCGGTAATCTCGACATCGTCCGTCGGGGCAGTAGTTGGCCTGGGGGATCAGCAGCAGCAGCGGGATTGGTGTGAACCGAACTAGTAGGGGCCGGACTAACCCGAGCAGGGCTAGTCCGAATAGGGCTGGCCGGTTCAGCAGGATTTTCTATGGGGTCATCCCTCGGAGCAGCCACGTCTTCTCGGTCCATAGGGGAAGGATCGTCGTGTGGAACTTCAATGTTTTCTTCTAACGGATTGACGGCTTCAGGGTCTTCTGCCGGTTCAGAAGTATTTTCGACTACCGTTTTATTCAGCTTTGCTTTCTTGCTAGGCTTGGGCATACTGAAAAGATTAAAGGAATAATGAAAATCACAAGTCAAAATGAAAAGATAAACCGGATATACTGAAAGACGGCTTACCCATGAACAATCTTGAGCACCAGGACTTGGGTGGCGGTTGACCCGTCGGAGGATGACAGAGGAGTTTCCTGATAATTTGGATCAGACGGTTTAAGTGGTTTATGGAAAAGACCCTCTTTAGGATGAAGAAGAGTCAGAGTAAGTGAAACCTCTGAACGGCGTCTTCGAGCCGGAGTATGGGTCAATCCGGTCGACTCAACCACATGGCCACTGTGGCGTGTGGTGCGACGAGCCTCATGCTGCTGCTTCTACAAAAGAAAATGGGGATCCAGTTGAGCATAAGGGTGAGAAAATGGGTATTTCCGGGCTACCCGACGAACTTTGGGTGGTGATGGTTCTGAATCAGAGGAAAGAGAGATTACCTCGACTTCATCCGCTTTACTCCCTTCCGTCGGATCCTGGGAAAGGTCATCATTAATATAAATACAGACAAGGGAAAGTTAAAAAGCACAAGAACCAAGCAGTACCTCAGAGGCCGGGTCATCTTCTTCAGCGTTTGAATCGGAAGCAGCGGCAGGTCTTTTCTTGTGCTTCTTCACGGCCACACTCTTCTTGTGAGATGGTTTCGCCATTTTGTCTTGGGCTTTCCGCTTCCAAAAGGGGTCATTGGCCTGTGTAAAAGAATAAAAATATGTTGAAGACAAGTAATATGGACGGATTAAAACAAAGACAAAGGGACAGAAGAATCTTACCGATGGCGGTTTATTGTTCACGCAGAAGGGGCTAAACCGGTCCGACTTCACTCCTCTAGAGGAATATTCAACATCTTCTTAGTAGACTCGGTAACTTCATTGTCTGGAAGCACCATATCCGTGTGACGCTGAGGGTCCTAAGGATTACCAGTATACTTGCACGTTAAGCTGGAGCGCCGGCTTAATGGGAGAATGCTCCAAGAGAGCCAGCAGCGGACAAAGTCAACCCCGGTTAAACCGTTGGCTACAAAAGCCCTGAGTTTGGAAAGTTGGGGGCATATCGAGCCCGGTCTTGGGCACTCAGACGCTGCAGGAAGGGGTGATCCGCTGTCAAACGATAAAAGCGGTAACCCGACAGTGGATTCTCTCCCTCTGGTGAAGTGTTGATGCAGTAGAAGCAAGTCTGATTCCACTCCTTGGAATGGCTATGAAGACTGGCGTGAGGAAAACTGACATCTTTTCTCTTCTGGATGCTCATTCCGCCAAGTTCAGTATTGGGCCCGTCATGGAATTCAGTCCGGCGATTCAGATGGAAGAAGTCCCGGAATAACTCTACGGATGGTTCCTCTTGCAGATAGGCTTATGAGAAGACTTGAAAATTGCAAATGTTTGATAAGAAATTCGGACCTATGTCTTGGGGGTGGAGCTGAAAGTCTGCTAATACATCGCGGAAATTTTTTGACCCTGGAGGGTTGAAGCCCTGGGCCAGGTGATCAAAAAAGACTATAACTTCTCCTTCTTTAGGCTGAGGAGGGCACTCTTTCCCAAGAGCCCTCTAGTGCAGAACCTCCTTGGGGCCTAAAGCGCCAATTGAGGCCATCTTTTCTAAGTCATCCTCGGTAATCTGGGATGGGAACCAGTTGCAGGCAACAAACTGCTTGGCCGCGGAAGTCATCTTTTTTAAAGAGGGAACGCTGAAAAATACAATACAAGACCCGGTTTATGATCCACGTAAATATAAACCGGCATGTTCTAGGAAGGCATTGATCTAATTGGCGGTTTAAGCAGGGGACTAATGGTACCTACTGGTCCGGAATCCTTATGAACGTAACAGCTATCGGATTATGGAGTTGAAAGGAACAAGTTAAACCGCCAAACACAAGCAGGTGAGGTGCAGATCAAAAAGTTAAACCGTCGGCACAGGCATATAAGGCGCAGGTTTAAAAGTGAACCGTCGACATAGGCAGATGAGAGGCAGATCTAAAGTGTGAGAAATAACTTTCACATGAGCAGTAGTGAAATATGGATCTACAACGTATGGAAAAACAAGATAATTCAAATCATATTCATTGAAAGCAGCGAAGAATTTTTACAAATCCAGTCTAACTAACAGTATTGGGGGAACTAAGATTATAAAGACAGAGCGGAGTCACGCATACAAGAATCGACCTAAAAGATTTAACACCTACGGCTAAGAACTACCTATGGTGATGAACTGCGAAGAACGGAGGTTCATCTGCGAGCTCTCGTGAAACCCTAGAACTAAGATCTATGAGGAAGAAGGAGTAACGCACCTGAGGAAACGGAAGCGGAAGGACATCGGCGAATCTCTGGACACGCTTAGGTTGATGCAGCGGCCGGGCTTGATGAAGACGACGAGCTCGAAGGACGGCGGTGGAGCTTGAGCGCTGGAAGTCAGAGGAAGAAGAAAGCGAAGGGGAATAAAGAGATGGCCCTCGGCCCTATTTATAGGCCGAGGAGGTAAAACGGCAAGCGCGGGAATCGAGGAGACCAAAAATTAGATATGGATGGTGATGTCGCCTCGATCTTCGAAGCTTTAATAGGTAAAGGTAAAAAATAGGTACAGGCATTAAATGCGCAGATGGCGTCATGGCGGTTTAAAGTGACTTGAGGAGATGACGTCATACCGGTTTACCAAGCGTGCTGAAGCTGCAGAAAGGAGAATCTGTACAAGACTTTGGAGATTGACATGAACATGTTCAAATCAATCTGGGGCCTAAAGTCAGGGATACTACTACCAGGTATAAACTGGCCAGGAAGGTCCGGTTTACGTTGTCAAGATTACATAATCAGAAGCCCAGCGGAGTATGGAGTAGAAGATTGTGGCCCAAGAGGCTTAGCTCCCATGTGTTAGGGCCCATGATTTGTAAAACGTCATGCTATGTAACTTGGGATGTAAGATAGAAAGAGCATAGAACGAGGCGGACACGTTTATGAGCCAGCCTCGAGACTCTGTAAACCGGACCGGGCGACACCTCTTATATAAAGGGACGACCCGGCGACGGTTCAGGACAGACAAGAACAACTCGAGACATAGGCAAAGCGGATTCGCTCCCTCGTCATCGAAGCTTAAGCAATACCACACCAAACTAGACGTAGGCTTTTACCTTCATCGAAGGGGCCGAACTAGTATAAAATCCCTGTGTCCTTCGTCCGCTTTAACGCCTTTAAGCTAACCCGCAGCGATGGACTCACGACTAAGTCCTTTTGCTAGGACATCTGCCGTGCTAAATCCACGACAATAATGGACTATGGCTCCGAGGTGACCTCAACCGTCTAGGGTGCTCAAACACCCAAGAGTAACAAGATTCGCAAGGGATCAATGGGGGAATCAAATTTCTCTTGGTGGAAGTGTAGATCGATGCCTTCTCAACCAATCCCTAGGAAATCAACAAGTTTGATTTGCTAAGGAGAGAGATCGGGCGGAAATGGAGCTTTGAGCAACAATGGAGCTTAGGGAGGAAGAGGTAAGTCTTCTTGAAGAAGAAGACTTCCCTTATATAGTGGAAGAACAAATCCAACTGTTATCCACTAACTCTGCCCGCGACATGCGATACTACCGCACCAGAACTGCGGTACTACCGCAAGGCCATGCGGTACTACCGCACGGGGTGCGGTACTACCACTGTCGCGGCAGGAGCCAGACTTGGCCCTGTTGCGTATAGCAACTAGCGGTAGTACTGCCGGAGCGGTACTACCGCACGCCCTTGTGGTACTACCGCAAGGGAGGGTTCAGACCTGGCTGGGAAGAGCACGGACTAATAAAATTACATATGTGGCTACTTCCGCAAAGTTTCCATCGATGCAAAAACCTGGCACGGTACTACCGCTCTCCCGAAGCGGTACTACCGCGTAGGACGCAGAAGTAAAAAATTACTTCCGCTCCTACATCCGCGCTAGCCACGACGCTTAGGTAGAGCACACGGTACTACCGCGACCCTGGGACGGCACTACCGCGATGTGCGGTACTACCGTAGTCACGGAGCGGTAGTACCATGGGACCCTGCGGTACTACCGCTCCCTTGAGCGGTACTACCGCATGCCACAGAGTAGTAGTAGTAGACAGCCTCTGTTTTTCCAATGACAAGGAAAACATCCGATGCTCCAAAGAAGCGAAGGAAAGATGGTGCAAATGAATAGATATGTACGTGTTCATTCCACCCTAACCTTTTCGAAATGGACCCCCTCTTAGTAGTATGGCTTCTATGACTCAATTCCACCGAAAAGAAACAAATGGAAACGTTGTCTTCGATAGGTTCCGAGGGGCACTTAATATTCTTGTGCCTAGACATGAGATATCTGAAATGCTCAATGCTCACTATTAGTCCGCAAAAGCATTGTCATCAATCACCAAAACCACTTAGGGAGAAATATGCCCTTACACCATTACTATACAACTGCCCGAATATACAAGAAAATCCCCAAAACTCTCGTGACCCCTCCCATCTCGCAACTGGAAGAAGACATCGAGGCAACCGCTGTCCTATTTCTATACAACTACCCCCGAAAATCCAAGCAAATCCACAAAACCAAAAATACTCAGACAAAAACTGTTGGGGATTCATTCACATGCACCACCACAACCTCGCCCCTCCACTTTGGCTCCAATCCTTCAATTTAGGCAGCTCCTCACCATACCCTCAACCCCAACTATCCCACTCTATGGCAACACCGTGCTTTCCCGCTGGACGCCATGGACATCCGTCGTGCCCCCCTACTTGCATGCGATAATGGCATCCTATCGCCTGACACATCATGTAAACCCTAGCCTCGCCATGTGATACGTCCAAAACGTATCTATAATTTCTGCTTGCTCCATGCCTTTTTTGTGTGATATTGCTATGATATTTATACACTTCCATACACTTTTGATCATATTTGTACTAACCTACTAATGGTTGCAAAAGTGCACAATGTTCTTGTTTTACACTTTATTGTGTAGGAATTACTTGGAAATTGACAAAAACGCAAAAGGAGTCGTATTGGAGTAGGACTCTGACTTTCCTGAAATCTGTCTGAGAACGTTTTTTAAAGATGGTCACGTTCCGGCCCGAAGACGACATCAAACGGAAAAAGTCTAATTGCGAAAGTTGTGGGGAATTTCGAGGCGATAATTCTGGATATAAAATTCGTCCAAATCGGAGTCCGGACGGCCGAGTTTAGCCCCTTTTACTGAGGCCCAAAATCTGATGACGGGAATCCGAGAGTCTATATAAAGAGAGAAAACCTAGGTCACCAAGGGCCACGAATTTTCCTCCTCCCAAGCCGCCGTCTTGGAGGGGAGGACCAGCACCATTACAGCACCATCCACAAGGAAGAAGGGGGGCCAAGGAGCCGCTGCCCCTAGGGCCGCCGCCGCCCCCAAGGGCCGTCGCCGTCTCCTCCTCGCCGCCGCCGCCTCCGTGGCCGCCGCCGGCCGCCGCCTCCTCGCGGGGCTACACCTCTCCATCAACACCATCATCAACCTCCTCCTCACCATGTCCATGTGTGAGTAGTCTTCTCCGGGGCCGAGGGCTCGTACGTGTAGCTATGTGGTTATCTCTCTCTCCCATGATGTGATCTTCATTGTGATCATAGGCTATGTTAATCTAGGGTGATCCCATGATATTTCCCCTTCCTCTATGTATTGGATTGATGTATTCACTTGTCTTTCTCTA
Source organism: Secale cereale (assembly GCA_902687465.1). Lineage (NCBI taxonomy): Eukaryota > Viridiplantae > Streptophyta > Magnoliopsida > Poales > Poaceae > Secale > Secale cereale. The sequence goes on along the minus strand of LR738713.1, from coordinate 98,460,051 downwards.
GTATAATCTCCGAGACCAAGGTGACAGCGGTCTATTGGACATTGTTTAGAAAAATATTTTCATGAGTGATTTCCTCTCTTGTGTGTTGATTGAAGATTGAGAGTCTCTTGGTGCTTGTCTTTGACTATCCTTTAGATATGTTGTGGTGATTGTGGGACTCTCTTTGGATGGCCGCGGTGACATTGGGAAATCCTTAGATTGAGAACTACGAACTTTGAGGTGTGCTTTTGTAGCCCTACATAATTCTCGTCCTCTCTTGACAACGAAGAATGACCTCCGGGTGCGTCTTCATTGCATGTTTTATGGGAAATATCATATGATTTGATTATGTTAATGTTGTTGGGAGTTGCCACTAGTGAAAGTATGAACCCTAGGCCTTGTTTCCACCATTGCAATACCATTTGTGCTCACGTTTACCACTTGTTTGCTTGCTGCACTTTTTATTACAGATATATATTACTTTGTTTTGCCATCCATATCACTTGTCATTTAACATCTCTTCGCCGAACTAGTGCATCTATACAACTCCTAGTTGTATTAGGTGTGTTGGGGACACAAGAGACTTCTTGTATCTTAGTTGCAGGGTTGCTTGAGAGAGACCATCTTCAACCTCTACTTCCCTGAGTTCGATAAACCTTAGGTCATCCACTTGAGGGAAATTGCTGCTGTCCTACAAACCTCTGCGCTTGGGGGCCCAACATAGTCTACAAGAGTAGAAGCGTGTGTAGACATCAAGCTATTTCTGGCGCCGTTGCCGGGGAAGTGAGTGCTTGAAGGTATATCTTTAGATCTTGCAATTAAATCTTTTTGTTTCTTGTTTTTATTTCACTAGTTATGTTTATGGAAAACCGCATTCTTAGTTCGTTGCTTGTGGGAAGACGCCCCACACCTGTGGTGGTTGCTCCTCCTCCTACTGAAATTGTGCCCTATAAAATACCGGCTGGTATTATCGATTATATTTTGGCTAATCGTTATGCAGGAGACAGACATCCCGGTGAACACTTGTTATATTTGTCACAACTATGTTCATTATTTAAGCTTGCAGGTGTATCAAGGGAGTTTGTCATGAGGAAATTGTTCGCCGTATCACTTATAGATAAAGCTTCAGATTGATATAAGCTTCTCGATGACTCGCACTTGCTTGATTGGCAAGAGCTTATGTCTCTTTTTTATACTAAGTTTTATCCTCTTCATGAAATTCATCGAGACAGGAACTATATCTATAACTTTAGGTCTCGTGACGGAGAGAGCGTAGGTCAAGCTTGGGGGAGACTGAAAATGTTAATGCTAAAATGTCCTAACCATGGGCTCCCCAAAGATGCTTATGTGGAGAGTAAGAGTACCTTTTTGCATGTGGATCATGGTAACAATTCTTTATGTGATACTTATATTGTTGAGTTTATTCGTGATCCCACTGAAAATTATTATGAGAAGGGAACATATGCTTATAGATATTTCAATAATATTAAGTTCCCTCTCTTTATGTTGAAGGTTTTGAAGCTGCACTTGTTTTGTCTTCCTATGCTTATTGCTTTGTGCTTCAATGAATTATTCCATTGCAATATTCCTATGCATAGGAAGCATGTTAGTCTTAAATGTATTTGGTATTTGCTTCTTGATGCTCTTTTGTTCTTCAACTCTTATTCCTACGAGAGCATCATTAAAGTCTTAAGCCTATCTTTATGGCTATAAAGAAGGAGCTCTAGGGAGACAACCCTTGTTATCCTTACTTTCAGTTTGTTCTTTCAGGTTTTAGTGGTCTTGATGTTTGTTACTACTGTAGCAACATCATTGTATCTTTATTTTTCAGCTTTGTGCCAAGTTTAGCCTCCGATTGCAAGAAAGTTCAAAAGTTGTGACGTGCTGTCCAGGAAACAGATTCTGTCCTTCGATAGAAAATTCGTATAAAATCACCAGATCATCTTTTTGGTCTGAATTTTTTCGACAGCGTGCTCTATATAATTGTCTTTCGTGCGTCTGTTCTGAGTTTTTTTATTAGAGTTGCAGAAGTGCCCCGAACAAATCATTTACTACCTGCTGTTCTGTTTTTCACAGATTCTATCCTGTTTTGCCTTTCCTTCATTTTGCAAACCTAGAGCTTGCTTTTTCTTTGCCAAAAACCTTTTGGCAATCTTGAGAAACAGTAAAACTTCAAGAATATCTTTATTTCCAGCAAGGTACAATTATTTTATTATGGTTACTAACCTCGCTAATCAGATTATGATGAGTTATGTATGAAGGGAGTTTTCAAGTGTGCGAGGGAAGATGATAAAAAGATTCAGGAGTGTCAAACGCTCAAGCTTGGGGATGCCCCCATGCACCCCTAAGAAATATTCAAGGAGACTCAAGCGTCTAAGCTTGGGGATGCCCCCGTGCATCCCCTTCTCCATCAACATTATCAGTTCGTCCTTCGTTCCACTATATTTTAATCACTTCATGTGTTATGTGCTATGCTTGGAGCGTCTTGTTTTAGTTTTCCTTTTAGTTTTCTTTAGCTTTTCATAACGAGTTGGAACTCAGCTTTCTTTATGTGGGAGAGAAACACGCTCCACTTCTACCTAGAACATAACATAGAGTTTGCATGTCTATCTTTGTTGTGCGTGTTCTTTGTCTTTTAATAGCTACTATCATGCTTAGCTCTTAACTTTCATGCTTATCTTTTTAAAGAGCTTTTGTTTAGTTGGTTGCTTGAACTCTCTTTAGTTATCATGTTTATCTTATTAAGAGAGTTTGCTTCCGTTGCATTGGTTGATATGTCTATGATAAAGATGCTACGTGCATAATGGCGCTTAGTAGTTCATGTTTTCTTATGGTTAGTCTCAAATAGCTGGGGGGTTCCCAATGTGTTATTGGAGTACCAACATGATTTTTTTGCCTATGATGTGGTATAGTTTAGTAATATCTTCCTTCAAAGAATTTATTTTGATTGACTTGGTGTATGCTCACGCATATTTAAGACTGTAAAGAAAGTCTGTCAAGCCTTGATGATCTTTTGTTTCTGAGTAGCGATATAACTTCCATGCCTGATTCAATGTTGCTTTGTCGCTCTGCATGATTATGACCGTCATTGCTCTCTTAGTTGGTCGCTCCCAGTCTTTTGCTAACCTTCGCCTGTACTAAGCGGACTGACTGCTTGTGCATCCACATCCTTTAATCCAGTTATGCCATATTAGTCAACCATACCTTCTTACATGGTATTTACCTACCATTCCTAACGGAGACTTGCATGTGCCATCTCGAAATTATTCAAAGAAAAAGCATTCTTATTTTGTGCCTCTGTTGTAAGTCCATGAGGAAGTAGTAGTTAATTCATAATCTTTTTAAGTTGGACAAGCTTCATCCCGGGATTGCATGTATAATGTGCAAACCCATAATACGAGAAGGAACTGGCATTGAGTGTGTCCGGCTCAAAAAGATAATATAACAAACAAACCCTCCTTCACGCTTTGTTCATGAGAAATCAGAAAACTTTGGCAGTGATAAACAAAGGAGATTAAGAGGATGTGATCGTCCTCATTCAGGAGCCGTTCCTCGAAACTTGTCCATCTCAAGAAGTGATTGAGTTGTCTGCTAGCATTCGTTGACGAAACATGCATGATCTAAAAAAATTATTACCTCTATTTTAAAACCAAGAGCTCTGGTTCATGTTTTATCTTTGTTTCCGATTACGGGTTTTCAACCTTGCCAACAAAAGCCACGGTTCGAGAGTCACCACCTTCTTTTAAAAGCACCAACTACTGAGAGCATGATTGTCATTCTGAGTGTAATGTGCATTGTCCCAAAGTAGCATTGTCTTTTGCATGATTGTGATATCGTTTATTTTGAAATCATTGTATCTAGTCATCACTTAAGCCTTGGAGGTGCCCCTGCATTTATGTTTTGCTTCACTAAAGGGGGCAAACTAGATATCACTTTATCATATTTGCACATCATGTAATTACAAATCTATTGAGTGTTTCAGTATCATATTGTAAAACTTTCAGTTCTTTGTGATTTTCTCATTAGGCAACTTAATTACTACAGACTCATTGTCTCAGTAAGAACTTGTCATGTGACTGTGAAAAGTTCTTATATGGTTAATAGCATGTCACCACAGAAATTATGCTTGTTATCATTTACCTACTCGAGGACGAGTAGGAATTAAGCTTGGGGATGTTGATACGTCCAAAACGTATCTATAATTTCTGCTTGCTCCATGCCTTTTTTGTGTGATATTGCTATGATATTTATACACTTCCATACACTTTTGATCATATTTGGACTAACCTACTAATAGTTGCAAAAGTGCATAATGTTCTTGTTTTACACTTTATTGTGTAGGAATTACTTGGAAATTGACAAAAACGCAAAAGGAGTCGTATTGGAGTAGGACTCTGACTTTCCTGAAATCTGTCTGAGAACGTTTTTTAAAGATGGTCACGTTCCGTCCAGAAGACGACATCAAACGGAAAAAGTCTAATTGCGAAAGTTGTGGGGAATTTCGAGACGATACTTCTGGATATAAAATTCGTCCAAATCGGAGTCCGGACGGCCGAGTTTAGCCCGTTTTACTGAGGCCCAAAATCTGATGACGGGAATCCGAGAGTCTATATAAAGAGAGAAAACCTAGGTCACCAAGGGCCACGAATTTTCCTCCTCCCAAGCCGCCGTCTTGGAGGGGAGGACCAGCACCATTGCAGCACCATCCACAAGGAAGAAGGGGGGGCCAAGGAGCCGCTGCCCCTAGGGCCGCCGCCGCCCCCTAGGGCCGCCGCCGCCGCCTCCGTGGCCGCCGCCGGCCGCCGCCTCTTCGCGGGGCTGCACCTCTCCATCAACACCATCATCAACCTCCTTCTCACCATGTCCATGTGTGAGTAGTCTTCTCCGGGGCCGAGGGCTCGTACGTGTAGCTATGTGGTTATCTCTCTCTCCCATGATGTGATCTTCGTTGTGATCATAGGCTATGTTAATTTAGGGTGATCCCATGATATTTCCCCTTCCTCTATGTATTGGATTGATGTATTCACTTGTCTTTATCTAGTATAATCCCCGAGACCAAGGTGACAGCGGTCTATTGGACATGGTTTAGAAAAATATTTTCATGAGTGATTTCCTCTCTTGTGTGTTGATTGAAGATTGAGAGTCTCTTGGTGCTTGTCTTTGACTATCCTTTAGATATGTTGTGGTGATTGTGGAACTCTCTTTGGATGGCCGCGGTGACATTGGGAAATCCTTAGACTGAGAACTACGAACTTTGAGGTGTGCTTTTGTAGCCCTACATAATTCTCGTCCTCTCTTGACCACGAAGGAATGACCTCCGGGTGCGTCTCCATTGCGTGTTTTATGGGAAATATCATGTGATTCGATTATGTTAATGTTGTTGGGAGTTGCCACTAGTGAAAGTATGAACCCTAGGCCTTGTTTCCACCATTGCAATACCATTTGTGCTCACGTTTACCACTTGTTTGCTTGCTGCACTTTTTATTACAGATTTATATTACTTTGTTTTGCCATCCATATCACTTGCCATTTAACATCTCTTCGCCGAACTAGTGCATCTATACAACTCCTAGTAGTATTAGGTGTGTTGGGGACACAAGAGACTTCTTGTATCTTAGTTGCAGGGTTGCTTGAGAGAGACCATCTTCAACCTCTACTTCCCTGAGTTCGATAAACCTTAGGTCATCCACTTGAGGGAAATTGCTGCTGTCCTACAAACCTCTGCGCTTGGGGGCCCAACATAGTCTACAAGAGTAGAAGCGTGTGTAGACATCACCATGGCAACAAAATCTGAAGCGGAACCCGTGCGAGGAGATACAGGGATTACCTCCGCCTATAGCTAACAATACAATGCGCCTGCGAACGGCCTCCCGCACAGGCAAACCCACAACCCTAGCGCCGCACAGGTCGTTGTTGCGAGAGACGAGCGGAGGAGCTGTTTCAAAAATTGGGGAGGGAGAGCGCGATTCGAACAAGACGATGCGGATGTGGGGGCGGCTTTGCCTGGAATTAATGTCGGGTCCACCACTACACCGCGCGACCCCGCCTCCTCCTCTATCGCCATCTCTATTGGGACGGTGGGTGCGATTGGACAATTGAGATGCGTGCGCTCGGTTCGTCCAAATCGTGCAACTGCATATCTCTACTCCTACTGGGCGAGTTGGTACGTCATTCGTTCCTACTCCCCCATCGCTCCCCAATCGATCATGTCCCGCCCCACCGATTTTCATCCCGTCCCACTGGTTTATTATCCCCACCAGATTTTTCTTATGGCTTTTTTTCATCCTTTAGTCGGTAGCCTCTCACTCCCCCCTCACACATGAGCGAAACTCCCACCATGTCTAACCCTAGATGTCTGTGATAACCCACAAGTATACGGGATTGCAACAGTTTTCGAGGGTAGAGTATTCAACCCAAATTTATTGATTCGACACAAGGGGAGCCAAAGAATATTCTCAAGTATTAGCAGCTGAGTTGTCAATTCAACCACACGTGGAAAACTTAATATCTGCAGCAAAGTATTTTTAGTAGCAAAGTAGTATGGAAGTAATGGCAACAATGGCAAAAGTAATTGCCGTGGAATTGTCACGGAAGATATCCTAGGGTGAGGACTTAGTCGTGAGGCCAACGCATCTATGTGGTAGCTTGAGAGGGGTTGAGCGGAATCGAGAGACACAACACAAGACAAGGATTTAGACAGCTTCGGGCCCCAGGAAACATCATCCGGTAACAACCCTACATGCTGTTTTGGCTAGGTCGAGTCGCCGGTAAACCGGCTCTTTGGGTCTAGCCCTAGAGATTGTTTCTTCTTGCATGTCCCTTTGGGGAGCCCTACCCTCCTTATATATGTTGAAGGGGCGGGTTACATGACTAGTCCTAGTAGGATTAGGATTACTCTATTACAAGTAGAGTCCTAGTCTTGCTTCCTTTGTAGGAGAATATTCCTTGTGCTTTCCTCATAAACCGGCCCACCATAATATGAACCAGCTTTCTCGGCCTTGGGCCCTGTTATCCATCTAAAATACCAACTGGGTCACCGATGAGCCGCTAGGCTCGTGAATCGTCAGACCAGTGAACTACCAGACTCATAAGTCGCCAATCCTCTTGCGGGTTACCAATGAAACGCCAAGTCCGTCCGGGTCATACTTCCGGTCGGGTTACGCCACGGGGTATATCTCCGACATTAGCCCCCAGTTTAATTTGGATTGATCCATGTTAAACTGACCTTCAACATGAACACAAGAACAAATTTGGCGGCTTGTTCTTCGGGTTAAATATTCTTATAAACTGGCACTTGATCATCCTTAAATCCATGTCATTTTTTCCTTCTGAAAAATCCGATTCAATAGACCAGCTTCATAATCAATTTGCTTGCAAAAGATATTAAATAAAGAATCCATTTGAATCGGCCTTCAATGCTCTGATTTCACAAAAATGTTGGTCTTCAAATATTCAACTGATATTCAGTCGGTTTGAAAATGTAGAACTTGCCGGTTTATGATTGCCAAAATTGTCGGGTTATAAAAACTGATGATCCGGGGTCATGACTGTTTATAGACGCCAGGTTATGATTGTTGCCAACGCCGGGTCACACAATTAATATTCCTGATTTGCCCAAAACTGAGAATTTGAAGATGTTCCTCCTTTATATGCATATTACCTGTAGAACCCAAGTCTTAAGAGGAGAACATAGTGATAGCTTAAGACTTGTTTCAATATAAATGTTGCAACCTTGAAGAAATCCGGATTGTTCATCCCAATCACTAGTAAAAACTGAATACTCCATATTATGTAGCCCCCAAGTGCCAGGTTGTCATGCTTGCAGCAACCTGGGACTTGTAATTGCCTGATGCTCAAAAAGCATCAACCAGTGTAGCCCCCAAGGGCCGGGTCATTATGCAAATAATGAGCAGGGACTTTGAAAATATGATCATGTAGACTTGAACAGCAACGTGTAGCCCCCAAGGGCCGGCTTAGTAAGATAATACTGAGTTGGGACTTGATATATACTTCAATTTAAATAACATCATATGATGTAACCCCCATCTTGGGGCTTGTAACCCATGTCCACAAGGTTAAGGGCCTTGTGATTTACCAACTGAGCAGTGGACCCTTCAATATAATGGATTAATACTTGTGTACCTTGGATTGTTGACAGGAGCAATTGGTAGCCCCCGAAGGCCGGCTCATTATAATGTGATGAGTCGGTTCTTCAATAAGGCCAGTAAAAATGACTTTCCATTAGCCCCCAAGTGTCATGGTGCATGCTGGCAGTGACATGAGACTTGCATAATTGTTGTAACCTCAATTTGAATAATGTAGCCCCCAAGTGCCGGGTCGTAAGCCTGCAGCGACTCGGGACTATTCCTTTGTAGAATAAATCATACCCATTGATAAAATAATATCCATTGCGCTGAAGCGACTTTGAAAACCTCAATCATAATATTGGTTATTGATAACCATAATAAAAATCCAGCCATGTTAGCTATTAAATATTTGAATAATATTACCCAGTTTGAAAACTGGTTCCAGTGATATTTGATCACACTGTTGGTTTTACCAAGCCAGTGTAGTAAGGATGATAACCCAAAATTTGAACATTGGTAATTATCATAGATTGCTGGTTTATAAACGAAACCAGGCCGGGTTAATAAACACAGGTCATTATCTTATCTCATACTGGCGACTTATAGTCGAAAGCCAGGCCGGGTTAATAAACACCGGTCATTATTTTATCTCATACTGGCAACTTATAGTCGAAAGCCAGGCCGGGTTAATGAACACTGGTTTATCAAAAACACTATAAACCTCATCAAAGGAGGAAAAAACTTGGCAAATAAAAGCATATGAAAACTTGTAGTCGAGGCTTTTCACGGTCTGCCAAGCCCCAAATTCGAGGCTTTTCATGGGCTGCCAGGCCACTGAGTTAAACCATTTTACAAAGCCTTTTAAGATGGACCTCAATCTTTAACCAATCATCGTTTTAACATTGACAAGTTCAGGGTCTTATGAGATTGACTTGTCAAAGTTCGGCGGGTCATACCAGGTTTACCTGGATGGAGTGACTTACTTAAAAAAGGCAGGCTAACCCGGGGTTTTAGGTGTATACACCAGGCTTCCAAGCCGTGGCTTGATAGCCTATTACAAGGGCCTTAAAAACTCTTTGTTGTTGTCCAACAAGAGCCCCCAAGTAACATTGTGAGCTGTGCTCAGTGGGTGCCTATGTTTGAGTTGTGTCGTGCATCGAACTCTCTTTTGCCCCTTATGATAATATTGGCTTGATAGCCGGATTACCGAAGTAACCAGAGTTGTGCTCTTATGATATTATTGGCTTGATAGCCGGATCAAGAGGGTAGTCAGAACTCCGCCTTATAAAGAGAAATCGCCAAGTGATATATTTCTGAGCTGTGCTCGCCGGGTACCTATGTTTGAGTTGTGCTATGCAACAAACTCTCTTTGGTCCCTTTAATTTTTCCTGAGAACTCGAACTTGCGAGAGATTATTCTTTTCAACCGGAAGTTCTTAAACCGGATATTGATAGCTTAAAAGCCTTGTGGGAGACGTCTTTCCCTTGAACCGGATCTTAAACCAGAATCTTTATTTTCAGCCGGAATTTTTTTGACGGCCTTTAAACTCGAACTTGCGAGAGATTAATTCTTTTTAAACTGGAGATTCGTGAACCAGATTTGAGAGCTTCAGAGCTTTGTAGGAAACAGATTTCCCTTGAACTAGATTGTAAACCGGATATTTGAGAGCTTCAGTAAGACTGGGGTCCTTTGAGCCGGATTTTAAACCGGATTCCTTTTTGATGACCCGGAAATTTCTTTATTGAACCGCGATTTTGTAATTGTCATATACTTTTTAAGCCGGAAATTTTCTGAAGGCCTTAAATTTTCATCAATATAGCAGTTGCCTGTGGGACCGGGTTATTTTTTTCCTCCATCGTCCTGGGGTTCTTAAATTTGCTGAAACTCACAAGATTTGCTTTGTCATGTCATCGTAGCCCCCGAGTCTTAAGACGACTCGAGGAGTTGTCTTGAGATTCTCTGTATTTGACCATAGCAGAAGGTGTATATCATTGGTGTTGATAGCGCGATGTGAATCCACAGAGGGTTGAGGTGACTGCAGTGGGTTATAAATGATCCCGTATGAGCTAGGTCAGCAACTCGGCCAATGGTCCCTTCCAACTAGCGATTTGAAGTTAACCAAACTGTAGTGGCGGCGACTTGTGCGCCTGCCCATTGAGCTATCCAGTGCAGACGGCGGCTGATAATGCATGATAATTTTCTCCAGAGTTGTTGGAAGAAAACCGGGCTACCCAAGCAGTAACTGGCTTTATACTCAATAAATAACTCATCCAGACAGGTGCGGCCTGGTATATTGATGTAGACCAAGCTGCAAGAGACGGACGGTAAAGTCGATCACGGCTTCAGAGGCAACATAGATAGATGAGTCGACCGCGACATTATAAGCCGGCGCGGACGGGCGAGTCAATCATAGGCGCAGTCCGGCAAGTTGCTATAACTGGGCCGTAATGGCGGCGTCTTGCACGCGTCCATTCACCGTGTAATGTGGCACAAACGAACGCCGGAAAGGACGTTGCCATGTTTATAATAAATAATTGTCCTTCATATCAAAATATACAGATCAAAGTAACTGTTTTCTTGATAAAAACAATATATACCAAGAAAATATATTTAGATGGATATCACCTGATATATTTTTTGAATGAAGTGACTGTTCGACAATTTGACCAGGTAGTGGCCCTCACTTTCAAACAACGACACATCCGTTGAGTTTTTTAAGTGGGTCTACAGAGCTTTTCTTTGTCTCTGCCCTGGGTGCAAACGCCCTGACGTGCAATGTTATATGCATATTTGCCCCGTCCATCATTTGGTACCTGCCTTGCTAGTATTTTGCATTGGTTTGGGTCTACTTGTCTTCGAGGAATTTTCACACCTGGTCTTGTGAACCATGCCCTTTGCCATATCTCTTGTACGAACATCAATAGTATCCATAGTCACATAATTGACCAGCAGTTTGCTTTCTTGACCCATGATTTGTCGAAGCCATATACACTGTTTACAAATGTGCAAGAACTGCAGCCGCAGGCATCTGAAGTTTTATCGCTTCATCCTTTGACTAGACGACAGAGCACAGAAAGGCACATTGAAGCAGTACCGCAACATCTGCGGCCTTGACGATGGCGACCAATGGTTTGGCGCGAAGCCGAGCAAGCAGTAGCCCTGCGAACTGCGGCGGCTCGTGGCGACAGGGCCGACCCAATCCGGTAGCGGGAGCAGCTGAACGAGGCCGCAGCCGACTCATGACTCAGTCGAGGTGGAAACATAGTTGTAGCGGCCTGGCGGGTTCAAGGCAGAGCACATATGGCCCGGCGAATCCAAAGGTAAAGCCGGCACGGGATGGCGCAAGAGTCTAGCACGGCGGGTCACGACGGCGGCGGCTCAACGCGCGACGAAGGCGACTCCAGGCACAGACGGTGAAGGCGGGTCAGGCGGCCGGCCGGTTGACGCAAATGATATGGCTCAGGGCTGCGAGCCTGGGCGACTCGAGCAGCGCCAAGCCGGGGCGACTTAGCAGCGGCAACTTGATACTGGTTGCGGTCCAAGCGGCTCATCATGCGGCGGAAACAAGGCGGCTTCAAGGCGAGGACGAAATGCGACGACACCAACGAGGGTAGGCCGCATCGGCGGTTCGCGGCGAACGGCGGAAACGGCGTGAGGCCGCGGAGTCGAGGCACGAGGTGACGGAGGCCGACGACTTAGCGCGTTGTAGCTTGGAACCGCGGCTCTCATCCACAGACAGTTAGGAGTCGAGCGGCTCACGGTGTCCGACGGGGACGACGCCGGTGAAGGGAGGCCGCATCGGCGGCTTGGAGAGGCGCGCCATCGGGGACGACGGAGAGGCACCGGCGGCTCTGAGTGCCGAAGGCATCTTGACGCAGATAGAATCCGGTGATGCTCGGGTGCGTCACGGCGGCAGCGACTCACAGAGGCGGAGGCGACGCAGTGAAGGCCGTGGCGGCGGGTGTGCACCCGGCAAGGAGTGAAGAAGCCAGCTTGACGAGGGACCCCGTGGCGGATTCGATGCAGAGGCGAGGCGCAACGACGACTCAGGGGAGGCAGCCAAACAACGGCTCGAGGCTGCGATGCATGACCCGTGGTGGCGGAGGTGTCCAGGGCGGCTCGATGGTGGCAAACCAACAGGAGGAGGCAAGGCGCGCCGCATCGACTCGGAGTCGAGTTTGGAGTGACTCGGTCTCGGGCGATTGGAGGCGCAAGGCAGTGCAGGGCGTGTGGGCGGATGGAGTAGTAGCTGCGTCAGAACCGGTCAATTTTCCACCGGTGCAACAGGCTGCAGTGATCCATATAGCTATCACCCGAACACGCAGAAGAATCTCCAAATTCGATCTCGGCGACTAGCAATTTTTATTGGGCGGCGCAGCAGCGAAGATCAATCTCTTGTTTTTCCTCGGATTCAAAACTGTAGATAATCTGCTCGTATATTACACCTTGTCACAGACTCAGCGTATCCAAACGACGGCAGACAGATCGCATGCCGGGGCAGCAGCATAACATGTAACCTTAGAATAATATCAATCTTGTCCCCGCCACCGCAGGAACTTGGTCAATCTTGACCGATGAACCCATAGTTGATATGAATTTTTTTCCACGCCGGCTCTTGTTGAACCAGAAAGTTGCAAACTTCTCGAACCCTAGAAGAGATCCCTCCAAGAACTCAACACCACCGTGCGCAGGCCCCACGGTGGGCGCCAACTGTCGTGGAATTGTCACGGCAAATGTCCTAGGGTGAGGACTTAGTCGTGAGGCCAACCCATCTATGTAGTAGCTTGAGAGGGGTTGAGCAGAATCGAGAGACGCAACACAAGACAAGGATTTAGACAGCTTCGGGCCCCGGGAAACATCATCTGGTAACAACCCTACATGTTGTTTGTGGCTAGGTCTCATTATCATCACGAGAGAGTCGTCGGTAAACCGGCTCTTTGTGTCTAGCCCTAGAGATTGTTTCTTCTTGCATGTCCCTCTTTGGGGAGCCCTCCCCCTCCTTATATATGTTGAAGGGGCTGCTTACATGACTAGACCTAGTAGGATTAGGATTACTCTATTACAAGTGGAGTCCTAGTCTTGCTTCATTTGTAGGAGAATATTCCTTGTGCTTTCCTCATAAACCGGCCCAGCATAATAAGAACCGGCCTTCTGGGCCTAGGGCCCTGTTATCCATCTAAAACACCCACCGGGTCACCTATGAGCCACCAGGCTCATGAATCGTCAGACCAGTGAACCGCCAGACTCATAAGTCGCCAATCCACCGGCGAGTTACAAATGAAACGCCAAGTCCAGCCGGCTCATACTTCCGGCCAGGTTACGCCGCGGGGTATATCCCCGAGAGTAACAGTAGCAGTTTGGTATTAATGGTGACAGTAGCAGTAACAAAAGTAACAAAGCAAGTATCAATATTGAACGAACTCATAGGCAATGGATTGACAATGATAGGTGTCGGATAATATTCATCATGTAGCAGTTATAACCTAGGGTGACACCAAACTAGCTCCAATTCATCAATGTAATGTAGGCATGTATTTTGAATATAGTCATACATGCTTATGGAAAAGAACTTGCATGCCATCTTTTGTCCTACCCTCCCGAGGCAGCGGGGTCCTAATGGAAACGAATGGATATTAGGCCTCCTTTTAATAGAGTACCGGACCAAAGCATTAGCACTTAGTGAATACAAGAACTCCTCAAACTATGGTCATCACCGGGAAGTGCCCCGGTTATTGTCACTCTGAGTTTGCCGGATCATAAAACATAGTAGGTGACTATAGACTTGCAAGATACGATCAAGAACACAAATATATTCATGAAAACATAACAGGTTCAGATCTGAAATCATGGCACTCGGGCCCTAGTGACAAGCATTAAGCATAGCAAAGTCGTAGCAACATCAATCTCAGAACATAGTGGATACTAGGGATCAAACTTCAACAAAACTAACTCGATTACATGATAAATATCATCCAATCTGTCACCGTCCAGCAAGCCTATGATGGAATTACTCACGCATGACGGTGAGCATCATGAAATTGGTGGTGGAGGATGGTTGATGATGACGATGACGATCTCCACTCTCCGGAACCCCGGACGGGCTCTAGATCAGGTCTCCCGATGAAGAACAGAAGGTGGCGGTGGCTCCGTATCGTAAAACATGATGGGATCTTCTCTCCGATTTTTTTCTCCCCGAAAGACACTATATAGAGTTGGAGTTGGCGTCGGAGGAGGTCCAGGGGGGCACAAGGACACGGGCGCGCCCAAGGGGGGCACCCCCCACCCTTGTGGCCAGGGTGTGGGCCCCCTCTAGAGATTCTCTCCGTCAATATTTTATATATATTCTGAAAATATTCTCCATGAAGTTTCAGGTCATTCTGAGAACTTTTTATTCTGCACAAAAATAACACCAAGGCAATTCTGCTGAAAACAACATCAATCTGGGTTAGTTCCATTCAAATCATGCAAATTAGAGTCCAAACAAGGGCAAACGAGTTTGGAAAAGTAGATACGATTGAGACGTATCAGTCCGCCAACAATGGCGCCTCCCCCTCTCCTCGATTCTCAACCTACCAGCAGTCAATGACGTCACGTCGGTCCTCCAACTTTTGACACAATGACGCCAAAGCCATCTGTGGAATCAACAGGCATCGCCGCCAGCACCAATTGTCACCATAATTCCCGTGATTGCCAGATCGAACTCCCCATCGATCCCTACTCATACTTTGACGTGCCAAACAGGGCGATGAGCATCACGACCATCGTGGGAGCGGAGAAACTGGATGATGCGCCCGCCTGCGAGGAAGTACGCCACCATGACGAGGGGGGTCATGCCTTCCACTATTCGTCATGTTGTTTAGTAGAGGACAGCGGGACCCCGTCTATGATCTAGACCAAAAGGTAATCCCATTCATCTCCCCACCTTTCCTTCTTCCCGTGGATCAGGTCCTTGTTCTCGGTCAATCAGGTGCTCATTCTCATATTTCACACGTACATAGCCGCCGGAAGAATCGACTATGTTAAGACTTCCCTGGTATTTTTTTCTGATGCAACGTATTGTTTTTTCACCACTAAGCTTCTTTATTTCTCCATAATTTTTCTAAGTCCACCGACTACATGTACATAGACGTGATTCTTTTCTGAACTGCAGCTAACACTTCATGTTGAAGAGAACTTTAGTGTTGGTGGTTTCCTCTTCATGAAGCCATCATCAAGAAGTTGGAAAGGGAGGCTAATGCTACTGCCAGATGTCTCTTTTGCAGCACGAGAAGCAACAATGGTGTGAAAGGAGGAGGAAGAGGACAGACGGTGATGAAAGCTGCAAATGATGAGCTAACGGCGAGGGGGACAGAGGACACCAAGCAGACTTTTAGGATAGAGACACATTTATCAGGATTGTCTTCGTGTTGCGGGTGATGGATAATGAGGGACGGGACCTCGCTTAAGGCTCTTCAAGATTGTCGTTTTATTTGGGGGCTGCCCTTCTATCGCCACCAGGTGTTGACGGGAATCCCACTGAAAATAATATTTCAAGTACATTGATTTGTGTTTTGGTCTTGTTAATTTACTCTTGTGAAATTGCTATTAGGTATTTGTGGTTGCTTTTATAAAGGAATTATCACGCCAGACTTAGCACAATTTGGTTGAAAGGCATCAGATTGGTGGTACAAGCATCCTAAGCTGATCTTGTGTGCCGGATGACCCACAAGTATAGGGGATCAATTGTAGCTCTATTCGACAAGTAAGAGTGCCGAACCCAGCGAGGAGCAGAAGGAAATGACAACTGGTTTTCAGCAAGGTAATGTGTGCAAGTGCTGAAATTGTAAGTAACAGAGTAGTTTGGTAGCAAGATAATTTATAATGAGCAAGTAACGATAATAGTAACAAAAGTGCAGCAAGGTAGCCCAATCCTTTTGAGGCAAAGGACATGCCAAAACGTTCTCTTATAGTAAGCAAAGCGTTCTTGAGGGTACACGGGAATTTCATCTAGTCACTTTCACCATGTTGATTCAATTTGTGTTCGCTACTTTCATAATTTGTCATGTGGGTGGACCGGTGCTTAGGTGATGTTCTTGCTTGAACAAACCTCCTACTTATGATTAACCCCCTCGCAAGCATCCGCAACTATCAGAAAAGCATTAAGAATAAATTATAACCATAGCATTAAACTTTTGAATCCAATCGGTCCCTTACGGAATAGCGCATGAACTAGGGTTTAAGCTTCTGTCACTCTCGCAACCCATCATCTAATAACTACTCCACAATGCATTCCCTTAGGCCCAAATATGGTGAAATGTCATGTAGTCGACGCTCACATGACACCACTAAGGGAATCACAACATACATACTATCAAAATATCGAACACATATCAAGTTCACATGATTACTTGCAACATGATTTCTCTCGTGACCTCAAGAATAAAAATCATGACTCACAAATGATAATCATGCTCAAGATCCGAGGGGTATTAAATAACATATTTGATCTAAACATATAATCTTCCACCAAATAAACCATGTAGTAATCAACTACAAGATGTAATCAACACTACTAGTCACCCACAAGCACCAATCTATAGTTCGGGTACTAAGATTGAACATGATAGATGAACTAGGGTTTGAGAGGAGATAGTGTTGTAGAATATGTTGATGGAGATTGCCCTCCCCAAGATGGGGGAGTTGTTGGTGATGATGATGACGATGATTTCCCCCTCTGGGAGGTAAGTTTCCCCGGCGGAATCGCTCCGCCGGAGGGCAAAAGTGTTCCTGCCCAAGTTCCGCCTCGAGACGGCGGCGCTCCATCCCGAAAGTTCTCTCCTTGTTTTTTCTAGGTCAAAATGACTTATATACCAGAAGATGGGCAGCGGAGGTGGGCCTGGGTGAGCACAACCCACCAGGGCGCGCCTGGGCTCCCTAGCGAGCCCACGTGGGTTGTGCCCACCTGGTGGGCCCCCTCTAGTACTTATTTGCTCCAATATACCTCAAATATTCCATAAAAATCTCTGTAAAGTTTCAGCTTGTTTGGAGTCGTGCAGAATAGGTGGCCTGGCGTAGCTTTTCCAGGTCCAGATTTCCAGCTGCCGGAATTCTCCCTCTTTGTGTGTACCTTGCATATTATGAGATAAAAAGCATTAGAATTACTCCAAAAAGCATTATTATTCATAAAAATATCATAAATAATAGTAGGAAAACATGATGCAAAATGGACATATCAACTCCCCCAAGCTTAAACCTCTCTTGTCCTCAAGCGAAAACCGAAATCAAAAAACATGTGCACATGCTTACAGAGAGAGGTGTCGATAAAAAATACGGACATAGAAACATCATGTTGAATATTATAACAGCAACAAACTTAAACATAAGACTTTTGTCATATAACTTTTATCATAAACTCCTCATGAATAAGTAACAATTCATCACACAACTGAAGTATAAAGCATAAACTCTATTAGAAATCAACAAACTATGTTCTTAGTCAACTTTGCAACTACAATTCATAATCTTTTCAGGAAGTGTCACGTATCGGAGCCTTTAGGAAAATCCACATACTTAGCCATCATATAGTCTTATATGTTTGCTAACACTCAGGCATACACATGAGCAAAACGTTTCAACCAGACACATAGGAAGATAGGGGCTTATAGTTTCGCCTCCAAAGCGTACTCACCTCAAGGCTGATGTCAACAATAATAGCTCATGACACCCATATTCAACTAGACATATGTGCCTAGATCTTTCCTCACCACATGATGCTTGCCAAAGGAGAAAAATAAAAAGGAGTAGAGAGAAGAATCTTTGACTCTTGCATAAAAGTAAAAGATAGGTCCTTCGCAGAGGGAAGCAAAGGTTGCCATGCGCTTATTTGTTTGTATGCTCAACCCCTTAGTGCAGAATAATGTCACATTGTATTGCCCCTTATGATAGCAACCTTTATTATGCAGTCTGTCAATTTTATTCTTCACCATCACAAGTTCGTACAACGCTTAATTTTCTCTTATACTTTTATAAGCAATTTTTATTAGCTTATTGCACCGATGAAAACTTACTTGAGGGATCTTGCTCAATCCCTAGGTAGGTATGGTGGACTCTTGAAAAATATTTTGGTTTAAGGGTTTTTGGATGCACAAGTAGTATCTCTACTTAGTGCAGAATTTTTGGCTAGCAAAGATAGGGAGCAGCGCCACATGTTGAAGGATCTATGACAATATAACTTCTATGTGAATATGAACAAACATAAATCATTACGTTATCTTCCTTGCCCAACATCAGCAATTTTGGCATATAATATTTTGATGAGGGCTCTCAATCACAAAAAATTTCTAGGATAATCTATTTACATGTGAATCTTCTCTTCCCTTATTAATTCTTTCATGAGTTGCATCATTGACCAATGCTATGTTTTTCAATCTCTAATAAAATTTTCTACTTATACTTTTCCTTATGTGGTGTAATCACTTACCATAAGATTAGCATATGATCCTTTTAATTCATTTCCTTTCTTTTTATTGCAACATGAAAGTAAAGAAAGAAAAACTCAAACTAAACTTTATTATATATCTCACACACGATTACAAAGATAGATCACTAAGCAAACTCTCGAAAAGAAAGAATCAAACTAAACTTTTATCCATCTAAAGCAAAAGATAACTATGGATCGAATTAGAATAAGTAAAGGAAAAAGATAGTGGGGATGATACGATACCAGGGCACCTCCCCAAGCTTCACGGAAACCAAGGGGAGTGCCCATACCCGATACTGAATTTTGTTTTGGTGATGAAGAAGGTGATGGTGGTGAAGTGGAGGGTTTGTCCTTCTTCCTCAGCTTACGCTTGAGGGTCGAATTTTCCTCCTTCAATTCACCGATCTCTTGTTCAAGCTCCAGTACCTTTTTACATAAATCTTGCTTATTATCCTGCAAAAGGCAGAAGGGTATAAACTGAACCTTAGGCCTTTTTGGTTTGTTCGGGAGGCTTGACTTCTTGAATTCCACATGCATGTCCCCGGTTGAGGCAGCGGATTTTCGTCCTCATATGAGCTCGTCTCCTCCTTCTCCCTAGGATAATAGTCTTCCTCTTCCTTATGGTCCATCCATAGTGCTCCACATCCCAATAAGACTTGGGGTTTGCGATGAAATCAGCAACATAGCTCTCATCCTCAAAGTCTTGGGATGACATACTTTCAGATCTATCAGGGAAACAGCAAGAAACAAAAGATTTCTCCGCGATACGGTGGTCAATGGGTTCTGAGGGCATATAATGATTTTTTTTAATCTTGGAAAAAAAGAAAATAGAAGAAAAACAGAGTCCGGAAGGTGCCCCAGGTGGGAACAACCCACCTGGGCGCGCTTGGCTTTCCAGGCATTCCCTGGTGTCTTGTGCCCACCAAGGTACGCTTCCTGGTTGTTTCTTATTTTCCAAATTTTCTAAATATTCCAAAACCGAAAAAAATATGTTTCAAGATTTTTCGGAGTCCGTTTACTCACAGTATCACGTACCTCCTTATTTTCACGATCCTGGAATGTTTCGGAAGGACTCTTTTATGTGTTCTTCCGGTTTCAAAGTTTGGATAATATTACTTTCAAAATTAATGGACGTACCTGAAATATAATGTTTTATTCGTTGTACCTTCGGCATTATTTATTTTGATAGCTCTAGATCGATAAAACCTCCTCGATAACATAGGGTCCTTCCCATTTGGAGAGGACTTTTCTGGCAAAGAAACTGAAAAGGAGAGTTGTACAAAAGAACATATTCTCCAAGTTTGAACTCACGCTTTTGGATTCTTTTATCATGCCATCTTTTAACTTTTTCTTTAAATAATTTAGCATTTTCATAAGCTTGGGTTCTCCATTCATCTAGTGAGCTAATATCAAATAACATATTTTCACTAGCAAGTATGAAATCATAATTGAGTTCTTTGACTACCCATATTCTTTATGTTTTAACTCAAGAGGCAAGTGACAAGCTTTTCCATAAACCATTTTATAAGGAGACATACCATAGGATTTTTATATATTGTTCTATAAGCCCAAAGTGCATAATCTAATTTCTTAGAACAATTCTTCCAGGGCCTATTGATAGTATTTTGTAAAATTAATTTTATTTCTCTATTGCTAAGTTCAACTTGACCACTAGACTCAGGATGATAAGGTGATGCAATTCTATGGTTAACATCATACTTGGCAAGTATTTTACGGAAAGCACCATGAATAAAGTGTGAACCACCATCAGTCATTAAATATCTAGGGACTCCAAACCTTGGAAAAATAACTTTCTTAAGCATTTTAATAGAGGTGTTGCGATCAACACTACTGGTTGGAATAGCTTTTACCCACTTAGTAACATAATCAACAGCAACCAAAATATGCGTATACCCATTAGAGGAAGGAAAAGGTCACATGTAATCAGATCCCCAAACATCAAATGGTTCAAGAACAAGTGAATAATTCATAGGCATTTCTTGACGCTTACCGATATTACATATTGTTTGGCATTAATCACAAGATAAGACGAACTTACGGGCATCCTTGAAGAGAGTAGGCCAATAAAATCCAGATTGTAATACCTTGTGAACAGTTCTGTCTCCAGCATGATGCCCTCCATAAGCTTCGGAGTGACATTCATGTCGGATTTGTTCCTGTTCATGCTCAGGTACACAACGTATAATAATACCATCTACTCCTTATTTATAAAGATGTGGGTCATCCCAAAAGTAATGTCTTAAGTCATAGAAGAATTTTTTTCTTTTGTTGGTAAGTAAAGCTAGGTGGTAAATATTTAGCAACAATGTAATTAGCATAGTCGACATACCAAGGAGTATTATTAGAAACATTTATTGCAGCTAACTGCTCATCGGGGAAACTATCATCAATAGGTAGTGGGTCATCAAGCGCATTTTTAACCATAGAAAAGTTATCGGCTATGGGATTCTCAGCTCCTTTTCTATCAGTAATATGTAAATAAAATTCTTGTAGCAGGAGAACCCATCGAATAAGTCTAGGTTTAGCATCTATCTTTTCCATAAGATATTTTATAGCAGCATGATCGGTATGAATAGTTACTTTAGAGTCAACAATGTAAGATCTAAATTTATCACAAGCAAACACAACTGCTAGGAATTCTTTTCCAGTAGTTGCATAATTTCGTTGAGCACTGTCTAGAGTTTTACTAGCATAATGAATAACATTCAGTTTCTTATCAACTCTTTGTCCTAGAACAACACCAACAACATAGTTACTACCATCACACATAATTCCAAATTGCAAGTTCCAATCAGGTGGTTGAACAATAGGTGCAGAAATTAAGGCTTTCTTGAGTGTTTCGAAGGCTTCTAAACAATCATCATCAAAAACAAAAGGAACATCCTTTTGCAAAAGATTTGTAAGAGGCCTAGACATTTTAGAAAATTCTTTGATAAATCTTCTATAGAAACCAGCATGACCTAATAAACAATGCATTGTTCAAGAAATCTTCCGATTCATCGATTTATCGTCTGATTTATCGCTACTCTTGGGGTGACCGATAAGATTATGCCTTATCTTCACCATTTATCGTTTGGGCTGATTTATCACTATGACAAGCGATTTATCGGGAATTTACCGATAAATCGGGCCTATTCATAACACTATGTTTGCAAAAACTATGTTTAATTATGTTTCGTGGACCTTGTTATGCAATATATATTGTTGTCCTATTTTGTTCGTCATTATACAAGGATTCAAAGGCTAGGAATCAAGGTAACACTTCTGTCCAATATTTTGTTGGTGTTCAATATAGAAAATTTTAGTGTTGGGAACCCGGGATTTGCAAAAAAATGGACGATTAATAGTCGACCGATAAAATTGATTAATCGGCCGATTTCCGATTAATCTCTAATTCACATGTGACCGAGATGATAACGATAAGCTATATCCTCAACATAGAAACAACGAATACCTTTGATATCTTTAGGACATGGCATTTTCTCAATTGCATCAACCTTAGCTTTATCCACTTCAATACCTTTTTCAGAAATTTTATGGCCCAAAACAATACCTTCATGAACCATAAAGTGGCACTTCTCCCAATTCAAGACAAGATTTGTTTGCTCGCATCTCTGCAAAATGCTTCCTCGCTACTTCCCCGAGTTTGCGTTGGGGTTTCCCTTGAAGAGGAAAGGGTGATGCAGCAAAGTGAAGTAAGTATTTCCCTCAGTTTTGAGAACCAAGGTATCAATCCAGTAGGAGATTACACACAAGTTGCCAAATACCTACACAAATAATCAAACAACTTGCACCCAATGCTATAAAGGGGTTGTCAATCCCTTCTAGGTTATTTGCAAAAGTGAGATCCGATAGAGATAGATAGATAAGTAAAGTAAATATTTTTGGATTTTTTGGTTTATAGATTGAAAAGTAAAAGATTGCAAAATAGTAGATCTGAAACTTATAAAATGTAAAGAGACCCGGGGGGCATAGGTTTCACTAGAGGCTTCTCTCTTGATAGCGAATATTACGGTGGGTGAACGAATTGCTATCAAGCAATTGATAGAAAAGCAAATAATTATAACGACATCTATGGCAACGATCATGAATATAGGCATCACGTCTATGACAAGTAGACTGAAACGATTTTGCATCTACTACTATTACTCCACACATCGACCACTATCCAGCATGCAACTAGTGTATTAAGTCCATAAAAACAGAGTAACACATTAAGTAAGATGACATGATGTAGAGGACTTAACTCAAGCAATATGATAAAAAAACATCTTGTTATCCTCGATGGCAACAATCCAATACGTGTCATGTCTCTTTCTGTCACTAGGATTGAGCATCGCAAGATTGAACCCAAAGAAAAGCACTTCTCCCATTGCAAGAAAAACCAATCTAGTTGGCTAAACCAAACCGATAGTTCGAAGAGAATTACTAAGATATCAAATCATGGATATAAGAATTCAGAGAAGACTCAAATATTATTCATAGATAATCTGATCATAAACCCACAATTCATCGGATCTTGACAAACACACCGCAAAAGAAGATTACATTGGATAGATCTCCAAGAACAATGAGGAGAACATGGTATTCAAGAACAAAGAGAGATAATAAGCCATCTAGCTACTAGCTATGGACCCGTAGGTCTGTGGTAAACTACTCGCACTTCATCGAAAGGGCAATAGTGTTGATGTAGATGCCCTCCGTGGTTGATTCCCCCTCAGGAAGAGTACCGGAAAAGGCCCCCAGATGGGATCTCGTGAGAACATGGAGTTGTGGCAGCGGAAAAGTTGTTTTGATCGCTCGTCCAGGGTTTCTAGAATATTTGAAAATTTATTGGCGAAAGAGATCGATCAGGGAAGGTGCGAGGGGCCCATAAGGTAGGGGGCGCGCCCTACCCCCCAGGGCGCGCCCTCCACCCTTGTGGTCGCCTCACAGGTCCCCTGGCGTGTACTCCAAGACCATCTGATGTCTTATGGTCCAAGAAAAATCCTCGTAAAGTTTAGTTCCGTTTGGACTTTGTTTGATATTCCTTTTTTGCGAAACTCAAAAACAAGGGGAAAACAGAAACTGGCACTAGGCTCTAAGTTAATAGGTTAGTCCCAAAAATCATATAAAATAGCATATTAATGCATATAAAACATCTAAGACATGTAATATAATAGCATGGAACAATAAAAATTTATAGATACGTTGGAGACGTATCAAGAATCCCCAAGCTTAATTCCTGCTCGTCCTCGAGTAGGTAAATGGTAAAAATAGAATTTTTGATGTGGAATGCTACCCAACATATTTAACAATGCAGTTCTTCTTTAAAGTGGTATGAAAGTTCAGATCCATAAGTTTCAAGTAAAATTTTATGTTGACATGAAAACAATAATATTTTAAGCATAATAGATAATGAATCATCAAGCTTCAAAAATAACATGGCTAAAGAAAGTTATCCCTACAAAATCATATAGCCTTATTATGCTCCCTCTTCTCAACACAAGGTGATAATGCCCACCCCGGTGTTAGCTAAGCATTTGGTTCATACTTTTTAATGCGCTTCGGCCTTTTCAATATTTCACGCAATATATGAGCGTGAGCCATGGATATAGCACTATGGGTGGAATAGAAAGTGGTAATAGACAAAAGTGGGGAGAAAGTCTCACATCAACTCGGCAAATCAATTGACTATGGAGATATCCATCAATTGATATTAATGTGAGTGAGTAGGGATTGCCATGTAACGGATGCACTAGAGCTATAAGTATAGGAAAGCTCAAAAAGACAACTAGTGGGTATGCATCAACTTGCTTGCTCACGAAGACCTATTACATTTGAGGAAGCCCATCGTTGGAACGTACAATCTAAGTTCTATAATGGAAATTCCCACTAGTAATATATGAAAGTGATAACATAGGAGACTCTCTATCATGAAGAACATGGTGCTACTTTGAAGCCCAAGTGTGGAAAAAGATAGTAACATTGTCCCTTCTCTCTTTTTCTCTCATTTTTTGGGCTCTTTGGCCTCTCTTTTTTTGGTGGGATTCTTTGGCCTCTTTTTTATTTGGGCTTCATTGGCCTCTTTTATTTTTTATAACCTCACATGGGACAATGTTCTAATAATGATGATCATCACACTTTTGTTTACTTACAACTCTATATTACAACTCGATGCTAGAACAAAGATATGACTCTATATGAATGCCTCGGTTGGTGTACCGGGATGTGCAATGATCAAGAGTGACATGTATGAAAAATATAACGGTGGCTTTGCCACAAATACTATTTCAACTACATGATCATGCATGCAATATGACAATGATGAAGTGTGTCATAGCAAACGGAACAGTGGAGTTACATGGCAATATATCTCGGGATGGCTATGGAAATGCCATAATAGGTAGGTATGGTGGTTGTTTTCATGACGGTATAAGGAGGGTTTTATACACCGGCGAAAGTTGCGCGGCACTAGAGTGGCTAGCAAAGTGGAAGTGCGAGAGTGTGTATAATCCATGGACTCAACATTAGTCATAAAGAACTCACATACTTATTGCAAAAGATTTATTAGCCCTCTAAACAAAGTACTACTATGCATACTCCTAGGGGGGAGGTTGGTAGGAGTTAACCATCGCTCGCCCCCGACCTTCACACAAAGGTGAACAATCAAGACACAAGCATCTCGTTTTGGGTTGCACTTTTTATAGACCATACGTGCATGCTTCGGGAATCACGAACCTTAACACAATTATTTTCTCTACCCTACTATTTACTACTAGCATGATTCTAATATTACCATCCTCACATCTCAAAACGATCACAATTGTCATATGAAGGTTTTTATTATACCAACTTTGGATGTCTATCATATTAGGACTAACTTCATAACCCAAGCTAATTATGATGATGTTTTAGAGACTCTCAAAATAATATAAGTGAAGCAAGAGAGTTCAACAATTTCTACAAAATAAAACCACCGCCGTGCTCTAAAAATATATAAGTGAAGTACTAGAGCAAAATTGCCTAGCTCAAAAGATAGAAGTGAAGCACATAGAGTATTCTAATAAATCATGATTGAAGTCTGTTTGTCATAAAGGTGTATTCAGCGAGGATGATTGTGGAAAACTAAAAGGCAAAGACTCATATCATACACGACGCTCCAAGCAAAACACATATCATGTAGTGAATAAAAATATAGCCTCAAGTAAAGTTACCGATGGATCAAGACGAAAGAGGGGGTGCCTTCCCGGGGCATCCCCAAGCTTAGGCTCTTGGCCATCCTTGAATTTTACCTTGGGGTGCCTTGGGCATCCCCAAGCTTAGGCTTTTTCCACTCTTTATTCCATAGTTCATCAAATCCTTACCCAAAACTTGAAAACTTCACAACACAAAACTCAACATAAAATCTCGTGAGCTCCGTTAGTAAAACAAAGCAAATAACCACTCAAGGTATAGTTGTGATCTTATTATAATTTTATATTCGTGTAATATCTATTGTATTATAACTTTTCCATGGTTCATACCCCCCCCCGATACTAGCCATAGATGCATCAAAACAAGCAAAAGACACATAAAAATATAATCTGTCAAAAATAGAACAGTCTATAGCAATCTGAAAATTTCGCATACTTCTGTAACTCTAAAAAAACTGAAAAAATTGGACGACATGGGGAATTTGTATATCAATTTTGTATAAAAGTTTCAGAAGGTTTAGACGTTCCATTGATTTACTAAATTTTCTGCACTGGACACAAAAGTTTCTGTTTTTCAGCAAAATCAAGTCAACGATCACTGTAAGCCATCACAAAGGTCTTACTTGGCTCAAACACTAATTAGAACACGAAAACACAATTAATACAGAAGTAATAATGTGTAAAACTTACAAAAAAGAAGCAAATAGTAAAAAAGCAAAAATAAAATTTGGTTGCCTCCTAACAAGCGCTTTTCTTTAAAGCCTTTTAGCTAGGCATTGAGATTTCAATAATGCTCACATGAAATACAAAACTTGAAGCACAAAAAGAGAATCATATAGCATGTGAAAATCACATCTAAGTCTAACATACTTCCTATGAATTGGCATTTTATTGCAAAACAAGTTAGCAAGACAAGCAAGATCTAGCATATGCAAGGAAGAAGAAAGAGCTAATAGCAATCTCAACATAACGAGAGGTAATTTAGTAACATGAAAATTCCCACAATCATATTTTCCTATCTCATAATAATTACATGTATAATCATAGGCAAATTCAACAATATAGCTATCACAAAACATATTCTCAACACGATCCACATGCATAGGAAGTTGACACTCTTCAAAAATAGTGGGATTATCACTAACTAAAGTCATGACCTCTCTCCATCCCACTTTTATCAAAAAAATCATAAGATTGACCATTCTCCAAATATGTGGGATCTAAAGTTGAAACTCTTCCAAACCCACTTTCAATAGTATTGCAAACATATTCATCATGAGGCTTAAATAAATTTTCAAGATCATAAGAAGCATTATCACCCCAATCATGATCATTGCAATAAGTAGAGGACATAGCAAAACTAGCATCCCCAAGCTTAGGGTTTTGCATATCATTAGCACGATTGACATTAATAGAATTTATAATAACATCATTACAATCGTGTTTTTCATTCAAAGAGCTATCGTGAATCACTTCATAAATTTCTTCTTTCAACACTTCATCACAAATTTCAGATTCACAAATTTCAAGCAAAACCTCATAAAGATAATCTAGTGCACTCAACTCACTAGCAATTGGTTCAACATAATTGGATCTTTTAAATAGATTAGAAAGTGTATGAGGATCCATAAATAGATTTTTAGTAAGCGAAGATGTAAGCAAATAGAAGGCACATGGCAATACGAGCAAACATAAGATCGAACAAGAAGAAGGCAAATATTTTTGAAAATCATTTTAGAAGTGAGGGAGAGGAAAACGAGAGGCGAATGGCAAATAATGTAAATGCGAGCGATGAGAGTTTAATCAAAGGTACTTGGTGGGTCTTGACTTGGCGTAGATCTCCCCGGCAACGGTGCCAGAAATCTTGCTTCCTCGCTACTTTCCCGAGTTTGCATTGGGGTTTCCCTTGAAGAGGAAAGGGTGATGCAGCAAAGTGAAGTATGTATTTCCGTCAGTTTTGAGAACCAAGGTATCAATCCAGTAGGAGATTACACACAAGTCGCCAAATACCTGCACAAACAATCAAACAACTTGCACCCAATGCTATAAAGGGGTTCTCAATCCCTTCTAGGTTATTTGCAAAAGTGTGATCCGATATAGATAGATAAACAAGTAAAGTTAATATTTTTGGGTTTTTTTGTTTATAGATTGAAAATTAAAAGATTGAAAAATAGTAGATCTGAAATTTATATAATGTAAAGAGACTCGGGGCCCAGAGGTTTCACTAGAGGCTTCTCTTTTCATAGCGAATATTATGGTGGGTGAATGATTACTGTCAAGCAATTGATAGAAAAGCGAATAATTATAATGACATCTATGGCAATGATCATGCATATAGGCATCACATTCGCGACAAGTAGACCAAAATGATTCTGCATCTACTACTATTACTCCACACATCGACAGCTATCCAACATGCATCTAGTGTATTAAGTTAAAAAAAAACAGAGTAACGCATTAAGTAAGATGACATGATGTAGAGAAATTAACTCAAGCAATATGATGAAAACCCCATCTTGTTATCCTCGATGGCAACAATACAATATGTGTCATGTCCCTTTTTGTCACTGGGATTGAGCACTGCAAGATTGAACCCAAAGCAAAGCACTTCTCCCATTGCAAGAAAACCCAATCTATTTGGCCAAATCAAACCGATAGTTCGAAGAGAATTACTAAGATACCAAATCATGCATATAAGAATTCAAAGAAGACTCAAATATTATCCATAGATAATCTGATCATAAACCCACAATTCATCGGATCTTGACAAACACACCGCAGCATAAGATTACATCAGATAGATCTCCAAGAACAACGAGGAGAACATGGTATTGAAGAACAAAGAGAGAGAAGAAGCCATCTAGCTACTAGCTATGGACCCGTAGGTCTGTGGTAAACTACTCACACTTCATCGGAAGGGCAATGGTGTTGATGTAGATTCCCTCCGTGGTTGATTCCCCCTCAGGCAGAGTACCTCAAGTGGGATCTAGTGAGAACAGAGAGTTGTGGCGGCGGAAAAGTGGTTTTGATCACTTGTCCAGGGTTTCTAGAATATTTGGGAATTTATAGGCGAAAGCGGTCGGTCAGGGGAGGTGCGAGAGGCCCACAAGGTAGGGGGGTGCGCCCTACCCCCAGGGTGTGCCCTCCACCCTTGTGCTCGCCTCGTAGGTCCCCTGGAGTGTACTCCAAGTCCATCTGATGTATTCTGGTCCATGAAAAATCCTCGTAATGTTTCGTTCCGTTTGGACTCCATTTGATATTCCTTTTCTGCGAAACTCGTAAACAAGGAAAAAACATAAACTGGCACTTGGCTCTAAGTTATTAGGTTAGTCCCAAAAATCATATAAAATAGCATATTAATGCGTATAAAACATCCAAGATAGGTAATATAATAGCATGGAACAGTCAAAAATTATAGATTCGTTGGAGACGTATCACAAAACTCGGTCAAGATTGCTTAAAAAATCATCAAAATACTTCCCATAGACGGAAAAGTCATCCATGAAAACCTCAACAATCTTTTCACAAAAGTCAGAGAATATAGCAGTTATACATCTTTTAAAGGTAGCAGGTGCATTGCATAAACCAAAAGGCATACGTCTATAAGCATAAGTTCCAAAAGGACAAGTGAAAGTGGTCTTTTCTTGATCGGGTTGAGAAACAGGTATTTGTGAAAAGCTAGAGTATCCATCAAGGAAGCAAAAGTGTGTGTGCTTAGATAATATTTCTAGCATTTGCTCAATAAAAGGCATAGGGTAATGATCTTTTCTAGTTGCTTTGTTTAATTTTCTAAAATCAATTACCATTTTGTAGCCTGTAATAATTATTTGTGGAATAAGTTCATTCTTATCATTGGGAACAACAGTAATACCTCCTTTCTTAGGAACACAATGAACATGACTTACCCATCTACTATCAGCTATAGGATAGATTATACCTGCTTCAAGAAGTTTTAGTATCTCCGTTCTTACTACTTCTTTCATCTTCGGATTTAACCGACGTTGGTGATCAACAACGGGTTTAGCATCAGGTTCCATATTAATCTTATGCTGACATAGAGTGGGACTAATGCCCTTTAAATCATCCAGAGTATATCCGATAGCATCTCTGTGCTTCCTCGGAACTTTCAATAATATTTCTTCTTCATGTTCTGAAAGGTTAGCACTAATAATAACATGATATATCTTCTTCTCATCAAGATAAGCATATTTCAAAGTGTCTGGCAATTGTTTTAATTCATCACATGATACCTTTAGGTGGAGGAGGACCTCCTAGAGTTTCAATAGGCAAATTGTGTTTGAGCAGAGGACGTTGTTCAAAGAAAATCTCATCTATTTCATTCCTTTCATGCATATGTAAATCATTTTCATGCTCTAGCAAATATTGTTCTAGTGGATCAGTAGGAGGCACATCAATAGAAGCAAGACAAATTGTTTCATCCTTACTAGGCAATTCTTTTTCGTGAAGATTGATACGTCTCCAACGTATCTATAATTTTTTATAGTTACATGCTATTATATTATCCTTCTAGGATGTTTTATGGGCTTTTATATACACTTTTATAGGATTTTTGGGACTAACCTATTAACCCAGAGCCCAGTGCCAGTTTCTGTTTTTCTCCTGTTTTAGGGTATCGCAAAGAAGGAATATCAAACGGAGCCCAATTGACCTGAAATTCAACGGAGGTGATTTTTCGACAAGAAGAAGCCCACGGAGTACCGGAGGAAGACAAGAAGATCCACGGGCTGCCCACGAGGGTGGGGGGCGCCCCCCCCCCTACTGGGTGTTCCCCCCTGCCACATGGACAGCCCGTAGACCCCCTTTGCTTAGCCCCAACTCCAAGACCTCCTATATATACTGAAACCTCCGGAAAGTAACCTAGATCGGGAATTCCGCCACTGAAAGCCTCTGTTGCCACCAAAAACCAATCTAGACCCCGTTCTCGCACCCTGTCGGAGGGGGATCCCTCTCCGGTGGCTATCTTCATCATCCCGGTGCTCTCCATGACGAGGGAGGAGTAGTCCACCCTCGGGGCTGAGGGTATGTACCAGTAGCTATGTATTTGATCTCTCTCTCTCTCTCTCTCTCTCTCTCTCTCTCTCTCTCTCTCTCTCTCTCTCGTGTTCTTGAGATGGCACGATCTTGATGTATCGCTAGCTTTGCCATTTTAGTTGGATCTTATGATGCTCCTCCCCCTCTACTCTCTTGTAATGGATTGATTTTTCCCTTTGAAGTTATCTTATCGGATTGAGTCTTTAAGGATTTGAGAACACTTGATGTATGTCTTGCATGTGCTTATCTGTGGTGACAATGGGATATCACGTGATCTACCTTATGTATGTTTTGGTGATCAACTTGCGGGTTCCATGACCATGGGAATCTATGCATAGGGGTTGGCATGCATTTTCGTCTTGACTCTCCGGTAGAAACTTTGGGGCACTCTTTGACGTTCTCTGTGTTGGTTGAATAGATAAATCTGAGATTGTGTGATGCATATCGTATAATCATGCCCACGGATACTTGAGGTGCAATGGAGTATCTAGGTGACATTAGGGTTTTGCTTTATTTGTGTCTTAAGGTGTTATTCTAGTATGAACTCTATGATAGATTGAACGGAAAGAATAGCTTCGTGTTATTTTACTACGGACTCTTGAATAGATCGATCAGAAAGAATAACTTTGAGGTGGTTTCATACCCTACCATAATCTCTTCGTTTGTTCTCCGCTATTAAGGACTTTTGAGTGACTCTTTATTGCATGTTAATGGATAGTTATATGATCCAGTTAGGTTATTATTGTTGAGAGAACTTGCACTAGTGAAAGTATGAACCCTAGGCCTTGTTTCCTATCATTGCAACACCGTCTATGCTCACATTTACCACTTGATACCTTGTTGTTTTTATATTTTCAGTTTACAAAAACCTATTTCTACCATCCATTTTGCACTTGTATCACCATCTCTTCGCCGAACTAGTGCACCTATACAATTTGCCATTGTATTGGGTGTGTTGGGGACATAAGAGACACTTTATTATTTGGTTGCAGGGTTGTTTGAGAGAGACCATCTTCATCCTACGCCTCCCACGAATTGATAAACCTTAGGTCATCCACTTGAGGGAAATTTGCTACTGTCCTACAAACCTCTGCACTTGGAGGCCCAACAACGTCTACAGGAAGAAGGTTTCGTAGTAGACATGAAGCTCTTTTCTGGCGTCGTTGCTGGGGAGGTGAGTGCTTGAAGGTATATCTTTAGATCTTGCAATCGAATCTTTTAGTTTCTTATTTTATCACTAGTTTAGTTTATAAAAGAAAAAGAAAAAAAATGGAATTAAGGTTACCTCATATGCTTTATCTTTTTGATATCTTTCGTGAAAATGATGGGAAGGAAAATTGAGCTCAAGTACTAGAAGAAGAATTACATAGAATTCTTGGCACTAAAAACTTGAATGATGAGCATGATTGCAATATTGTTAGTGTGAATTCTTCGAATATCCATAGTAATAATGATGATTGCACTAGTCATGATGAAAATATCTCATATAAGCATGTTGATTTTTGTGGAGTGCATAGAGTTTGCAAGTACACACCAAATAGGAAAGATAGATTTTGCAAGAGGCATAAGTATTTAGAAACTAAATGGTTGCTAGAAAGGCTAGATGATTGTGCTGAAAAATTAAAAGTTCTTTGTCGTACTTGTGAACTCTGCAATGAACGTGGTCATTCAACTCTCCAATGCAAATTGTTTCATGATCGAATCATGTCCAAAAATTGTGATGACTTGATTTCCCTTACACATCATAATGAACTTTGCTTGCTTTTGCGTTATGAAGAAATCAAACGTAGAACTAAGCATCTTCTAGAATTTTCCCTTTATAAACTTCTTGATTTGATCTAGAGGAAATATATATCTATTGTGCGGTGAATTGCATTGAAAATCCTTATATTGACAAGTACCTACAGACAAGAAAACAAATAGGAGATGAAATGAATACTAATGAAAGGGAAGAGATTTCCGAATATCCTCCTATTCTTTCTTATGATGAATCAGGTAACGAGGAGGAGCCTTCTATTCAACCAATCTCATTAATAAGGAGCTCCAAAAAGAAGATTAAACCCACACAGGATGCGAAGAAGAAAAAGAAAAGACGGAGAATCAAAGGTAAAGAGGTTTCCCTTCCAAATGATGTTGCTTCTATTACTCATTGTGATGATGATAATTGCTATACTATCGGTGTTATCCATACTATTAATGATGAGAGTGATTATGCTTATGATATGCAAAGGCCCAAGCTTGGGGATGCTATGTTTGATGAGAATGATATATTTGAGAATTTATTTGCTGCAATTAATGTTTGTCCCAAGCTTGGGGAGGCTACGTTTGATGAGGATGATATTTTTAGCCTCCCAAGTTTTGATGAGCAAAGTTATCATGATGAAAGTATGCCTCCTATTTATGATGATTATTGTGATGACACTTATGCTATAAAAATTAGTGATGATTATATTTATAAAACTTGTCATGATTATGTTTACCATTTTTCTGAACATTACTCTTTTAATGTGGAAACAATCTATAGTATTCAAGTCTCTTATGATACTCCCACTATTCCGAATGAGAAGAATTTTGCTTATGTAGAGAGTAATAAAATTTATATGCTTGGGGATCATGACAAGAATGATTTATGTGATGGTTATATTGTTGAATTCATTCTTGATGCTACTGAAAATTATTATGAGGGAGGAATATATGCTTGTAGGAGTTGCAATAATATCAAGTTTCCTCTCTATATGTTGAAAGTTTTGAAGCTAAGCTTGCTTTGCCTTCCTATGCTAGTTGATTATCGTTCCCATAAGTTGTTTGCTCACAAAATCCCTATGCATAGAAAGTGGGTTAGGCTTAAATGTGCTAGTTATATTCTTCATGATGCTCTCTTTATGTTTCAATTCTTATCTTTTATGCAAGCATCATTGTCATC
The DNA here is from genome assembly GCA_902687465.1 of Secale cereale. NCBI lineage: Eukaryota > Viridiplantae > Streptophyta > Magnoliopsida > Poales > Poaceae > Secale > Secale cereale. Next base: position 98,426,355 of record LR738713.1, on the reverse strand, counting down.
ATCATGCCTAGCTAAAAGGCATTAAAGAAAAGCGCTTGTTGGGAGGCAACCCAACTTTATTTTTGTTATTTGCTTTTTGCTTCTGTTTAGGAATAAATATTGCATCTAGCTTCTGTTTAGATGTGGTTTTGTGTTTTAATTAATGTTTGTGCCAAGTAGAACCTTTGGGAAGACTTGTGTGAAGTTTATATGATCTTGCTGTAAAAAACAGAATCGTTAGCTCTCACTAGAATAGTCACCGGATTTTACTGGAGTGTGCTATTTAGTCGATTCTTTTTGCAGATGATTAATAGACGAATTCCTCACATTTACCAATTTATTTCAAAAAAAATTGGAGTTACAAAAGTATGCGAAAGTTACAGATTACTACAGACTATTCTGTTTTTGGCAGATTCTGTTTTTCGTGTGTTGTTTGCTTATTTTGATGAATCTATGAGTAGTATTGGGGAGTATGAATCATAGAGAAGTTGGAATATAGTAGGTTTAACACCAATATAAAAAAGAATGAGTTCATTACAGTACCTTTGAGTAATGGTTTGTTTTCTCATACTAACGGAGCTCACGAGATTTTTGTCTAAGTTTTGTGTTGTGAAGTTTTAAAGTTTTGAGTATTGCTTTGATGGACTATGGAACAAAGAGTGGCAAGAGCCTAAGCTTGGGGTTGCCCAATGCACCCCAAGGTAAAATTCAAGGACAACCAAAAGCCTAAGCTTGGGGATGCCCTGGGAAGGCATCCCCTCTTTCGTCTTCATCTATCGGTAACTATACTAGGAGCTATATTTTTATTCACCACATGATATGTGTTTTACTTGGAGCGTCATGTATAATTTGAGTCTTTGCTTGTTAGTTTGCCACAATTATCCTTGATGGACACACCTTTTTGAGAGAAATAAATATGGCCTAGGAATTGTTAGAACACTCTATGTGCTTCACTTATATCTTTTGAGTTGAATAGTTTTTGCTCTAGTGCTTCACTTACATTTTTTTAGAGCACGGTGGTAATTATATTTTGTAGAAATTGTTGATCTCTCATGCTTCACTTATATCCTTTTGAGAGTCTATTAAAACAGCATGGTAATGCGCTTTGGCTATAAAACTAGCCTTCACATGATAGGCATCCAAGATCAATGTAGTAAAAACTTTCATACTAAGTGCATTGAATATGAAGAGAAGTTGGATGCTTGATGATTGTTTTGAGATATGAGGATAGTGATATTAGAGTCATGCTAATGGAGTTATTATGAAATTGAGAAATGCTTGTGTTAAAGTTAGTGATTCCCGTAGCATGCACGTATGGTGAACCGCCATGTGACGAAGTTAGAGCATGAGGTATTTGTAGAGTGTCAACCTTTGTGTGGAGGTCGGGGGGCGCGATGGTTAACTCCTACCAACCTCCCCCCTAGGAGCATGGGTTGATTGCTTTGTTTTGATGACTCATAAATTTTTGCAATAAGTATATGAGTTCTTATGACTAATGTTGAGTCCATGGATTATACGCACTGTCACCCTTCCACCATTGCTAGCCTCTCTAGTACCGCGCAACTTTCGCCGTTACCATACACCCACTATATACCTTCCTCAAAACAGCCACCATATATCTTCCTCAAAACAGCCACCATACCTACCTATCATGGCATTTCCATAGCCATTCTGAGATATATTTGTTGGGGAACGTAGTATTTTAAAATTTTCCTACGATCACGCAAGATCTATCTACCAGATGCATAGCAACAAGAGGGGAGAGTGAGTCTACGTACCCTCGTAGACCGAAAGCGGAAGCGTTAGAACAACGCGGTTGATGTAGTCGTACGTCTTCACGGCCCGACCGATCAAGCACCGAAACTACGGCACCTCCGAGTTCTAGCACACGTTCAGCTCGATGACGTCCCTCGAACTCCGATCCAGCCGAGTGTCGAGGGAGAGTTCCGTCAGCACGACGGCGTGGTGACGATCTTGATGTTCTACCGTCGCAGGGCTTCGCCTAAGCACCGCTACAATATTATCAAGGAGAACTATGGTGGAGGGGGGCACCGCACACGGCTAAGAGATCAAGAGATCAATTGTTGTGTCTAGAGGTGCCCCCTGCCCCCGTATATAAAGGAGGGAGGGAGAGGCCGGCCCTAGAGGGGGCGCGCCAAGTGTGGGGAGTCCTACTTGGACTCCCAAGTCCTAGTAGGATTCCCCTTTCCTTTTCGGAGTAGGAGAGAAGGAAAGAGGGGGAGAGGGAGAAAGAAAAGGGGGCTGCACCCCTTGTCCAATTCGGACCAGAAGGGGGAAGCGCGCCTCCTTCCTTTTGGCATCTCTCCTCTATTCCCGTAACTCCCCGGTACTCCGAAAATACCCGAACCACTCGGAACCTTTCCGATGTCCGAATATAGTCGTCCAATATATCGATTTTTACATCTCGACCATTTAGAGACTCCTCGTCATGCCCCCGATCTCATCCGGGACTCCGAACTCCTTCGGTACATCAAAACTCATAAACTCATAATAAAACTGTCATCGAAACCTTAAGCGTGCGGACCCTACGGGTTCGAGAACTATGTAGACATGACCGAGACATGTCTCCGGTCAATAACCAATAGCGGAACCTGGATGCTCATATTGGCTCCCACATATTCTACAAATATCTTTATCGGTCAAACCGCATAACAACATACGTTGTTCCTTTTGTCATCTGTATGTTACTTGCCCAAGATTCGATCGTCGGTATCTCTATACCTAGTTCAATCTCGTTACCGGCAAGTCTCTTTACTCGTTCCGTAACACATCATCTCGTGACTAAATCATTAGTCTTTTGCTTGCAAGGCTTATTATGATGTGTGTTACCGAGAGGGCCCAGAGATACCTCTCTGACACTCGGAGTGACAAATCCTAATCTTGATCTTTGCCAACACCACGAATACTTTCGGAGACACCTGTAGAGTATCTTTATGATCACCCAGTTACGTTGTGACGTTTGATAGCACACAAGGTGTTCCTACGGTATTCGGGAGTTGCATAATCTCATAGTCATAGGAACATGTATAAGTCATGAAGAAAGCAATAGCAGTAAAACTAAACGATCATAGTGCTATGCTAACGGATGGGTCTAGTCCATCACATCATTCTCCTAATGATGTGATCCTGTTGATCACACTAGTAGATAAAGGGGGATCAGACCCGGTTCATCTGGGCCTTTAGCCCCGGTTCCAGAACCGGGACAAGAGGATCGGTACTAATGCTCTGACCCTTCAGTCCCGGTTCAATCCAGAACCGGGGCAGAAGGGTGTCCACGTGGCCTGTGCACCGAGTCCAGGCAGGAGGGGCTTTAGTCCCGGTTGGTGGTACCAACCGGGACCAAAAGGCTTCCACGCGTCAGCATTTCTGTGGCTGTGGTTTTTGTTTTTTTTTTTGAAAGGGGAGGGGGGTTTTAGGTTTTGGGGG
>LR738713.1:98373153-98407510 GCA_902687465.1 Secale cereale | reverse complement strand
CATGTATCTTCTGCACCTCCAATCCTAGAGGGCATACGACCTTCTTTGCTGCGTATGTACTGTCGGGCAATTCGTTATCCTTCGGAAGCTTCTTCTTCAATATTTTCAGTAGCTTCTCAAATCCTTTGTCAGCCACAGCATTCTCTGCCTTCCACTGCAGCAATTCCAGTACGGTACCGAGCTTTGTGTTGCCATCTTCGCAATTGGGGTACAACCCTTTTTTGTGATCCTCTAACATGCGATCGAACTTCAGCTTCTCCTTTTGACTTTCGCATTGTGTCCTTGCATCGACAATGACCCGGCGAAGATCATCATTTGGTTCCTCTTGATCTTCAGCAGCTTCACCCGTTGCAGCATCATTGGGCACATCGTCTGGTTCCTCTTGATCTTCACCAGCTCCCCCCATTGCAGCATCACCGTATTTAGGGGGCACATAGTTGTCATCGTACTCTTCTTCTTCGCTGTCTTCCATCATAACCCATATTTCTCCGTGCCTCGTCCAAACATTATAGTGTGGCATGAAACCCTTGTAAAGCAGGTGGGAGTGAAGGATTTTTCGGTTAGAGTAAGACATCGTATTCACACATTTAGTCCATGGACAACACATAAAACCATTCTGCTTGTTTGCCTCTGCCGCATTTAGAAACTCACGCACGCCCTTAATGTACTCGGAGGTGTGTCTGTCACCGTACATCCATTGGCGGTTCATCTGCGTGCATTTATATATAATTAAGTGTGTCAAAAACCATTACAGAACATCATAAATAGATAATTAAGTGACCAAATGGATAAAAGTTCATCATCACATTAAAACCAAAGTACATACATATATAGTTCTCATCTAACCACATATAGCTCTCCATACACATCGAAACTATGTAAAACATTTCAACGCGAAAACAAATGCTATCATAATCGCAACCAAGGTAACAATTGATCCAACGGCATAATGATACCAAGCCTCGGTATTAATGGCATATTTTCTAATCTTTTTAATCTTCAACCGCATTGCATCCATCTTGATCTTGTGATCATCGACGACATCCGCAACATGCAACTCCAATATCATCTTCTCGTCCACAATTTTTTTTATTTTTTCCTTCAAGAATTTGTTTTCTTCTTCAACTAAATTTAACCTCTCGACAATAGGGTCCATCTTGATCTTGTGATCATCGATAACTTCCGCAACATGCAACTCCAATTCCATCTTCTCCTCCTCCATTTTTTCCAATTTTTTCTTTAACGAAATGTTTTCCTCTTCAACTAAATTTAACCTCTCCACAATAGGGTCGGTTGGAATTTCCGGTTCAACTACCTCCTAGACATAATAAAACATCTATGCATGTCAGGTTGGTCGGCATAACTATCATAAGCACTAAAACAAATAGTTATAAATTAAAGATAATATACCACATCCGAATCGTAGACCGGACGAGGGCCCACGTGGGCGGATATCAAAACCATCGCACTATATAATAACAAGCAATAATAAACGTAAGAAAATTAGACAAATATCTATCTAAAGCAATAATAAAAGTAAGAAAAGCATGGACATAACAAGAGGCTCACCACGGTGGTGCCGGTGACGAGATCGGCGGGGGCGATCGACGGCGGCGAAGACGGGGACGGGACGTGACGGACCGCTAAATCTAGACAAATCTCGGAGAAAATAGAGCTTCGAGAGGAGAAAAGCTTAACTAGTGTGGCTCGGGCATTCCACCGAACACGTTGTGTACATAGGAGGTGAGCTAGAGCACCACTAACCCCTCTCCCCCTCGGCCAGAAAAAAAACAGAGCAGTGCGCTCTGCTCTTGAGTGAGGGGGTTTATATAGGCAACTCACTGGTCCCGGTTGGTGCTACAAACCGGGGCTAAAGGGGTGCCTTTGGTCCCGGTTCATAAAACAAACCGGGACCAATAGTGGTGGGCCAGGAGCAAGAGCCATTGGTCCCGGTTTTTAGCTCCAACCGGGACCAATAGGTCCAGACGAACCGGGACCAATGGCCCACGTGGCCCGGCCGGCCCCCTGGGCTAACGAACCGGGTCCAGTACCCCCATTGGTCCCTGTTCTAGATTGAACCGGGGCTAATGGGCTGGACCAATGCCCTGTTTTCTACTAGTGTCAAATGACAACTCATGTCTATGGCTAGGAAACATAACCATCTTTGATCAATGAGCTAGTCTAGTAGAGGCATACTAGGGACACTCTGTTTTGTCTATGTATTCACACATGTACTAAGTTTCCGGTTAATACAATTCTAGCATGAATAATAAACATTTATCATGATATAAGGAAATATAAATAACAACTTTATTATTGCCTCTAGGGCATATTTCCTTCAGTCTCCCACTTGCACTAGAGTCAATAATCTAGCTCACATCGCCATGTGATTTAATACCGATAGTTCACATCGTTATGTGAATAACACCCATAGTTCACATCGCCATGTGACCAACACCCAAAGGGTTTACTAGAGTCAATAATCTAGTTCACATCGCTATGTGATTAATACCCAAGAGTAATAAGGTGTGATCATGTTTTGCTTGTGAAAGAAGTTTAGTCAACGGGTCTGTCTCATTCAGATCCGTATGTATTTCGCAAACTTCTATGTCTACAATGCTCTGCATAGAGCTACTCTAGCTAATTGCTCCCACTTTCAATACGCATCCAGATTGATACTGAGAGTCATCTGGATTTAGTGTCAAAGCTTGCATCGGCGTAACTCTTTACGACGAACTCTTTATCACCTCCATAATTGAGAAACATTCCCTTAGTCATCTAGTTACTAAGGATAATTTTGACCGTTGTACAGTGATCTACTCCTGGATCACTATTGTACCTCCTTGTCAAACTCATGGCAAGGTACACAACATGTTTGGTACACAGCATGGCATACTTTATAGAACCTATGGCTGAGGCATAGGGAATGACTTTCATTCTCTCTATATTTTTCTGCCGTGGTCTGGCTTTGAGTATTACTCAACTTCACACCTTACAAGTCAGGAAAGAACTCCTTCTTTGACTGATCCATTTTGAACTACTTCAAAAACTTATCAAGGTATGTACTCATCGAAAGTCTTATCAAGCGTCTTGATATATCTCTATAGATCTTGATGCCCAATATGTAAGCAGCTTCACCAAGGTCTTTCTTTGAAAACTCCTTTCAAACACTCCTTTATGCTTTCCAGAAAATTCTACATCATTTCCGATCGACAATATGTCATTCACATATACTTATCAGAAAGGTTGTAGTGCTCCCACTCACTTCTTGTAAATACAGGCTTCTCCGCAAGTCTGTATAAATCTATATGCTTTGATCAACTTATCAAAGCGTATATTCCAACTCCGAGATCCTTGCACCAGTCCATAGATGGATCGCTGGAGCTTGCACATTTTGTTAGCACCTTTAGGATTGACAAAACCTTCTGGTTGCATCATATACAAGTCTTCTTTAATAAATCCATTAAAGAATGCAGTTTTGTTATCCATTTGCCAGATTTCATAAAATGCGGCAATTGCTAACATGATTCGGACAGACTTAAGCATCGCTACGGGTGAGAAAGTCTCATTGTAGTCAAATCCTTGAACTTGTTGAAAAACTTTCGCAACAAGTCGAGCTTTGTAAACAGTAACATTACTGTCAGCGTCAGTCTTCCTCTTGAAGAACCATTTATTTTCGATGGCTTGCCGATCATCGGGCAAGTCAACCAAAGTCCACACTTTGTTCTCATACATGGATCCCATCTCAGATTTCATGGCCTCAAGCCATTTTGCGGAATCTGGGCTCATCATCGCTTCCTCATATTTCGTAGGTTCATCATGGTCTAGTAACATGATTTCCAGAACTGGGTTACCGTACCACTCTGGTGCGGAACGAACTCTGGTTGATCTACGAAGTTTAGCAGAAACTTGATGTGAAGTTTCATGATCATCATCATTAGCTTCCTCACTAATTGGTGTAGGAATCACTGGAACTAGTTTCTGTGATGTTCCACTTTCCAATTCGGGAGAAGGTACAATTACCTCATCAAGTTCTACTTTCCTCCCACTAACTTCTTTCGAGATAAACTCCTTCTCTAGAAAGGATCCACTCTTAGCAACAAAGACCTTGCCTTCGGATCTGTGATAGAAGGTGTACCCAACATTTTCTTTTGGGTATCCTATGAAGATTTACTTCTCCGATTTGGGTTCGAGCTTATCATGTTGAAACTTTTTCACATAAGCATCGCAGTCCCAAACTTAAAGAAATGACAGCTTAGGTTTCTCATCAAACCACAGTTCATACGGTGTCATCTCCACGGATTTAGATGGTGCCCTATTTAACGTGAATGTAGCTGTCTCTAATGCATAACCCCAAAAGTGATAGTGGTAGATCGGTAAGAGACATCATCGATCGCGCCATATCTAATAAAGTACGGTTATGACGTTCGAACACACCATTACACTATGGTGTTCAAGGTGGCGTGAGTAGTGAAACTATTTCACATTATTTTTACTGAAGGCCAAACTCGCTAACTCAAAATATTTTACCTCTACGATCATATCGTAGAAACTCTTATTTTCTGTAACGATGATTCTCCACTTCACTCTGAAATTCTTTGAACTTTTCAAATGTTTCAGACTTGTGCTTCATTAAGTAGATATACCCATATCTTCTCAAATCATCAGTGAAGGTCAGAAAATAACGATACCCGCCGCGAGCTTCAACACTTATTGGTCCGCATATATCAGTATGTATGATTTCCAACAACTCTGTTGCTCGCTCCACAGTTCCGAAGAACGGAGTTTTAATCATCTTGCCCATGAGGCATGGTTCGCAAGCACCAAGTGATTCATAATCAAGTGATTCCAAAATTCCATCACTATGGAGTTTCTTCATGCGCTTTACACCAATATGACCTAAACGGCAGTGCCACAAATAAGTTGCACTATCATTATTAACCTTGCATCTTTTGGCTTCAATATTATGAATATGTGTATCACACGATCGAGATCCAACAAACTATTTTCATTGGGTGTATGACCATAGAAGGTTTTATTCATGTAAACAGAACAACAATTATTCTCTAACTTACATGAATAACCGTATTGCAATAAACATGATCAAATCATATTCATGTTCAACACAAACACCAAATAACACTTATTTAGGTTCAACACTAATCCCGAAAGTATAGGGAGTGTGCGATGATGATCATATCAATCTTGGAACTACTTCCAATACACATCGTCACTTCATCCTTTAACTAGTTTCTGTTCATTATGCAACTCCCATTTCGAGTTACTACTCTTTAGCAACTAAACCAGTATCAAATACCGAGGGGTTGCTATGAACACTATTAAAATACACATCAATAATCTGTATATCAAATATACCTTTTGTTCACTTTGCCATCCTTCTTATCCGCCAAGTATCTAGGGCAGTTCCACTTCCAGTGACCATTTCCTTTACAGTAGAAGCACTTGTTTCAGGCTTGAGTTTAGCTTTGGGTTTCTTCACGGGAGTGACAACTTGCTTGTCATTCTTCTTGAAGTTCCCCTTCTATCTCTTTGCCCTTTACTTGAAACAAGTGGCCTTGTTAACCATCAACACTTGATGCTCTTTCTTGATTTCTACCTTCGCCGATTTCAGCATCGCGAAGAGCTCGGGAATTACTTTCGTCATCCCTTGCATATTATAGTTCATCACGAAGTTCTACTAACTTGGTGATAGTGACTAGAGAACTTTGTCAATTACTATCTTATCTAGAAGATTAACTCCCACTTGATTCAAGTAATTGTAGTACCCAGACAATCTGAGCACATGCTCACTGGTTGAGCTATTCTCCTCCGTCTTGTAGGCAAAGTACTGTCAGAGGTCCTATACCTCTCGACACGGGTATGAGTATGAAAAACTAATTTCAACTCTTGGAACATCTTTTATGCTCCGTGACGTTCAAAACGTTTTTGAAGTCCCGGTTCTAAGCCGTAAAGCATGGTGCACTAAACTATCAAGTAGTCATCATACCGAGCTTTTGTCAAAACGTTCATAACGTCTACATCTGCTCCTGCAATAGGTCTGTCACCTAGCGGTCCATCAAGGACATAATTCTTCTGTGCAGCAATGAGGATAATCCTCAGATCACGGAACAATTCCGCATCATTGCTACTAACATCTTTCAATTTAGTTTTCTCTAGGAACATATAAAATAAACGGGGAGCAACATCGCGAGCTATTGATCTACTACATAGATATGCTAATACTACCAAGACTAAGTTCATGATAAATTAAAGTTCAATTTAATCAGATTACTTAAGAACTCCCACTTAGATAGACATACCTCTAGTCATCTAAATGATCACGTGATCCAAATCAACTAAACCATGTCCGATCATCACGTGAGATGGAGTAGTTTCAATGGTGAACATCTTATGTTGATCATATCTACTATATGATTCACGCTCGACCTTTCGGTCTCCAGTGTTCCGAGGCCATATCTGCATATGCTAGGCTCGTCAAGTTTAACCCGAGTATTCTACGTGTGCAAAACTGGCTTACACCCGTTGTATTTGAACGTAGAGCTTATCACACCCGATCATCACGTGGTGTCTCGGCACGACGAACTTTCGCAACGGTGCATACTCAGGGAGAACACTTATACCTTGAAATTTAGTAAGGGATCATCTTATAATGCTACCGTCGTTCTAAGCAAAAAAAGAAGCATAATAAGATAAACATCACATGCAATCAAAATATGTGACATGATATGGCCATCATCATCTTGTGCTTTTGATCTCCATCTCCAAAGCACCGTCATGATCACCTTCGTCACCGGCGCGACACCTTGATCTCCATCGTAGCATCGTTGTCGTCTCGCCAACTATTGCTTCTACGACTATCGCTACCGCTTAGTGATAAAGTAAAGCAATTACCTGGCGATTGCATTTCATACAATAACGCGACAACCATATGGCTCCTGCCAGTTGCCGATAACATTACAAAACATGATCATCTCATACAAAACCGTATATCTCATCATGTCTTGACCATATCACATCACAACATGCCCTGCAAAAATAAGTTAGACGTCCTCTACTTTGTTGTTGCAAGTTTTACGTGGCTGCTACGGGCTTAGCATGAACCGTTCTTACTTACGCATACAAAACCACAACGATGTTTCGTCAAGTATGTGCTGTTTTAACCTTCACAAGGACCGGGCGTAGCCACCCTTGATTCAGCTAAAGTGAGAGAGACAGACACCCGCCAGTCACCTTTAAGCAATGAGTGCTCATAACGGTGAAACCAGTCTCGTGTAAGCGTACGCGTAATGTCGGTCCGAGCCGCTTCATCTCACAATACCGCCGAAGCAAAGTATGACATGCTGGTAAGCAGTATAACTAATATCGCCCACAACTCATTGTGTTCTACTCATGCATATCATCTACGCATAGACCTGGCTCATGATGCCACTGTTGGGGAACGTAGTATTTTAAAATTTTCCTACGATCACGCAAGATCTATCTACCAGATGCATAGCAACGAGAGGGGAGAGTGAGTCTACGTACCCTCGTAGACCGAAAGCGGAAGCGTTAGAACAACGCGGTTGATGTAGTCGTACGTCTTCATGGCCCGACCGATCAAGCACCGAAACTACGGCACCTCCGAGTTCTAGCACACGTTCAGCTCGATGACGTCCCTCGAACTCCGATCCAGCCGAGTGTTGAGGGAGAGTTCCGTCAGCACGACAGCGTGGTGACGATCTTGATGTTCTACCGTCGCAGGGCTTCGCCTAAGCACCGCTACAATATTATCGAGGAGAACTATGGTGGAGGGGGGCACCGCACACGGCTAAGAGATCAAGAGATCAATTGTTGTGTCTAGAGGTGCCCCCTGCCCCCGTATATAAAGGAGGGAGGGAGAGGCCGGCCCTAGAGGGGGCGCGCCAAGTGCGGGGAGTCCTACTAGGACTCCCATGTCCTAGTAGGATTCCCCTTTCCTTTTAGGAGTAGGAGAGAAGGAAAGAGGGGGAGAGGGAGAAGGAAAAGGGGGCTGCACCCCTTGTCCAGATCGGACCAGAAGGGGGAAGCGCGCCTCCTTCCTTTTGGCCTCTCTCCTCTATTCCCGTAACTCCCCGGTACTCCGAAAATACCCGAATCACTCAGAACCTTTCCGATGTCCGAATATAGTCGTCCAATATATCGATTTTTACATCTCGACCATTTCGAGACTCCTCGTCATGTCCCCGATCTCATCCGTGACTCCGAACTCCTTCGGTACATCAAAACTCATAAACTCATAATAAAACTGTCATCGAAACCTTAAGCGTGCGGACCCTACGGGTTCGAGAACTATGTAGACATGACCGAGACATGTCTCCGGTCAATAACCAATAGCGGAACCTGGATGCTCATATTGGCTCCCACATATTCTACAAATATCTTTATCGGTCAAACCGCATAACAACATGCGTTGTTCCTTTTGTCATCGGTATGTTACTTGCCCGAGATTCGATCGTCGGTATCTCTATACCTAGTTCAATCTCGTTACCGGCAAGTCTCTTTACTCGTTCCGTAACACATCATCTCGTGACTAAATCATTAGTCTTTTGCTTGCAAGGCTTATTATGATGTGTGTTACCGAGAGGGCCCAGAGATACCTCTCCGACACTCGGAGTGACAAATCCTAATCTTGATCTTTGCCAACACCACGAATACTTTTGGAGACACCTGTAGAGTATCTTTATGATCACCCAGTTACGTTGTGACGTTTGATAGCACACAAGTTGTTCCTACGGTATTCGGGAGTTGCATAATCTCATAGTCATAGGAACATGTATAAGTCATGAAGAAAGCAATAGCAGTAAAATTAAACGATCATAGTGCTATGCTAACGGATGGGTCTAGTCCATCACATCATTCTCCTAATGATGTGATCCCGTTGATCAAATGACAACTCATGTCTATGGCTAGGAAACATAACCATCTTTGATCAATGAGCTAGTCTAGTAGAGGCATACTAGGGACACTCAGTTTTGTCTATGTATTCACACATGTACTAAGTTTCCGGTTAATACAATTCTAGCATGAATAATAAACATTTATCATGATATAAGGAAATATAAATAACAACTTTATTATTGCCTCTAGGGCATATTTCCTTCAATATTGACATGCAACTTTCCACCGTTCTGTTCATATGACACGCTTCATATTACCATGCATGATCATGTAGTTGACATAGTATTTGTGGCAAAGCCACCATGCATAACTTTTTATACATGTCACTCTTGATTCATTGCACATCCCGGTACACCGCCAGAGACATTGATATAGAGTCATACTTTCTTCTAGTATCAAGTTGTAAATCAATGTAAGTGTGATGATAATCATTATTAGAGCATTGTCCCAAAGAAAAAAAAGGAAAGGCCAAGAAAAGAAAGGCCCAAAAAAAGAAAAAGAAAAAGAAAAAAAGAAAAAAAGAAAAAGGGACAATTGTGTAGCAACCAGACCTCAAACAGTCTGATCTCTGTGCATCAGTGTCATCCCTGGATCAGTAATGCTGACACGCACAGTACTTGAAGGATTTATGACATAGTAGCAATCACACACTTATTACATCGATAGTTCCAACGATGAACTTATTACAATAAAAATGGCTGAAGGCCATCTAACACGATAACAGCGGAAGGCTTGGAAGATAAGTGAGTCCATCAACTCCAACGGCATCACTGAGTATAGAACCACGGCCTAAAAGGCACCTTACTCGTCGTCTGAAAAGTCTGCAACATGAACGTTGAACCCCGAAAACGGGTCAGCACATGGAATATGCTGGCAAGATAACACAAGTATTTGCAAGTACCAGAATAAGGCTATACTACATGCATATTTGGCTGGTGGAAAGCTCTATGGTTACAGTTTTTGCGTAAAGCCAATTTTTCCCTACTTCAAAGGAATAGATTTTAATTAACTATCATGGTAGTTGAAACATCGTTGAGAAGATAGACATCCTCTCAACCCGAATTAAAAATCATCCTTAAACCCAACAATTTTAATTAGAGTAACATGATGAGATTCACATGATAATCCAAGTACAAGATACTCAAGACGTCCGTAACCGGGGACACGGCTAATCATGATCAGTTTGTACACTCTGCAGAGGTTTGTGCACTTTTCCCCACAAGACTCGATCACCTCCGTTTGGTTTCTCGCACTGCATGGTGTTTGAGAAACGGATGACCGAGACACAGCTTTCCGAAGAGGTCCCCTTAACCAGATAGATAGGCCGGTACACCTACAAACCCTCTACATCTGCTAGCCCATCATGGAAAGGTTTCCCACAACTTACTCAACTATGCCAGAGCCCATATTGGCATGTGGCTGCACACGGAAGTTTCTAGTATGAAAAATCTCATGATCCCTTTGAGCCTGGGTGGCGGTCCAAAAGAAAAACAGGCAATCGCTGGAATACCCAGGTGCCTCAATCCACCCAGATGTGTGTTAAAGTTGCCACCTTAAGTTGAACCATTAATTAACAAACTCACATCTGTTATGGATACACTCACCCAATCCACGTCTACGAGCATAGCATGTCCTAACAGCAAACATAGAAGTAACTCCCAAAGGATTGAATGTAATGCAGGTAATAGGTACTACCTCAATCTACTTCCCAGTCCCACAAGTTATTTGATCCTACTCAATGAAATGTGTGAGGGTTTGACTAATGCAATGAAAACTGGGTAATTGGAAAGTATGATGAAAGTGTTACTTGCCTTGTTGATGATCCGCGAAACCTAGAGATTCAAAGTAGCAAGCGGCGCACTCCGGGTACTCTATCGCAAACAAACAAGCATACAATAAGTACTCAACTAATGCACGGGTAAAACTCAAATAAGAGATCTAACCAGAAAGTTCAACTTAAGAACTCCGGTTTGCAAAAAGAATCAAACCAAACGAAACAACGGAAGTCAAACGGCGAAAAGAACTGACTACGCTACCAATCTGGATCTAAGTCCAAATTTAACAGAAGCAAAAGCTTGGTTAACTAGGTTAAATGGAAAGAGGGTTTCGAGACGAAACTCCAGGCGCTTGAATCGTCTGATTCCGATAAACGAGCGAAAAGATAAACTAGAACGAAGTTCGGATCAGAAATCGCGATCAGAAAATAAATACGAAAAAGAAAACTGAAGAACAGCTTAACGAACGGACGTTCGTTAGCTGGGACTAAACGACGAATTCGTTCGTTAAAACGAACGAACGGGTGAATGCATGCTAAACAGCTAAACCGACAAAAAAACGATCTAATCTAAAAACGAACTAGGGTTTCTAAAAAAATTGGGGCAGTTTCTCTTCCGAAAACCGGTGGGCGGCGCGGCTACCTCGTCGGACTCCGGCGGGGTGGCGTCGGCGGCGGCGGCGGCGGCGGTGGCGGAGCTGCTAGCGGCGGCAGCGGCTACTGCTGCAAGCGGCGGCAGCGGCGGGTGCTGTAAGCGGCTGTGGCGGCGGGGCGAGGCGAGGCGAGGGGTGAGAAGGGGGCGGCGCGGCGGCATTTATAGGAGAGGGGGTGCTGCGGCTTGGAGGAGGGGGCAAGGCAGCGGCACGGTGGCGGTGTCCGGCTCGGACACGAGTCCTACGCGGCGGGGAAGGCGGCAGCGCGCCGCGGGCCTGGCTCGGTTGGGCCTTCGGCCCACTCGGGCACGGGGACTCCTATTTTTTTTTAAACGCCGAAACTACGAAAAATTCTAGAAAATAAAATAAAAATCTAAAAATGCCAAAACAAATTTTCACCGTCTAAATGAAATATTTAGAACAAGATGAACATTTTCTTGGCCCTAGATGCATTTTTGAAAACATGCAATTTTTCCTAAATTCAAATAAAATAGCAAAACTCCAAAATAAAACTTATTTGATTTTTCTATTAAATCCTCAATATTTCTATATATTTGGGAGAGTCACTTTACTCCCTCTCTCATATTTTTTTTATTAGAAATACTTGAAGATAAAATAAATAAAATCAAATGATCCTATTTTCAAAATTTGAGAAACCTCAAATTATGAAAATAACGAAATCCCCAACTCTCTCCGAGGGTCCTTGAGTTGCATAGAATTTCTTGGATCCACCAAAAACAAAATTATGATATGCATGGATGATCTAATGTATAACATTCCAAATTAAAATTTTGGGATGTTACAAACCTACCCCCCTTAAGATGAATCTCGCCCTCGAGATTCGGGTTGGCTAGAAAATAGGTGAGGGTGGTCCTTCCGCAGGTCTTCCTCTCGTTCCCAGGTAGTTTCATCCTCGGTGTGGTGGCTCCCCTAAGCTTTGCAAAATTTTATAACCTTCCTGCGAGTGACTCGGCTGGCATACTCAAGAATCTTGATTGGGTTTTTCTTCATAGGTCAAATCATTGTCCAGCTGAATGGCTTCCAATGGCACTGTATCCCTCAGCGGTATCTCAGCCATCTCGGCGTGGCATTTCTTCAACTGAGAAACATGGAATACATCGTGAACTCCTGACAATCCTTCGGGCAATTCCAACTTGTAGGTTACTTCCCCCATACGTTCCAAAATTTTGTATGGCCCTACAAAACGGGGCGCTAGCTTTCCCTTAACTCCAAAGCGCTTAACTCCTCGAAGTGGAGATACTCGAAGCTAAACTAGGTCTCCGACTTCGTAAACTATCTCTTTGCGTTTTGAGTCCGCGTAGCTCTTCTGCCTGGACAGGGCTACCTTGAGCCTATCGCGAATCAACTTTACCTTCTATTCTGATTCCTTGATCAAATCTGGTCCAAACAACTGGCGGTCTCCAACTTCGTCCCAAGACAGCGGGGTCCTACACCTCCTTCCGTATAATGCTTCGAAAAGGGCCATCTTCAGACTGGATTGATAACTGTTGTTGTAAGAGAACTCTGCATAGGGCAAATTGTCGTCCCAACTAGATCCATAATCTAGTGCACAAGCTCTCAGCATATCCTCCAAAATCTGATTGACTCTCTCAGTCTGTCCATCTGTCTGCGGATGAAAGGCTGTACTAAACTCTAGACTGGTACCCAAAGTTTCATGTAACTGATTCCAAAACTTTGAGGTAAACTGGGTTCCTCTATCTGATACGATGCTCCTCGGAACTCCATGCAGACATACAATTCTGGTCATGTATATCTTTTCCAACTTTGCACTGGTATATGTGGTTTTCACAGTGATAAAGTGGGCTACCTTCGTCAAGCGGTCCACCACTACCCAGATTGAATCATATCCTGCTTTGGTCCTGGGCAATCCGGTGATAAAATCCATGCCAAGCTTCTCCCACTTCCATTCGGGTATCGGCATAGGTTGTAACAATCCTGCTGGCTTCTGATGTTCTGCCTTTACTCTCTGACATACATCACAAACTGCTACATACTCCGTGATATCTTTCTTCATACCGGTCCACCAGAAAATGTCCTTCAAATCCAAATACATCTTAGTATTTCCTGGGTGAATCGAGTATGGTGAATCATGGGCCTCCTATAGAATCAACTTCCTGATCTCCGGGTCATTAGGCACATAAATGCGGTCCTCAAACCATAAGGTGGCGTGTTCATCCTCACGAAAACCTTTAGCTCTTTCTTCGCTCATCCTCTCCTTTATAGATACAACCTCCTTGTCAGTTTTCTGAGCTTCTCTGATTTTATCCATCAGGGTAGACTGGATTTCTAGTGTTGCTACATAGCCTCTCGGAACTATCTCCAAACGTAGTTCTCGTAGGTCCTCGGCTAACTCATTTGGAAATTCCTCCGTCATTAGGGTATTGACATGGCTCTTACGGCTTAGCGCATCGGCTAGTACATTAGCCTTTCCGGGATGATAATGCAATCTCATGTCGTAATCCTTAATGAGTTCTAGCCATCTCCTTTGCCTAAGATTCAGCTCCTTCTGAGTGAATATATACTTCAAACTCTTGTGATTTGTATATACTTCACAATGGTTTCCAATAAGAAAATGTCTCCACGTCTTCAATGCATGCACTACGGCTGCTAACTCCAAATCATGGGTGGCATAGTTCAACTCATGAGGTTTTAGTTGTCGTGAAGCATACGAAACAACTCTTCCTTCCTGCATAAGAACTGCTCCAAGTCCTCGACGTGAAGCGTCGCAGTACACCTCATAATCCTTATGTTGATCTGGCAGGATCAACACAGGGGATGAGACCAACCTTTTCTTTAATTCCAAGAAACTGGCCTCACATTCTTCTGTCCAACTGAACTTGGTGTCCTTCTATAACAACTCCGTCATTGGCTTTGCAATCCTCGAGAAATTCTCAATCAATCTCCGGTAGTATCCTGTAAGTCCAAGAAAACTCCGGATCTCTCCAACTGTTGTTGTTGTGGTTGTTCTGAGTGTTCTGGACAAGAAGTTGCATCAGGGTGTTCTGCTGCTGGATCAACTGGGTGAGCTCAGGGGGAAACTCAAATCCGGGCTCACATCTTGGAGGCATTTGATGGGTGTAGAGGGAAGAGATTAGAATAGAAAAGATGTCTAAGGGAAAATCACTACCCATATGCACATGAGACAAACACAATCATATCACACCAATCAATTTCAAGCAAGATCTTACAAATCTAACTAACGTTACAAAAGTACTCTAAAACTAATATATGGAGGTAAACTACTAGTCACAGGGTGGTCATCTAAAAATATTGATTGGCAGAGGATTCCATGATATCCGCTCCGGCTTCATCTTCATAGTCTTCGTCTTTGCTATCATCAGGTTCCGAATCCGTGCCGTCAATGATAATATAGTCTTTAGGTGGAATCTCCTTGGGTTCTTCTTCCTCGTCTTCTTCTCCCATGAGTATCCCTAACTTCCGTGTCAAGTCGTCATTCTTCTCCGCAAGTATTAGCATCTCCTCCTCATATCCGTCGCATGTAGACTTGAGTTCTTCCTCTAGCTCCAAATTCCTATTTAGTGCTTTTCTCAAATCTATCATCCCTGCACACATCTGGTGCTCCTGGCGACGAATGTGATGGTTCAACTCCTGGATGAAGGCTGTGATGGATCTATCCTTCCGGGTGGTGATCATATCCCAATTCTCATCTCGGCGTCCACAAATTTGGTAGATGGTGTCCTTCAGCTCCTGCTTGTGGACTTCTCCAATCCTTCCCATAGCGATGTGGGTTGCCATGCTCCTGCCTAGGTTCCATGTAGGTGCATTAAAAGAAAATTCTATGAGTGAGGTGACGGGCATGAACGTCCTTCCTGGAACTTGGGCTTGAATCAACCAACGCTCCTCCTCAGGTAGAGTGGCATTGTAGGTTCCGGTGAAACTTGGTAGTCCAATGTTTAGATATCTGGTGACTTCCTTCAGGTGTCGTCCAAATGGTGTATCATCATCCGGTTGCATGAACTTGTTCTTTGCATCCACCATCCTAAAAGAGTAGAAGAGATGAGGAGTCAGAAAAGAGAAGAGTGAATAGTGCTCTGGGGCTTTAGCTTAGTGGTCGTGTCCTAAAGTCAGCGTGTGCTCTGATACCATCTTGTAGCGACCAGAACTCAAACAGTCTGATCTCTGTGCATTAGTGTCATCCCTGGATCAGTAATGCTGACACACATAGTACTTGAAGGGTTTATAACAGAGTAGCAATCACACACTTATTACATCGATAGTTCCAACGATGAACTTATTACAATAAAAATGGCTGAAGGCCATCTAACATAATAACAGCGGAAGGCTTGGAAGATAAGTGAGTCCATCAACTCCAACGGCATCACTGAGTATAGAACCACGACCCAAAAGGCACCTTACTCGTCGTCTGAAAAGTCTGCAACATGAATGTTGCAGCTCGAAAACGGGTCAGCACATGGAATATGCTGGCAAGATAACACAAGTATTTGCAAGTAACAGAATAAGCTTATACTACGTGCATATTTGGCTGGTGGAAAGCTCTATGGTTACAATTTTTGCTTAAAGCCAATTTTTCCCTACTTCAAAGGAATAGATTTTAATTAACTATCATGGTAGTTGAAACATCGTTGAGAAGATAGACATCCTCTCAACCCCAAATAAAAATCATCCTTAAACCCAACAATTTTAATTAGAGTAACATGATGAGATTCACATGATAATCCAAGTACTAGATACTCAAGACGTCTGTAACCGGGGACATGGCTAATCATGATCAGTTTGTACACTCTGCAGAGGTTTGTGCACTTTTCCCCACAAGACTCGATCGCCTCCGTTTGGTTTCTCGAACTGCATGGTGTTTGAGAAATGGATGACCGAGACACAGTCTTTCCGAAGAGGTCCCCTTAACCAGATAGATAGGCCGGTACACCTACAAACCCTCTACATCTGCTAGCCCATCATGGAAAGGTTTCCCACAACTTACTCAACTATGCCAGAGCCCATATTGGCATGTGGCTGCACACGGAAGTTTCTAGTATGAAAAATCTCATGATCCCTTTGAGCCAGGGTGGCGGTCCAAAAGAAAAACAGGCAATCGCAGGAATACCCAGGTGCCTCAATCCAGCCAGATGTGTGTTAAAGTTGCCACTTTAAGTTGAACCATTAATTAACAAACTCACATCTGTTATGGATACACTCACCCAATCCACGTCTACGAGCATAGCATGTCCTAACAGCAAACGTAGAAGTCACTCCCAAAGGTTTGAATGTAATGCAGATAATAGGTACTACCTTAATCTACTTCCTAGTCCCACAAGTTATTTGATCCTACTCAATGCAATGTGTGAGGGTTTGACTAATGCAATGAAAACTGGGTAATTGGAAGGTATGATCAAAGTGTTACTTGCCTTGTTGATGATCCGCAAAACCTAGAGATTCAAAGTAGCAAGCGGCGCACTCCTGGTACTCTATCGCAAACAAACAAGCATACAATAAGTACTCAACTAATGCACGGGTAAAACTCAAATAAGATATCTAACCAGAAAGTTCAACTTAAGAACTCCGGTTTGCAAAAAGAATCAAACCAAACGAAACAACGGAAGTCAAACGACGAAAAGAACCGACTACGCTACCAATCTAGATCTAAGTCCAAATTTAACAGAAGCAAAAGCTTAGTTGACTAGGTTAAACGGAAAGAGGGTTTCGAGACGAAACTCCAGGCGCTTGAATCGCCTGATTCCGATAAACGAGCGAAAAGATAAACTAGAACGAAGATCGGATTAGAAATCTCGATCAGAAAATAACTACGAAAAAGAAAACTGAAGAACAGCTTAACGAACGGATGTTCGTTAGCTGGGACTAAACGACGAATTCGTTCGTTAAAACGAACGAACGGGTGAACGCTCGCTAAACAGCTAAACCGAGAAAAAAATCGAACTAATCTAAAAAACGAACTAGGGTTTCTAAAAAAATCGAGGCAGTTTCTCTTCCGAAAACCGGCGGGCGGCGCGGCTACCTCGTCGGACTCCGGCGGGGTGTCGTCGGCGGCGGGCGGCGTTGGCGGTGGCAGGCGGCGGCGGCGGCGGTGGCGGAGCTGCCAGCGGCGGCGGCGGCTGCTGCTGCAAGTGGCGGCGGCGACGGCTGCTGTACGCGGCTACGGCGGCGGGGCGAGGCGAGGCGAGGGGTGAGAAGGGGGCGGGGCGGCGGCATTTATAGGAGGGGGGGTGCTGCGGCTTGGAGGAGGGGGCAAGATAGCGACGCGGCGGCGGTGTCCGGCTCGGACACGAGTCCGGCGCGGCGGGGAAGACGGCGGCGCGCCATGGGCCTGGCTCGGCTGGGCCTTCGGCCTAGTCGGGCACGGGGACTCCTATTTTTTTTTAAACGCCGAAACTACGAAAAATTCTAGAAAATAAAATAAAAATCTAAAATTGCCAAAACAAATTTTCACCGTCTAAATGAAATATTTAGAACAAGATGAACATTTTTCTTTGCCCTAGATGCATTTTCGAAAACATGCATTTTTTCCTAAATTCTAATAAAATAGCAAAACTCCAAAATAAAGCTTATTTGATTTTTCTATTAAATCCTCAGTATTTCTATATTTTTGGGAGAGTCATTTTACTCCATCTCTCATTTTTTTATTAGAAATACTTGAAGATAAAATAAATAAAATCAAATGATCATATTTTCAAAATTTGAGAAACCTCAAATTATGAAAATAACGAAATCTCCAACTCTCTCCGAGGGTCCTTGAGCTGCGTAGAATTTCTTGGGTCCACCAAAAACAAAATTATGATATGCATGGATGATCTAATGTATAACATTCCAAATCAAAATTTTGGGATGTTACAAATTGCTAGTATCTTTTTCCACAATTGTGCTTCAAAGTAGCACCATGTTCTTCATGCTAGAGAGTCTCATGTTTAGTCACTTTCATATGCTAGTGGCAATTTTCATTATAGAACTTGGCTTGTATATTCCCATGATGGGCTTCCTCAAATGCCCTAGGTCTTCATGAGCAAGCAAGTTGGATGCACACCCACTTAGTTTCTTTTGTTGAGCTTTCATACATTTTTAGCTCTAGTGCATCCGTTGCATGGCAATCCCTACTCACTCACATTGGTATCTATTGATGGGCATCTCCATAGCCCATTGATACGCCTAGTCGATGTGAGACTATCTTCCTCCTGTTTGTCTTCTCCACAACCACCACTCTATTCCACCCATAGTGCTATATCCATGGCTCACGCTCATGTATTGCGTGAAAGTTGAAAGGTTTGAAAGAATAGAGTATGAAAACAAGTGCTTGGCTGAAACCAGGGTTGTGCATGATATGAATATTTTGTGTGATGAAGAGGGAGCATAGCCAGACTATATGATTTTGTAGGGATAACTTTCTTTAGCCATGGTATTTTGAGAATACATGATTGCTTTGTTAGTATGCTTGAAGTATTATTATTCTTATGTCAATATAGACTTTTGTCTTGAATACTTCAGATCTGAACATTCATGCCACAACAAAGAGAATTACATTGAGAATTATGTTAGCTAGCATTCCACATCAAAAATTCTGTTTTTATCATTTACCTACTCGAGGACGAGCAGGAATTAAGCTTGGGGATGCTTGATACGTCTCCAATGTATCTATAATTTTTTATTGTTCCATGCTATTATATTATCCTTCTAGGATGTTTTATGGGCTTTTATATACACTTTTAAATGATTTTTGGGACGAACCTATTAAACCAGAGCCCAGTTCTAGTTTCTGTTTTCCTCCTGTTTTAGGGTATCGCAGAAAAGGAATATCAAACGGAGCCCAATTGACCTAAAATTCAACGGAGGTGATTTTTGGACCAGAAGAAGCCCACAGAGTACCGGAGGAAGATGAGAAGATCCACGGGCTACCCACAAGGGTGCCCCCCCCGTACTGGGCGCGCCCCCCTACCTCGTGGACAGCCCGTAGACCCCCTTTGCTTAGCCCCAACTCCAACACCTCCTATATATACTGAAACCTCCCGAAAGTAACCTAGATCGGGAGTTCCACCGCCGAAAGTCTCTGTTGCCACCAAAAAACCAATCTAGACCCCGTTCCGGAACCCTGCCGGAGGGGGGGATCCCTCTTCGATGGCTATCTTCATCATCCTGGCGCTCTCCATGACGAGGGAGGAGGAGTCCACCCTTGGGGCTGAGGGTATGTACGAGTAGCTATGTGTTTGATCTCTCTCTCTATCTCTCGTGTTCTTGAGATGGCACGATCTTGATGTATCGCGAGCTTTGCTATTTTAGTTGGATCTTATGATGCTCCTCCCCCTCTACTCTCTTGTAATGGATTGAGTTTTCCCTTTGAAGTTATCTTATCGGATTGAGTCTTTAAGGATTTGAGAACATTTGATGTATGTCTTGCATGTGCTTATCTATGGTGACAATGGGATATCACGTGATCTACTTGATGTATGTTTTGGTGATCAACTTGCGGGTTCCGTGACCTTGGGAATCTAAGCATAGGGGTTGGCACGTGTTTTCGTCTTGACTCTCCGGTAGAAACTTTGGGGCACTCTTTGACGTTCTTTGTGTTGGTTGAATAGATGAACCTGAGATTGTGTGATGCATATCATATAATCATGCCCACGGATACTTGAGGTGACAATGGAGTATCTAGGTGACATTAGGGTTTTGGTTGATTTGTGTCTTAAGGTGTTATTCTAGTATGAACTCTATGATAGATTGAACGGAAAGAATAGCTTCGTGTTATTTTACTACGGATTCTTGAATAGATCGATCATGAAGAATAACTTTGAGGTGGTTACGTACCCTACCATAATCTCTTCGTTTGTTCTCCGCTATTAGTGACTTTGTAGTGACTCTTTGTTGCATGTTGATGGATAGTTATATGATCCAGTTATGTTATTATTGTTGAGAGAACTTGCACTAGTGAAAGTATGAACCCTAGGCCTTGTTTCCTATCATTGCAACACTGTCTACGCTCACTTTTACCACTTGCTACCTTGTTGTTTTTATATTTTCAGTTTACAAAAACCTATATCTACCATCCATATTGCACTTGTATCACCATCTCTTCACCGAACTAGTGCACCTATACAATTTGCCATTGTATTGGGTGCGTTGGGGACACAAGAGACTCTTTGTTATTTGGTTGCAGGGTTGTTTGAGAGACACCATCTTCATCCTACGCCTCCCACGGATTGATAAATCTTAGGTCATCCACTTGAGGGAAATTTGCTACTGTCCTACAAACCTCTGCACTTGGAGGCCCAACAACGTCTACAAGAAGAAGGTTGCGTAGTACACATCAAAGCTTTCTACTAAACTTGGAAAAATTAAACTCATGAGACTCATCACCAAAACTAACACCGACAGCTTGTTCCTCGCAATCTATTTTAGCATTAACGGTGTTCAAGAAAGGTCTACCAAAGATAATGGGACAAAAGTCATCTTGTGGGGAACCGAGAACAAGAAAATCATTAGGGTATTTTATTTTCCCGCACAAGACTTCAACATCTCTAACAATCCCAATTGGTGAAATAGTATCTCTATTAGTAAGTTTTATAGTAACATATATGTCTTATATCTCTGCGTGTGCTTTGTCATTCATAATTTCTTGATATAAGGTGTAAGGAATAGCACTTACGCTAGCACCTATGTCGCATAAACCATGATAACAGTGATCTCCTATTTTAACTGAGACAACGAGCATGCCAACAACTGGTCTATGAATTTCTGTTTTATCGGGTTTGACAATTCTAGTAGCTTCATTACAGAAGCAAATAACATGCCCATCTATATCTTCTTCCAAGAGATCTTTGACCATAGCTATACTAGGCTCTACTTTGATTTGTTCATCAAGCTTAAATGTTCTAATATAACTTTTGTTGACCATAGTCAATACTTTAGCATGTTACTTTATCCTAACAGGGAATGTTGGTTTCTCAATATAACAAGTAGGAACAACTGGATCAACAATATAAAGTATAGTTTCCACTTTGAAAGATACCGGTTCTTTAATTTCTTCTTTAATAGGTGGGTGATATTTAAACCATTTCTCTTTAGGGAGATTAACATAAGTAGTAAAAGATTCACAACAGGAGGCTGCTATCTCAGAGTCAAGTCCATATTTAGTTCTAAACTTTTGAAAAGCATCGGTATTCATAAAAGATTGAACAGAATCATGCTTAAGCTTAATACGTGACTCTTTACCTTCGTCGCGTTCAATCTTCAGAGTTGCGTTTAATTCTTTCCAAAAGATCCCACCAGAATCCAATAGTCTTCTTCATAAAAGAACTAGCACAAGAAGTATCAAGCATCGATTGATCATTACGAGAAAGCCGAGCATAAAAATTCTGGATAATAATTTCTCTTGAGAGCTCATGATTGGGGCATGAATATAACATTGACTTAAGCCTCCCCCAAGCTAGAGTGATACTTTCTCCTTCACGAGGCCAAAAATTATATATGTAATTCCGATCACGATGAGCGAGATGCATAGGCTATTTTTTTGGTGGAACTCCAATTTCAATTGATTACAATTCCAAGATCCAATATCATCGCACAGCCTATACCATGCCAATGCTTTTCCTTTCAAATATAAAGGGAAAACCTTCTTCATAACTTCATCTCCGGGTAAACCTGCAAGCTTGAACAATCCACAAATTTGTTCCACATATATCAAGTGCCTATCAGGATGTTCGGTTCCATCTCCTACATAAGGATTAGCTAGCAGTTGTTCTATCATACCCGAAGGAATTTCATATTAAATATTTTCAGTAGGTGCAGTAGATTGAGGGGTAGCTAATTGTGGTTCCGGTCCAGGTGAAGATACCCCGAACAAACCCCTCAAAGGATTGTTTTCCATGGTAACAAGTGACAATAAATTTCAGCACACTATATAAATGTTTCCTTTAAAATCCCACTTACGAAAGGCACTTCACTCCCCGGCAACTGCGCCAGAAAATAGCCTTGATGACCCACAAGTATAGGGGTCAATTGTAGCTCTTTTCGATAAGTAAGAGTGCCGAACCCAACGAGGAGCAGAAGGAAATGACAATTGGTTTTCAGCAAGGTAATGTTTGGAAGTGCTGAAATTGTAAGTAACAGAGTAGTTTGGTAGCAAGATAATTTGTAGCGAACAAGTAATGATAATAGTAACAAAATTGCAGCAAGGTAGACCAATCCTTTTGAGGCAAAGGACAGGCCAAAACGGTCTCTTATAGTAAGCAAAGCGTTCTTGAGGGTACACGGGAATCTCATCTAGTCACTTTCACCATGTGGAATCGATTTGTGTTTGCTACTTTGATAACTTGATATGTGGGTGGACCGGTGCTTAGGTGATGTTCTTACTTGAACAAACCTCCTACTTATAATTAACCCCCTCGCAAGCATCCGCAACTACGAGAAAAGTATTAAGAATAAATTCTAACCATAGCATTAAACTTTTGGATCCAATCGGTCCCTTACGAAATAGCGCATAAACTAGGGTTTAAGCTTCTATCACTCTCGCAACCCATCATTTAATAACTACTCCACAATGCATTTCCTTAGGCCCATATATGGTGAAGTGTCATGTAGTCGACGTTCACATGACACCACTAAGGGAATCACAACATACATATACAATCAAAATATCGAACACATATCAAGTTCACATGATTACTTGCGACATGATTTCTCTCGTGACCTCAAGAACAAAAGTAACTACTCACAAATGATAATCATGCTCAAGTTCAGAGGGGTATTAAATAACATATTGGATATGAACATATAATATTCCACCAAATAAACCATGTAGTAATCATCTATAAGATGTAATAAACACTATACTAGTCACCCACAAGCACCAATCTATAGTTTTGGTACTAAGATTGAACACAATAGATGAACTAGGGTTTGAGAGGAGATGGTACTGTTGAAGATGTTGATGGAGATTTCCCTCCCCAAGATGGGAGAGTTGTTGGTGATGATGATGACGATGATTTCCCCCTCCTGAGGGAAGTTCCCCCGACAAAATCGCTACGCCGGAGGGAAAAAGTGCTCCTTCCCAAGTTCCGCCTCGAGAATGATGCTCTGTCCCGAAAGTTCTCTCCTGGTTTTTTCTAGGTTAAAATGACTTACATACCCGAAGATGGGCACCGGAGGTGGGCCTGGGTGAGCACAACCCACTAGGGCGCGCCTGGGCTCCCTAGTTGCCGGAATTCTCCCTCTTTGTGTGTACCTTGCATATTATGAGAGAAAAGGCATTAGAATTACTCCAAAAAGCATTATTATGCATTAAAACATCATAAATAACAGTAGGAAAACATGATGCAAAATGGACGTATCAGTGCCATCTGTGTATAATTCGTTCATACTCCCCCATCGACCCCCAATCGATCGCGTTCCCCCCCCACCACCACCACCACCAATTTTCCTCCCATCCCACCGGTGTTTTCCTTATTGCTTTTTGCATCCTTTAGTCGGTAGCCTCTCACCTCTCCCCTCACACATGAGTGAACCTCCCACCTTGTCTAACCCTAGATGGCCACCACCAATGGTGCCTCCCTCTCCTCGATCTTAAACCTACCAACAGTCATTGATGTCACGTCGGTCCTCCAACTTTTGACACAACGCCGCGAAAGCCATTTGTGGAAACAACACACGTCCCCACCGACGCCAATTGTCACCATAATTACCATGATCGCCAGATCGAAGTCCCCATCGATCCCTACTCAAACATTGATGTGCCAAACAGGGCGATGAGCATCATGACCATCGTGGGCGCGGAGAAACTGGATAATGCAGCCGCCTGCGAGGAAGTATGCCACATGACGAGGGGGGTCATGCCTTCCGTTGTTCGTCATGTTGTTTAGCAAAGGAGGGCAGGACGTCGTCGATGATGTAGACCAAAAGTTAATCCCATTCATCTCCCCACCTTTCCTTCTTCCTGTTGATCAGGTCCTCGTTCTCGGTCAATTAGGTGCTCATTCTCATATTTCACACGTACATAGCCGTCGGAAGGATGGAAGAATCGACTATGTTAAGACTTCCCTGGTATTTTTTCTGATACAATGTATTGTTTTGTCACCACTAAGCTTCTTTATTTCTCCATAACTTTTCTAAGTCCACCGACTACATGTACATACGTGATTCTTTTCTGAACTGCAGCTAACACTTCATGTTGAAGAGAACTTTAGTGTTGGTGGTTTCCTCTTCATGAAGCCTAGGTCTGTTAATGATATCTTAGATCTTGAAGCGGAACGTGCTTTAGAACTGATTCGTAATCTAGCAGCGGTTAGACCGATGAATGACTCTGACATAGAGGCATTGGGAGTTAACGTGTTGAATAATTTTTGTGCGGATCTTGACCCTATCCTCCACGAGACTGAGGATGAAGGCGATTATTTATCCACAAGGGGCATTAATTCGAGTGTGGGTCAGACGTTAGGTCCAATGAGCCTGAATGTCAGGATAGGGTGGAGGATCGGAACAAGCCTAAACGTAAGTGGACGCGGAAAATTTATCCCGCATCTGCGGTGCGTAGAAGTGCTAGAATCCGTACTACTAAAAAATTCCATGATGAATTATGAGAGGCATATTTTGGAATAGCAGAGGTCTGAAGGACTTGGCTAAGAGAAGGTTTCTTGCGGATGCCTCCAACAAATATAGGCTGGACTTCATTCATCTCCGAAACTGGACGGGATAACTTCTCACCCCAGTTTCTTAGTACCTTATCGGGAGGTGCGGAGTTTGATTGGCATTGCCTTCCTCCGAGAGGAAGATCAGGAGGTATCTTACTCGGGGTTAGGTGCGACCAGTTGGAAGTCCGTAGTGTAGTCATGGGAGATTTTGCCGTGAAATTTCGGGTTCGATCCAAGGTTGATGGGTATAATTGGGCACTGGTGGCGGTATATGGAGCCGCGCAACCAGAACTCAAACCAGACTTTCTAGCGGATCTAGTCCGTATTTGTGGGTCCGAGCAGCTTCCGATCCTCGTGGGGGGTGATTTTAATATTATTTGTAGGAGAGAGGAAAAGAACAATGATAATTTTGACGGCAGGTGGTCGTTCATGTTTAATACTATCATAGTGAGCTTGGATCTCAGGGAGATAGAGCTTTCGGGTAGAAAATTCACTTGAGCTAACACCTTACCAAACCCGACGTTTGAGAAATTAGATAGAGTCCTTGCAAGCGTCGAATGGGAGCAGAAATTCCCTATGGTAACAGTCCAAGCGTTATCTCGTGGCATTTCAGATCACGCACCCTTACTGGTTAACTCGGGAGAACCAACTCATGTGGGTAATAAAAACACTTTCTCTTTCGAATTAGCGTGGTTTGAAAGAGAAGGTTTCTTGGATCTGATCGCCAGGGAATGGGCGAAAGGTGCAGGAGGAAAGGCTCCCATTGAGAGATGGCAGAATAAGATTAGACATTTGAGGAGTTTTCTTAGAGGATGGGCGAAGTATCTTAGTGGGGTGTATAAGATTCAAAAGGAAAGGCTCCTTACGCCTATTCAATCCCTAGATGTAAAAGCTGAGTCCACCAATTTAGACACCGTTGAGCTTCGACGCGGAGATGAGATTGAAAGAACTCATGCGAGAGGAGGAACTGAAGTGGGCACTACGAGCTAAGGTTCGCAAGGTGACCCAAGGGGATGCCAACACCCAATTCTTTCATATGATCGCTAATGGCAAGCATAGGAAGAAAAGAATATTTCAGCTTGAGCAAGACGAGGGAACGATTTTAGGACAAGAAAACCTAAAGATCTACATTACCAACTGTTACAAGCAGCTTTTTGGGCCTCCTGAGGATAACTGTGTGTCCTTGGATGAGTCTAGAATCGAGGATGTTCCACAATTAGAGGTGGAGGAGAATGAGATTCTAACTGCCCCTTTTTGGGAGAAAGAGGTGTTTGAAGCGATATCTCAAATGAAGAATAATAAAGCTCCGGGGCCTGATGGCTTTCCGGCAGAGTTTTATAAGAGATGCTGGCATATTATTGAAGGGGATTTGTTACCGATGTTCCATGATCTTTTCTCGGGACAGCTATAGTTGTTTCAGCTAAACTTTGGAACTATCACTATGCTTCCGAAGAAAACAGAGGCTGTGAGAGTTGAGCAGTTTAGGCCTATCTGTCTTCTTAATGTTAGCTTCAAAATTTTCACCAAGGTCGGGACCAATAGACTCACGCAGATAGCACATTCTGTGGTGCAGCCTTCCTAGTCTGCTTTCATGCCGGACAAAAACATCCTAGAAGGGGTTGTGGTCCTTCATGAGACACTCCATGAGATCCATACGAAAAAACTAGACGGGGTTGTTTTCAAAGTGGATTTTGAAAAAGCGTACGATAAAGTAAAATGGACATTCCTTCAACAAGCCTTGCGTATGAAAGGTTTTGATCAGTCCTGGAGGCACCATGTAAAATCCTTCACGCAAAAAGGAAGTGTTGGAATCAAAGTGAATGATGACATAGGTCACTATTTCCAAACACATAAAGGACTACGCCAAGGAGATCCAATGTCACCGATCTTGTTCAACATAGTGGTTGACATGCTGACGATTCTCATTGGCATGGGCTAAAGAAGCTGGTCAGGTTAGTGGACTGGTTCCTCATCTAGTTGATGGAGGTGTCTCTATCCTGCAGTACGCTGATGATACTATCATCTTCATGGAGTATGATTTGGCCAAAGCGAGAAACATGAAGCTGTTTCTTTGTTTGTTTGAACAATTGAGTGGACTGAAGATTAATTTCCACAAAAGCGAAATGTTATGCTTTCGAAAAGCGAAGGAGGAACAAGACTCTCACAAACAATTGTTCGGGTGTGAGTTGGGGGAGTTACCCTTTACGTATTTGGGTATACCAATTCACCATCGTAAGCTCACAAACTCTGAATGGAAGTGTATCGAAGATAGATTCGAAAAGAAACTTAGCTGCTGGAAGGGCAAGCTGATGTCATACGGGGGCCGGTTAATTCTTATTAATTCTGTCCTGACGAGTATGCCCATGTTTGTACTATCTTTTTTCGAGATTCCTGTTGGGGTTCGGAAAAGACTAGACTTCTATCGGTCACGCTTCTTCTGGCAGAGTGATGAACTCAAGAGAAAATACATACTAGCTAGATGGGATATCATTTGTCGCCCGAAAGATCAAGGGGGTCTGGGCATAGAAAATCTTGAGGTCAAAAACAAATGTCTCCTTAGCAAGTGGCTGTATAATTTGTCACAAGAGTCGGAAGCTACATGGGCCCAGATTCTGCGTAATAAGTACCTTCACTCCAAAACCTTGTCGCAGGTGACGGTGCGGCCGGGTGACTCACCCTTTTGGAAAGGACTGATGAAAGTTAAACCAGTCTTTTTCAATAGGACCAAATTTATTATCGGAGACGGTACCTCCACGATATTCTGGGAGGATACGTGGCTAGGGGAAACGCCTCTCGCACTTCAATATCCTTCTCTCTATCGTATTGTTCAACGAAGAGAGGCCTTTGTGGCCACAATTTTTGAGTCCTCTCCCCTTAATATTCAATTCAGGAGAGCGCTTGTCGGAAACCGTTGGGAAGCATGGCTCCATCTTGTAAGGAGACTCATGGAGGTACAGTTATCTCAACGTTCCGACCAGTTGAACTGGAGGCTATCTAGGAATGGACAATTCACGGTAAAAACTATGTATTTAGATGTTATCAACTCTAGCTCTATTCCTATGTCGAAATATGTTTGGAGTATCAAAGTTCCTTTGAGGGTTAAAGTGTTTATGTGGTTTGTCCACAAACAAGTCATTTTAACTAAGGATAATTTGACGAAACGTAACTGGACGGGTTCTACGAGATGTTCTTTTTGTGACCGGAACGAAACTATCAAACACCTCTTTCTCGAATGTCCGTTGGCACAAATTTTATGGTGGTCAGTTCAAATTGCATTTAATATTACTCCTCCGAATTCGATTAGCACGTTATTTGGGACGTGGCTAGACGGGATAGATCCCGCAACAGTGAGACACATTCGTGTAGGAGTATGTGCTTTATTATGGGCAATTTGGAACTGCAGAAATGATTTGGTTTTTAACAGAGCATCAAATACTCATTTTTTGCAGGTTATATTCTGAGCTACAACATTGATCCGTATGTGGTCGCTACTCACTCCGACAGAGGCCAGGGAGCGTTTCGTTACTGGGTTTGTCCGGTGGGAGATGGTAGCTCGGGTTATTTTCAACCGGTTTGGATGACGGTCATGTAATAGGATAGGCAATTAGTTTCCCTATCTATCCCTTAATAGCCGGTTGTGGCCTTTGTTTATTTGTGCTTTAATGCTCTGCGTGAGCTTTTGTTTCAGACTAAAGGACCTTTGTTACACTCTTTTTCATTCTTAATAAAGGTGGCCGTATGCATCTTTCTGATACAGAGGCCGGGGATTCCCCCTTTTCGAAAAAAATGAAGCCATCATCAAGAAGTTGGAAAGGGAGGCTAATGCTACAACCACATGTCTCAACACGAGAAGCAACAATTGTGTGAAAGGAGGAGGAAGAGGACGGACGGTGATGAAAGCTGCAGACGATGAGCTAGCGGCGAGGGGGACAGAGGACACCAAGCAGACCTTCAGGATAGAGACACATTTATCAAGATTGTCTTCGTGTTGCGAGTGATGGATAATGAGGGGCGGGACCTCGCTTAAGGCTCTTCAAGATTGTCGTTTTATTTGGGGGGCTGCCCTTCTATCACCACCATGTGCTGACGGGAATCCCACTGAAAATAATATTTCAAGTACATTAATTTGTGTTCTGGTCCTGTTAATTTACTCTTGTGAATTTGCTATTAGGTATTTGTGGTTGCTTTTATAAAGGAATAGTTCTCACGCCAGATTTAGCACAATTTGGTTGAAAGGCATCAGATTGGTGGTACAAGCATCCTAAGTTGATCTTGTGTGCCATCTGCGTATGATTCACAAGAGGAGAAGGTGTGTGACTAGTGCCAGAAGAGGAAAGGAAAATGGATGGAGCAACTTCTTCTTGTTTTTTGATTCATGTCGATGATTCAGACTATGCTATCTTGGGTTTTCAGTATGTATAGAGTATGGTAACATATATGTTTTCCTCTAGGCATCATAGCATTGTGGATTTGCATCATTAATTCAGGAGGCTAGCTGGATGTGATATGGACATGGGTGATTTTGAGCCAACACCAGCCTTAAAAGTATGTCTCTGTTTTCTCTCATGCTTCTACTATGATGCCTCCACTACTAGAAAAAGGGCTATAGATGGGATTGACACTAATGGTGCACCAGACATGTGGTGCGCCATTAGTATATACTAATTGCGCACCACCTTCTGGTACGCCATTAGAGTTGAATACACTAATGGTGCACTTGGCTCAGGGTGCGCCATTAGTATTAATTTTTTTTTCCTTTTCCAAACATACTAATGGTGCATCCAGACACAGTGCGCCATTACTAGTTGTAACTAGTAATGACGCACCAGTCACAGAGTGCGCCACTACTGTTGTTTTTTTATTATATTTTTTATTCTTTTTTTTGCAAAACTACTAATGGCGCACTGTTCCAGAGTGCGCCATTACTAGTTTATACTAGTAATGGTGCACTTTGGCACAGTGCGCCATTAGTATGTTTTTTTGTTTTTTTTTTTTGCAAAACTACTAATGGCGCACCACCTGCTGGTGCGCCATTAGTAACCTGGGTTACTAATGACGCATTTTGAGGTGGTGCGCCATTAGTAAGTGGGCACCAACAAGATATTTTGGACAGCCACTCCTACCCACTCAATTTCTCCCCACTTCATTCTCTCCACCTTTTTTTTTGAGTCTACTTCATTCTCTCCACCTCCTCCTCCAAAGCTTGTCTCGGGTGCCTCCTCTTTGTCACCTCATTTCCACCATAGATTCATTCAAATTAAGTGGTTAAATTACCTTGTTTTGATAGGTAAGTAAGGGGGAAGCTATATTTATGTTGTTCTCCCTACAACAATGTGCACATGCACTTTTTATGGCCTAGCTAGATCTATGTATGTTCGTGGTGTTGCATATGTTTGTGGTGTTGCATATGTGTTTGTGATTGGAGGTGTACCGGTATTTGAAATGCGATAGTTGCCAATATTTTGCCGGAATGTTGATTCATTTCCGTTTCGGCGAGAATTTTGGCATTAAGCATTCTTTTTTGTCCTATTTTTGGGGAAAGTCATGACAAATTTTTTCTTGGTTCTAAAATATCGTTTTGCTCTACCCCGCAGGCGACCATGGTTCGCACGATGATCAAAGGCATCGTGAATAGGTTTTTGAGCTCCGCGAAGGCCGAGATGCTTCAAAAGAACGAGACGGAGATAAGATGTTCGTGTCGAAGATGCAAGCTGAAGAGCCTTATTGAGGACCCGGAATCCGGGCAGGTGCGGGACCACCTGCTCTTGCGTGGTTTCATGGATGGCTATCGGTGGCAAGGGGATGAAGATGACTATGAAGTCGTCCATGGGGGCCGGGCAAGAAATGAGGAATGGCAGCAAGACAACCACTGCGGCTCGGGCGGGCGAGAAGACGAAGAATCCCCAGGAGATGATCACGACGATGATGATGTACACAGTCATCATGTAGAAGATGCAGGACATGATGAAGAGGAAGATGCCGGAGCAGACGACGGGCATGATCATGAAGATGATGATGCCGGCGGAGCAGACAACATTGGACCATCGATGGGCTGGGTGCAGGACCCTCATATTCAAGAGCTGCTTCTCAAGCAGACAGATAACACAAGAGCTGCCGCCCGAGAGAAAGCCAAGATGGATCAACTGGAGTTAGACGCGGTTACTCCATTGTATGAAGGATGCAGGCCTGAGGATACCCGCCTGAAAGTAACGCTCATGGCTCTGGAGATGAAGGTAAAACACAAAATGACCGACGCATGCTTCGATGAGAACATGTCATTCTGGCACAAACGTCTTCCCAAGGGGAACAAGTGACCGACCAGTTTTGAGGAGGCGAAGAAAATCGTGTGTCCTCTGGATTTACCGGACGTGAAATACCATGTGTGCATGAACAATTGCATCATTTATCGGGACGAGCACGCGGAGTCTACCATATGTCCGGTGTGCGGCGTCACTCGATACAAGAAGAGGAAGAAAGCTCATCGAAAAGTGGTGTGGTACTTTCCGATCACTCCTCGTCAGTAGCGGTATTTTGCGGACCCTAAGGTAGCAAAGCTCCTGCGTTGGCACGCGGATAGGAAGGAGAAGAAGTGAGAAGATGACGCAAATGATCTGGAGATAGATAAAAAAGACAAGATGCTGAGTCACCCTAAGGATGCGAGCTAGTGGCAAGCGTTGAACTTCGAAGACCTAGAATTTTGGAACGATCCAAGGAACATCGTGCTGGGCGCGAGCACCGATGGAGTCAATCCGTTTGGCAGCTAGAGAAGCACACATAGCACCTCACAGCCTTGATGTCATGCATATCACGAAGAACGTGTGCGAGAGTCTGCTTGGTACCCTGCTCAACATGCCAGAGAGGACCAAAGATGGGCCGAAAGCAAGGGCAGACTTGAAATCAATGGGCATCAGGCAGGAGCTTCACGCTAATGATGATGATGATGATGAGGCGAAGCAGGACACGGAAAGTCGTCGCAAAGGCAAAAAGGCCAAGAAGACCAGAAATGACTACCCTCCCGTGTGCTTCACTCTAAGTTAGGAGGAGATCGAGCAGTTTTTCACCTGCCTCGTAGGAGTAAAACTTCCTTATGGTTACGCGGGGAAGATAAGAAGATACCTAGACCCAGCGAAGCAGAAGTTTAGCGGGATGAAGTCTCACGACTGTCACGTGCTGATGACGCAAATACTTCCAGTTGCAATCCGTGAGATCATGGACGCGCACGTCCGTGAAACGCTATTTGGCCTATGCAACTTTTTCGACGTCATCTCTCGGAAGTCGGTTGGCCTGAGGCACCTCAGAAGGCTATAGGAAGAGATTGTGGTGATACTATGCGAGCTTGAGATGTACTTCCCGCCCGCATTCTTTGACGTTATGGTGCATCTGCTGGTCCATATCGTGGACGATATCATCCAACTCGGGCCGACGTTCCTGCACAACATGATGCCGTTCGAAATGATGAATGGTGTCATCAAAGGATACGTTCGCAACATGTCACGTCCATAGGGAAGCATAGCCATGGGCTTTCTGACCGAAGAGTGCATCTCCTACTGCATGAATTATCTAGGCATTGAGAACCCCGTTGGTCTGCCCGTCAACAGGCACCTCGGCAGGCTCGCTGGATGGGGTCACCGTGAGGGTCGTCGCGAAATGCATGTCGACTTCGAGGGTCGAGTCGCCGACTTTGAAAGAGCAAATCTAGTCGCGCTACAACACATAGACGTGGTCGATCCTTGGGTGGTAGAGCACAAAACCTTTATTGAGAAGACGTACAATGACCGAGGCCAACAGAGGATGGACGGAGATATAATCAAAGAGCACAACTCATGTTTCACGCGTTGGTTCAAGCAGAAGCTTCTGTCGTAGCCTTTACATGAGGATTCTTCCGCGGAAGAACAACTCATATTCGCCTTGTCACAGGGCGCCGAGCACAACCTGATGACCTATGAGGCGTACGATATCAACGGCTACACATTCTACACCGAGGCCAAGGACATGAAGAGCGATGGTTATCAGAACTCCGGGGTAACGATGGAATCCTACACCGGTAACTACAAGGACAGATACTACGGAAGGATCGAGGAGATCTGGGAGCTGAGCCACGCTGGAGAGAAGGTCCCGATGTTCTGTGTCAGATGGGCCAAGAGCGTCCTAAAAGAAGACCGGTATTTCACCATCATGGCTATACCCGAAGCCAAATCCAAGACCGCGGGCGCAAACGTAACCGCGAAAAATGAGCCATGGGTACTGGCTTCCCAAGTTGACCAATGCTTCTTCATTACCGACCCGTCAAAGCCCAGTCGTGTTGTCGTGAGGAGAGGCAAAAGGAAGATCATCGGAATGGATGGAGTAGCCAATGAGCAAGACTTCGACAAGTACGGCGACCCGAGGATCGAACATGATGACGATGATGAAGTAGCAGCATACACCACAAGAAGAAGGTGGACCACCCTACCTAAAGGACGTCCATTCCACAGGAGAACTCCATTTGCGAAAAAGAAGGGCAAGAAGATTGTGAACAGATAGCTAGCTAAGATCGATTGTATTTAAATCGTAGCCTTCATTTCTCGGTTGTATTTCATGGGCACTTTTTGAACTCTTGAATGTTTTTATATTTCATGGACACTCGATCTCGATCCCCCTCCATCTCGATCGCTATCCCACCTCGCCAGATCCGGTCCCCCTCGCCGCCGAGCACCCCCCGCTCCACCGGCCGCCGCCGCCGACCCACCGCACCCTCCCCTACTCAACCGCCGCCGACAACCCACCGCACCCTCCCCCACTCCACCGGCCACCGCCGCCGACCCATGAACTCTTGATATATTCAAAATAATAAATTTGATGATATTTTTTCATATTCATAAATATTTTCAAATAACAAATTTGATGATATTTTTTAAAAAATTATTACTGTTTTATAGAAAAATATTACTGTTATGATTTAAACAAGTTTGAACATATTTAAACACAAATAAGTGTCAAATAGCATTTTAAATGCATAAAAAAAATTGGGGAGCCTGGGAATCGTACCCAGGACCTCCTGGTGGGTGTGCTGCGTGCTGACCAGTCGGGCTAGTGGGTGTGTTCTTATGGGGATTGGGTTAGGTGGCATATAACCTGACCAGTCGGGCTAGTAACTAAAACACAATACTAATGGCGCACCAGGGGGAGGTACGCCATTAGAATCGCCGTACTTATGGCGCACTAGGGGGAGGTGCGCCATTAGTAATCTCCCCCCATTCATAATTCGTCCCCAACCCCACCCATTCTCTCTCTCCCTCGCCAGATCAACTTCATCCCTCTCCCTCCCTCCAGCGCCCCGACGCCGCCGCCCCGGCGCCACCCCCGCCGAGCCGAGCGCCGCCTCCCTC
>LR738713.1:98362289-98372931 GCA_902687465.1 Secale cereale | reverse complement strand
ACACACACACACACACACACACACACACACACACACACACATATATATATATATATATATATACGCAAGTTTCAGATGACACCACACCTTCAACATCATTTCAATTCAAGAAAACATTTGAGATTTATCATATCGAAAATCAACCGCAGATTATATCACCATCACTGCTAATTTTGTGTAAATATCCCACTTAGCAGTTGCCTCCAACTTTGAATCTTCCTTCTCACACAAAGGACAAGTGAGATATTTATCAGGTCACCTTTAGGCTTTAGCTGCCAATTTGAAGAGAGGGATGGAATTAGGTAGTGGTGTTTATGGCCAAATTGAGATGCCACTGTTCTCTCCTCTCCTCTCCATGGGCGGTATATGCTCTCATGTGGTGGTGTGGTGGTAGCATGACAGACAGGGACTTGGCGTCAGTTCACATGCATGTGCGCCCACACTAGAATACAACAGCAAATAGTAGTAGTACATGTTACCCCCCACTCATCAAAACTTTTTTATTTTCACTGTGAGGTTCCACTCTTCTTCCTTTTTTATTTTATTTACTGAATGAATGGATGAATTGCCCTGCTGTTTACTTCTCTTCTTCACTTCATTGTATTTGCAGAAATTAAGTAGCTTCGGTTCATTCTGGGTACCAGAAATTCAGTGTTTCTAGTAGTAGGAATAAATAATTAAGTTGACTTCTCAGCTATATCTAATATTTTGTTTCATCCAAAAAAAATTAACAGGGAGACATGGGGCAGCCATCCCTGATATCAGAGTGAATAATTAAGTTAACTTCTCAGCTATATTTACAAAATTAGGTTTTAGGTTATTTTTCATATACACTAGTACTACTTGTATGTCACACTAGCACAATGATAATAATGGTGGTCATGTATTTGGTTCCTTGTTGTAAATATTTGGATTTGATTGGATTCTCCATGGTTGGTGTCATGAGTCTCTGTGTGTGTGTGTATACAGTATGCAAAATGGTGTGAATGTCCTTTTAATGGTAAGTGGTGAAGGGTTCTTTGCTACAGAAGATGGATTACTTTTTTCTATGTAGAATGTTCGATTTACATGACTAGAAACCGCATGGTTTCTGTCCAGGACATACTTTGTGTGCAATTCTATAGAAATGTTTTATTTGGTTCAAATTTATGAAAAAAATACTTTGTTTAAGTGATATACATGATGTCACAATAGTTGTGCCATGGGGAAAATGCAGGGTTTTTGTGTGACATAAATAGGTGTATGCCATGGTTTTTATTGAAAGAAAAGAAATTGCTGGTCATGTATAACCAATATAGTTAGATAGTGAATAGTTTTGCAATTGCTGGTCATGTATAACCTTTTCTTCTTGGGTGTAGCTCTGAATGTGTTAGATAGTAAATAGTTTTGAGTTACCAGTGCACAAATGAGTCTGAGACATGCCAAGCTAAGCTACTCACCATTTGAACTTCAAAGTATTGTTTTACAAGCTTTTGCAACTTTTTCTTAACTGTTGCTGCTGTTGTTATGCCTGTATTCACTGTTGTTGCTGCTGTACTTATGATGATGTTGTACTCGTGATGATGCTACTTGTGATCTTCTGAAATGACCCATTGGCGACTTCATTACGCGGGGATAATGATTTTGCAGGTACCCCGAGAGGCCCTTGAGTTTGCCGGAATGTCGATTAACTTCCGTTCCGGCAAGTTCGGGTACTCCATATGTCCTATTTTCAGCAAAGGTCATGCTGAAATTTTCCGTGAATTTTAGCATGACTTTGCTAAAAATAGGACATATGAGGTACTTGTGACTAATGCATGGGCCGGGGTATCTTAGTAGTTAATTAAGTAGGATCAACTGCCCCTTTATTCTTGCTGCATTAAACCGGCGGCAATAGAGCCAAGTGATTAGGTCCAACTTAGAATTCTCCTTCCCAGCTTAGCTTTTAGGATGCCTCGGTGTCGACAAACCATAAATTATAAAACCTTGGCTTTTAGGGTGCCTCGGTGTCGATAAAAACCTAAATGATGAAAGCTTAGGCTTTTAGGGTGCCTCGGCATCGAAAAACCCTCAATGATAAAAGCTTAGCTTTTAGGATGCCTCGGTGTCGACAAACCCTAAATGATGAGACCATGATCTTGTTCCTTGACAATAACCAACTTTTTGACCAAACTTTTTTCCTATTTAGAGAGAAACATGGCCAACAACGATGAGGCCGGGGGTTCGGGCGGGAAGGCATTCTGGGAGCTGTCCCAGGAGATGGAGGAACAACCTCACTTGTATGAGGACGCCGCCTTCCCCATCGATCCTGAGACCACTGATGGTGCCGCCGAGGATGACCCCACTGATGGTGCCGCCGATGATGCCACCACTGATGGTGCCGCCGAGGATGCCACCACTGATGATGGCGGCGCACGCACAGATGTCAGCCAACCGAAGAGGCAATGGAAGGACCGGCGCCCGACCGTGCTCCGCACCGTCAAGGAGGAATTTACTGAAGTGGACTCCGACGGGAATCCAATGGCGCCCGAACGAATAGTCAAGGGGTACTCGCTTCAGCTCGGGTGCATTCTCCGGAGCACCGTCTCGATCAACACCGAGAACCTGAGGCATCCTGACCGAGGGAATTTGCGCAACCTCCTCTTCACGAAGCTGCACTAACGATTCAAGTTCCCCGCTGAATTTGAAAACACATGCCTCAAAGGGAATAAAGTGAACAATACTGCCCTCACGAGGATGAGCACGGCCCTGTTTACTTGGAGAAGCATGGTGAAGAGAATGATCGAGAAAGGCGGTAGTTATGAGAAGATCAAGGAGAAAAATCCTTCGATCACCGAAGATGACTACAACGACTTCAAGATCAAGTGCTCGAGCACCGCAACCTCCGAATCAAGTTAGTGGGGGAAAGAAATGCGGGAGCTGAACTTAGGGGAACATGCACTCGGTCCCGGCGGTTACAGAGTGGCGGAGCCCATATGGGACAAGGAGGAGGCGGACCGTGCCGAGCAAGGCCTACCGCCCCTCTTCGATAAATACGGTGACAAGCAGACCAGGAACTTTGTCAGGGCCCGGTACAAGAAGGACCCGAAAACAAAGGAGCTTACCACGGATCCGAGGACCAGGGCGCTTGAGCTTGTTCTGGTAAGGAATACACCCCCGCGTAATTAGCTCCATATGGTTGCATTCTAATTAATGAAGCCAAATTTCTAAATGGTTCACATTCCTTCCGCAGGCGACTGAAAGCAGTAGCGCGGGGTCGACTAAGAGCAACCCTTGGGACACCACTCTAAATAGGGCGTTGAATGTAATGAAGAAAAAGGATAAGCTCAGTAAGCCGTCGTCAGCTGGTCGTGTGGCCGGCAAAGGCTTGTCCACAAAATGGTCGTCATACTATAACGCTAGTGGGCGAAAGGAGAAAAATACCAGCTCGGAAAGCCAGTCGCGCGAGGTTCAAGAACTCAAGGCACAAGTGGCGCGGATTCCGGAGATTGTCCAAGAGCAAGTGCATCAAACAACTGGGAGCGACGATCACCGCCATTGTGCCTACCTTGATTGAGGGGTTGCAGGCGTGGATTGCGGGTGGCCAACAGGGGCCGCCCCCGATTCCCAGCTTCACGGCCAGCAACTCGCAGAACGCGATGGCGGGGCCATTGGTGTCTCTGGCGGAGGCGGCATTGGTGTCTCCGACGTTGGCACGGGAGCTTAATGCACCCGGGTGTACGTCGGCCGGCACCTCTGCAGCAAGCGGCCCCTCCGTCAACTGCACGCCCGCCGTTGGCGGTGCCTCGACATTAGCCGAGCTCGACGCCATCATCACGGTAACTAATTAAGCCTCTCTCGGCTGAGGACTTCATCTCCTTGCCTTTGACTGGGCATCCCTGACGCCCTACATGTTTTTGCAGGGCGCCGCCGACGTTCCGTGCACTCTCCTGCACTTCGTGAACAACGAGTTGGTCGATGTCGCTAAGGGCAAAATCGTTCAACCGGGCAACCCCGTGTTCCACGGTACTAGGATGCCACCCAACTTGTATAGGGTTCAACTGGTTTGGGTGCTGCCAGGCTGCGACGAGTTGTTACCTCCGATTCGACCCGTCGGGGCCAACGAAGATGACGTGATGACCCTCAGCGCCTGCCTGAGCTGGCCCCTGCTTTGGCCGAAGAGCCAGATTCGTTTGGGGGCAGGGTACACCACCCCAAAGACAACACCGCCAGTCGTGCCGGCGCCAAGTCGGCCCCATGGCAAGACCGCCGCAACGGTGCCGGACATCCCTATGCCACTAGATCCAAACATGCATATGGCACAGGATCCGAACGACGACGACGATACATTTGCCAACGTCGATCAGTACTTTGCCGATCATGGGTACGGTGGCGACTTCATGGGGCCTCCTTCTCAAGAACCCAACCCTACAAAAGACATGCGCGATCTAGCTGGTACCGCGGAGAAACCAAGTTGCAACATGCGTCGTCTGCCGTTTAATTCTCAGGAGACGCCTCCAGCTGCCGACTTCACCGAGCCTCAGATAGGCGTGGTGCGAAATATTATCAGCCCCAACACACTCAAGAAGGCGGTCTATGAGCAGAACTCGGTCCCATTAGAGGAGAAGAAGAAGGCACGGAAAAGAAAGACTAACAAGAGTGCGAGCCAGCCGGCACCGAGTATGATCCGTGCTCAGGACGGGCCACCTTCACCTGAGGATGTAATGAGGAGGGTGCATGTGGCGGGTAGGCCGATGCTACCGAGAAATATGCTCGATGCTGCAACCGGTGCTATGCGGAGTCTGCATGACAGTGTTCTTTCTTTGGAGAAGCGACGTCTCAAAGAGAAGGATGTGGCATACCCGGTTTTCGCGGCCAAGGTGCCAGAGGGCAAGGGCTTTGTGGATAACTCCATCGGGGGTACGATCGTCCTGCGGTTTGATGACATCTATGCTATGTTGAACCTTCATCCGCTGCACTACACCTTCGTTCGGCTATTTTCGCTGAGTATGGAGATGCTGATCATTCGCGACAAGACCCCGGACATCGTGATAGTCGACCCCTTCTACATGCGTGCCAAGATCTTGGGCAGCGCTGGGGACCGGCAAGTCGCGAGTTCTTACCTCGAAGGCGTCATTCTAGCAAGCCGAGATAAGGATAACTTCCTCGTGCCTTACTTTCCCGAGTAAGTCCTCCCCTCAACTGCCCCGTAACATATGAATTCTTAGATTTCGATCGTTTTTCTTTTAACATTCCGTGTTTTCTGCAGTGACACACATTGCACACTCATCCTCCTAAGCCCCAAATATTCCATGGACATGTATTTTGACTCGGACCGTCAGTCGAAGGTAGACTACACAAATGTCAAGAATGTTCTTGATGATGTTCTCCCCGGCTACGCCAAATCTGGAGGCACCTTCACCAGGCCTATTCGTAAGTACGGCAAGCACGTGTTCTCCCACAATACGACGTTCTGCTGCGTCAAGCAGCCGCCTGGCGGTCAGAAGGGTGCCTACTACGCCATCCATCACATGCGGGCGATCGTACGGGGACCATCATCAACTTCTGCTACCGAGTAAACTCAAAGATTGGGCCGCGAGCGTGTCGGCAATTCCGGACGCGGACATCAGACAAGAATTCTTTCGCATCCAGTCGGAGTTTGCGGAAATCATCCATCAAGATGTCCTTCGTACCTCGGGGCAGTTCTACCTCAGAAATCAACCGTCCAACAGTGACATCGACACAATGCTACAAATGCAGGCTGACAACGCCCGCGATTT
Source organism: Secale cereale (assembly GCA_902687465.1). Lineage (NCBI taxonomy): Eukaryota > Viridiplantae > Streptophyta > Magnoliopsida > Poales > Poaceae > Secale > Secale cereale. Next base: position 98,367,193 of record LR738713.1, on the reverse strand, counting down.
CATGACTCCCACGATAGACGGCGGCTTCATCCACGCTCCGGTCCCTTGAGTCGAGTCGAAAGTAGTGATGTTGTGTCTAGTTCTGAAACATCGATTGGCTCATGTTGTAATTAAACTTTAATGAACTTGTAGTATGTCTCTTTGGTTTCGACAGTCGTTCAACTTAGATGTAATCGATGCTATTAATGTCTTGTTTTTCTCTTTCGATCGTTCTGTTGCATACTTATATATTGCCTATGTATTGTCTGTGAATTGGTACTAACGTTTCGTTTGGCTAGTGCATAGCGATGCCGTCGTATGTCGTGTACAAGGGTAAGGTTCCCGGAGTCTACGACGACTGGCAGGAGTGTCGGAGACAGGTTCACCGATTCAGCGGTAACAGTTACAAATGGTACACCACTAGGGCCGAGGCCGAATCTAGATACACCCGCTATCTAGCGGGAGAGGGGAGGGAGCGTTGCAGGAACCGGATGAAGACGAGTTTCATCGTGATGATGCTCATCGTGATGACCGCAGCTCTCTTCTATGTGATGGTAGTTTAGATGATCGATATCGACTTGTAATGTGAAGACAAACTCGCTACTCGCGATCTCGAGACTTGTAATATAATGTTCTATCTTTATTCGTTCTTTTGAATTCGGAGACTAATATGATGAATTGTATTCGGAGACTAATATGATGAATTGTATTCAGAGACTAATCTTCTGTTGTATTCGATGAATCTGTTGTTGCTGTGTGCTGGTGCTGTCTATATTCTGTCCAATAATACATTTTGTAACCTGTGCAAAAAACAGAAAATTAAAAAAAATAACCTAATATTCATAGTAATGGCGCATCACATCACAGTGCGCCATTAGTATGCCAAAGGATACTAATGGCGCATCAACCAACAGTGCGCCATTAGTATGCCAAAGTTACTAATGACGCATCAGGCAAGAGTGCGCCATTAGTATGCCAAAGCACCTGGGTATATATGGCCCCCTGGGAGGCATACTAATGGCGCACCGTGGTATATACTAATGGTGCATATGTGGTGTGCCATTAGGCTGGTCACAATGGGGTGGAACTTAGGAGTAACATCACATATTTCAATACAACGTTGCTTATGTGGCACATATTTAATGAAGAGTGAGGTGCTTGTGGTAACTAGCTAAGTTACCTGAACATCACACACTTCAAGAAACAATGAGTCTATAAGCTAATAAATGCATCGTTGCATGACACTACCTACATGTTCCTATCCACTGTGGAGGTAGTAACATAGTCTAGATAAGTGTTTATGTTACTACCTTATGTTCCTGCCCATTGTGACCAGCCTTAGTATACCAGATACGCCATTAGTAAAATATACTAATGGCGTGGCATTAATGGCGCACCACTAATGCGCCATTAATGGCCAAAATAGGTGTGCCATTAGTAGGCATTTTCCTAGTAGTGCTCGCATCATGTGTTTGTCAAAATGCTTAAAAAATCTGAAGTAAGTTTAGCATGCTAGCCACATGGTTGCTACGATGCCTCTCATAGATGTCTAATATTAACCTACATGCCAAACTTATCTATAATACCTAAATAGTTGATCCTCACTAAGCTAATTCTCTTAACATGCAGCCTAGCCACGTCATCAGACTTGTCACATCAGTGCTCAGTTTTAAACACCGGTCAGTTTTCTTTTCATGGTAATCACGCACTAATTACTCCATATACTCCACGGCGCCCACCCGCAATTTTAGCTGAACGTTTCTGCGCTCCCATCTCTTCCCCAATTAACTCTACGGGTCCCCAACCGAGATTGATTTCCATGGATCTTTTATCTTCTATTTATATGGCAGAACATCTCCATCACCTCCCCAATTAACTCCCCCACCAAGTAATGTTCCATGCCTCTTTTTATCTTCTACGGCAGATTATCTCCATCTTCTCCACCAGAAAACGGAGATGCGGGGGCGTGTGCGATGGTGAGTATGGTTATCAACTCATGTACTTGACGACATGGCTCTACAAAAGCTCGAACCTGAAGAACGTGCATAGGATGGCCAGCGCCATATTCATCTGCAGGTACGTGAGTCCTTTCCCTTTCCTTTCCCTCAAAAAAAAGAGTCCTTTCCTTTTCCTTTCCCTCAAAAAAAGAGTCATTTCCTTTTCCTAGGCAGAGCCGCGGCACCGCGTAGAACACCGTGAACTTAAACGGCGACGCGCTGCAGAACCTGCTGTTTCGTCGATCCACCGCTCAGGCCGGAAGCTAGCGGTGTCGAGGGCCCAACTGTACTCAATTTATCCCATGGAGTAGGGCCATGTCATTCACCATCCGCTGACATGCATCTTGATGTCGTTCGAGAGCACCGTTCCGTCGATGGTAACAATGACCGGACAAGACTTGCATGCTCCCCGTACGTGCGCCCATCCGTGCTTCCGCGTACGTGGCTTGATTTGATTGTAACAAAATAAGGTCCGGCCCCACCCCCTTAAAATCAAGGGGGAGATGATTAGATTAGAAAGAAAAAGGGAAAAAAGACAGCCGTAGAATGAAGTGGGAGCATGGAGAGGGAGCAAGCAAGCCGGATCCCCAATGACCTAGCCCATGAGCCGGTAACTAATCCCTTACCTTAATAGCTAATGTATCTCTCAAATTTACCTTGCTGGGATGTTAATTTTACTTCCGACATGTATGTTGCAGCTCATGCAAGTTATAGTGTTGGGCCAAATTGAAGTTCCTTATGAATCTCCCAGGCTCCCAGCGTCACGGCATCTGATACATATCGGGTTGTTCCTTATTACATGGCTCCATTCATAACCCTGTTGCACTAATTGTGAGGTTATTCTACCTGGTTTCCTGATTGTGTTTTTCCAGGCACATATATATGAAAGAATAGTCTCTGTATTGTTTTCTATCTGAACGATGCATGATCATTTGTTATTCTTCTAGATCATTACCAAATTGTGCTATCTAATTTATTATTCATGCTTCTTTGTAGGGAGGTGCTTACTAAATGACTCCACACAAGCTTTGAAGCCCTGGACTGAAACGAAGAGCATAATTAGTTTTCTCTATTAAGCATTTGATAGCTCAGGTGGTGCTATTTCCACTGAACTTTTTAAAATTTAATTGATGATGCCCTTGCCAATTGATGCTTCCTGCTCTAATCTTAAGTAACACCTACTTATGTACTGTACTTTTTAGTACTTATGTACTAAAATGCAGAAGATTGATTTACAGCATGAGTCACACAATACACAATAAGTATCTCAAAACGGCAATTTGTACATGACCTTTCATATTGTCTCCATTTTAGAAATTTTAGAATCACCCTTACTTAATGTGTATATATACATTGGTTTGTATGTAAATCATATGACATTAATTATGCCATACCACTAGATTTAAGAAAAATATCACATAATGCAGATGTTGCTATCTATTTTACTCCAAGAACTGTGTCTATTTCAGTTTTTTCATCTTAAGATCATATGTATTATATTAGGCAAACAATCATATTCAATTTATTCATTATCATATGTGTAAGACTTAGAGTTCCCGCAGCAACGCGCGGGGCGTCATCTAGTCCTCATTATTAGGCCAGACTAGATTGGACGAGTATAACAAATCTAGTATATGTTCGTATGTGGCCATGGATGCATTTAATGTTGAATATCTCCTACATCATAATTGAAGGTAAGTAGGTAATAGTAATGTTTCATATATTGTTTGTTCTAGGTAATGTACTAATGTTTCTATAGGAAACATTTTACCTCACATATGTTTACAGTTACACGCACTTTAGCAGCCACAAACCAGTCCAACTCATGTTTGATGATTTGGTAGAGCTGACATGACCATGGAACTGGCTTCATTTATTGGTAAGATTATGTTCATTGATCCCGGGACTATGCTCATGGGACAAGGATTAAGGAAGGTCGTCATTGGATGATTTACAAGGAATTGCAAGTATTAAGTGAGGAAGGACCAAGGCTGGAATCAATGATAGCAAGTTATTGTTTCCTGTGAAGCCTTTTGTTATTATTAATTGGGATAAGTATATTTTTCGTCCTCGAATTCTTCTGAGAGTTTAGAAATCGTCCCTCAACTCTAATCCGGAGAGTTTTCGTCCCTCAACTATCAAAACCGAAGAGTTTTTGTCCCTCGTGCCGCTTTGGGCGGTTTTCGTCCGAAGTGAACAATAAATCTGAAAAAAAAAATAGGACTAACCAACACTAATATGTGTAAAATGTAAAGAAAAAAGCATGATGGGGAAGGATTAACTTCCGTTCAAGAAGTGGCCGTTGAGTTGGGCAGATGAAGTTGTCGAACCACTTAAGGTCAGGGTTTCTTCGAAAACGCAATGATTATTGAGATTGCATGCACAATGTCTTTGAGTTCATTTGCAATAAATGGTGTCCCTATTTTACCGAACCAACTGCTAATTACTAGATATAATTTTCTGTTACATACAAATAGTGTGCAGTCATTTGGGAAGTGAAACATGGTGTGTAAACTTAGGTCTGAATCTTGATAATCTCAAGGTCAATACAGTACTACACTAGATACATCATATTTGCCGAGTGGTCCCCTTCCCCAATTGATTGTCAAAATAGGTATTAATCAATTTCTTCCGGACCAGGTTACTGGATGAACAAGTGCATGTCCGAGAACTTCGATGTTGATTAATTTTCTTGAGATGGAGTAGTACACATGGTTCTATTTTGAGAAATCGTAGTAATGTATCCGCCACCCATTCGCGTGTAGCCCTAGAATATTATCAATGCAGGATACAATGTCCCGACGCACCGAGTCGGCAAGCCCTTAGCTCTGGAACCAGATTTATCACACATGCGGTTCTATCCATGCTGGTGCAGTGCGACAGTCTACACAGGGGCGGAGACATGGGAGCGAGCATGGGCTAGCCCCC